>CM042221.1:25413247-25623247 GCA_023566465.1 Cottus gobio
TGGCACTCCCGGAGGCAGGAAAGGAGTATCTTTCACCACAGTTATTAGTTCACAGAGACACCCCTGACCTCTGCGGTGGTAGCCAACTGTCAACATAACTGCTGTTATTGTAAAACAGGTTCACTCTCTTTGACTTCTATTGGATAATTCAGGTCTGTGTGTTGGCCTAGTTTCTCAAAACATGAGGTTCAAGCATGTACGCATTGCAGTTTAAGTGAATAAGGAGGAATTATGAGACATGCATGCCGTGGTTTAGAAAAAACATACATGTCCAACAGGCTTTGGTAAATTATTGACATTTTGATAAAAAGTTAAGAAAATGTACCTTTTAGAAAAATAGATATAATAAGACAACAGTTGTGGCTTGTGCAAAACATGAAGTGTGTGTGTTTACATCATCAAGATGCATGTTTGATTTGACAAAATAAACTTACACAAATCGTAAATGTTGTTCCCCCTTAATGAAATACCTGAAGTGTTTGTGTTTTCATTCATTGAATGTATAGAACGCACATTATAGCCAATTGTATTATAGGATTGGACATGAGTACTGAGCAAGGAGTCCATCCCATAATACTATTTCTTTTCTTCTGTTTGTTTAATTTGTAAATATGAGAGCGAGAGGGGCTTCTCCTCTGATTTCTTTATTGTAGTTTTTGTGACAGTTTGGATGTAGATTACCATCATAAGCCATCAATGTTGACACACACACACAACATTAACACAATATTAACACACGGTTCTTGTGTGTGTGTGTGTGTGTTTTTGCATAGAAATTAAGAATATAAAAACTTAAGATGAAATAACGTGGCTGTTAAATAAAGAAGAAGGTTTGCACCACCTGAGTGAGTTGTTAGAATGTGTCCATTAAGGCGCAGCAGCTTATGAAGATGAACATGATAACTCTCTAATACGAGGAAGCTCTTTCTTTCCTTTTTTATTCTGAAGGGGGGTGAGTGTGTGTGTGTGTGTGTGTGTGTGTGTGTGTGTGTGTGTGTGTGTGTGTGTGTGTGTGTGTGTGTGTGTGTGTGTGTGTGTGTGTGTGTGTGTGTGTGCGCGTGTGTCTGTGCGCGCGTCATAAAGCGACGGAAAGCCCGTCTGTTTCGAGGAAATATTCGAAGTGAACGTGTTGTGGGATGTACGACGGGAGGATCCGGAAGAAAGCCTCCTCCCCCCATCACCCCCCCCCCCTCCCTCTCTCCCTCCCTCCCTCCCTCTCTCTCTCCCCCCCCCCCCCCCTCCCTCTCTCCGTGTCGAAGCTGAGGAGCTTGTGGTAGTAATGAGAGTTTAACAAGACCCAATAAATCAGTTAACGGTGAAGCTTTATTGCCCTTAGCACGTGGCATTGTTTACCAGGAGTCAGATTTCTATATTCTTTTTTAAACATTTCCTTCTGAAAAAAAAGAGTTAATCCAGTGTGTTGTAGAAATCAGATAATTGAATTATTAGTATCATTATCAATTACCAATAAAATAATCAAATCCATTCCATTTTTTTTCCATCTTCTTCTATTTAATGTCTTTATTTAGAGAGACTCCCAGTCCCATACTCCCACCACCAGCCTCACATTTGCAGCGGGTTATCACCATCGCCATGCCGCCCCTCCGTTCTGATGCGGGACCAGATTACCATCAGTGCCCCTCAGATATTTTAAACAGATCCTCGGCGCTCGGCAATATCCACTCGGAGCCATCTGGTGCAGATCCGAATCTACTGACTTCTTGGGCTTCAGTCGTTAAGGCATTAAATCTAGATCTACAGACCCCCCCCCCCCCCCGTTGGGGAGTGTTTGTGTCTGTGTGTGTGTGTGTGTGTGTGTGTGTGTGTGTGTGTGTGTGTGTTTGGGTGGAGGGTGGGGGGTACGAGAATCAAACACAATCAAAATAGAAGTGTTAAAACACGAGCGGCCCCCTCTCGCGAGCCACATGACGGTGTCAGGGTGGACAGCGGAGGAAAGTATAGGTTAGAGTCCGAGCTTTTCTCTTTTTTTATTTTTTTATTTGGGGGGAGGGGGGGGTCTGAGCTAGAAAATGGATAAGCGGCTCAAGAGGCGGTGAGCAAAAGCTACAGCATCACATTTTATTTTTTGGAATTATATGTGTCGATAAGGCCTATAATATCAAATAAAATGTGAATTAGTGCTTTTTTTTTTACCAATATACAGAAGTTAATGTTTCTGAACTGTCCTGATTTTTTTCTTGTACTTTTTGTAGGTGCGCGTGTTGAAAACGAAGGCAAAGTTAAATCTGGGACTCAAAAAAGTACGTGCATAACATCCTGCGGCGCGCGCACGCTTCACAGCCCGGTGCCTCGGTATTTGAGTTGTCCCTGTTCCCCTTTCTGTTCCACTCAAAACAAGGAAACGTGAAGTGGCGATGTTGTTACAAAGGACAACAACAATCTGGTTTAAATCCACACACACACAGACACACACACACACACACACACAAGCGCGCGCGTGCAGATGGCGAGAGGTTGAGAAAAACACAGAGAGAGAGAGAGAGAGAGAGAGAGAGTTTGGCTGATTAAACCTTTATGAAGAAATCAAAGGAAACCAAAACAGAATTCAATAAAAAAACATACATAATTAATAAATCATACGGGTTTCTTTAACCGCTTTGGCTTTTTTTTTTCAGGAACAGCGGCTGGAAATGTAAACGTCCAACTCACATCGCAAGCTGCAATATAATACTTAGATAATATTTAATTTATTCATGTTTTTTTATTTTTATTATTTGGCAATTTTACTAAAACATGTGTATTATAATACCCTGTACTAACAAACACAATTAAACACCTCGATGTAATAATGCCTGTTTTAAAAAAAATAAAAAAAACATTAGACAATGACCACTCCAAAGAATAAATCCAACTTGAAGGAAGACATTTTAAATAAGACATTAATCATTAAATAAACGCACCAGCATCCCGCGATACCAAATACTACTTCCTCTGCAGAGAAGCCTTTTCCCTCGTTAATTACAATTTAAATCTATTCAAAGTAAGTTTCTCCTTCTGACGCTTTTACTTCCCTCTGTGTCGGACAGCTGTAAAATCGTGTCGACAGGTTGTCATACAACAATCAAAGCCTTCGGTGAATGGACTCTAATGCTTGAACATTTAACATACAATAAGTCCAAACACGGGGAGAGAGAGAGGGAGAGAGAGAGCAGAGGCAGAGGCAGAGCAAGCAGAGGGAGGGAGAGAGAGAGAGAGAGAGAGGGAGGCCCCAGCCAATGTGCTCACTCTATATTCAACATTATCCACATTGCTCCAAACGAGGAGGAGCTTGCAGGCTCAAGTAGGGGATGCCAATCAAAGCATCAACTTCAAATTGTATCTGAGAGATCAGCCCGGAGACCTCAGGGCCAGGCGCGTCAGTCGGAGCGCAATTGTTGATCAGATCACATCCAGCGGACTTTTGCGCGAGAGAAAAGAGAGGAAGCCGAGATTTAAGCGCGGCTTGTTGTGACTGCGCCCCGCTGTACGCGTGTAGCGGCTGTGACTTCGGCTGAAACACTTTCCCTTCACTCCTCCGGGTTCTCTTCTTCTTCTTTTTTTTTTTTTTTTTTCGTCCTCTCGCACACTTTTTTTTTTTTTGTTTGCGCACATTTTTCTGTCGGACGGTACCCCGGCCGTGCGACGATTCGGCGGCGGAGATGTCTTTCCCGCAGCTCGGCTACCCGCAGTACCTAAGTGCCTCCCAGGCGGTGTACGGGAGCGAGAGACCGGGAGTGCTGACGCCTTCCTCCCGGGGAGGGAGCACAGAAATCGGGGGAAGCCCGTCCGCCACCGCAGCGGCGGTCACGTCGGTGTTGGGCATGTACGCCAACCCGTACGCGCACAACTACAGCGCGTTCCTGCCGTACACCAGCGCGGACTTGGCGCTTTTCTCACAAATGGTAAGAATTCACGTTGTTTGGCTGTTTTCCCTTTTATTTGCTCGGGTTTGGCAGTTGCACAGGCGTGTGTGTGTGTGAGAGTGTGTGCGTGTATGTGTGTGTGTGCGTGTGTGCTTGGAGTTCTCGCCGCTCTGGGACAGAAACGCAAACGCTTTTTGAATGTCTGGCTTTTTAAAATCATCGATTTCTTAATATTAGTCAATATTTGCACTATTTCTGACAGCTCGCTGCCTTCATTTGGCCGAGTTACAAATGTGCAAAGTTTGAGCTGCGGCCACAAACAAACAACAACAAAAAAAAAATGTATTTGCCCATATAGACAAATATGTATTAAAAAAAAAAAATGCAATTTACAGCCACCAAGGTGGATGGCATGTTAAGTTTAATTACATTTCGTGGAAGAATAAAACAAATGTGCGGTACAGATCTGGGGTTAAGCATTCAAGTAAATAAAAAGTTGTCCCACAGCGGGAATAATAATTGAGATCAGATGATTATGAATACACTCCACATTGTTTAGTTAAAGTGTGTCCTCTCGTCCTGCTTTAATGCCACATGCATTTGCAATGTGTCTGGATGAGGAATTGGCCTAAAGCAGCCCACACACCTGGTGATAATAACTAACTCGCAGTGTGTTAATGTGTTGGCAAATGTGTGCATCAGGTCCACAGCGGGCTGTGAGCTGGAGCTGCAAAACAAAAGATGTTATCCTCAGAAGAAGAAGAGGAAAAAAAAAACTCAAACAACGTGAACTGATCGAAATGTGTGAGAGCAAATACAAGCCAGCTAGTGAACTTCACTGAGGCCTTAAAAGTGCTTTGACACACACTTGAGTGTGTGTGTGTGTGTGTGTGTGTGTTTGTGTGTGTTTGTGTGTGTGTGTGTGTGTCAGAGGCTGGCAGGTAAACATGGAGCATGTCCGGATGCATCCGAGCTCACGGCGACGCGACGGGTCCTCTCGCGCTGTTGACTCCATTTATTCCGTTTTGAGACAGAATGCATGCAACACGTCTGCTAATAAAAAAAGCTCTTCAGCCATGTGCGCGCGCAGGTTGACGCGGGTCCGAGCATGTGACGTGTGCAAGTTGAGAAAAGTCAGGGGAAACTCTTTTTTTAATTTTAATTTTTAATTTTTAATAGAGGGATAAACAATTGCAAACATGCATTTGAGCTATACGTTGTATGAAAATATGAAAATATATTTAAAAGTGAACTACAATTCAGTGTGTCAAACTTCTGCATTTTTAAAAGTTCCACCGTTTTGCTTCCCTTCATCCTCCAGGGGTCCCAGTACGAGCTGAAGGACGGGCCCGGCGTCCACCCGGCCAGCTTCGCGGCCCACGCGTCTCCGGCCTTCTACCCTTACGGCCAGTTCCAGTACGGGGACCCGGCAAGGCCCAAGAACGCGACCCGGGAGAGCACCAGCACCCTGAAGGCCTGGCTCAACGAGCACAGGAAGAACCCGTACCCGACCAAAGGGGAGAAGATCATGCTGGCCATCATCACCAAGATGACCCTGACGCAGGTCTCCACGTGGTTCGCCAACGCCAGGCGGAGGCTCAAGAAGGAGAACAAGGTGACCTGGGGAAGCAGGAGCAAAGAGGACGGCGAGGACGGCAACCTGTTCGGCAGCGGCGACGAGGGCGAGAAAAACGAAGACGAGGAGGAGATCGATTTGGAGAGCATCGATATAGACAAGATCGACGACAACGACGGGGATCAGAGCAACGAGGACGACGACGACCGGTCCACGGAGGGCAGCAGGGACCACCGGGGCGCCGTGGGCGCGGGGGGGGAGCTGGACAGCTTGGAGAAGAGACGGGCCTTCGCCCTGCAGGCCCACGAGGCCTTTGACAAATCGAAGAGCACAATTTCGGTTCACCCAGGGAGTAAGGACCTCTCGGACGGCCACAACAGCACCACCAGGGTGCTGTCCCCGGATCGGGCCGGGAGCTTTCCGCTCCCGACTAGCAATAAGCCCAAGATCTGGTCTTTAGCAGAGACCGCGACCAGCCCCGACAGCTCCTCTCAGAAACCCACGTCCCCGTGCGGGCCGGGGGCCACCACGCACCCATCGGCGCCCCACCACCAGATCCAGACCCACCCGGCCTTCCTCCCCAGTCATGGACTGTACACGTGCCAGATTGGGAAGTTCCACAACTGGACAAACGGGGCTTTCCTGGGTCAGAACTCCCTCCTCAACGTGAGGTCGTTTCTGGGAGTAAACCAGCACCACCACCACCAGCAGCTGCAGGCCCAGCAGCAGCAGCCGTCGGTGGTGGTGTCGCCACTAGCAGCCGCAGCAGCGCTCAGCAATGACAGCAAGGCCCCGCCAGAGACGCACAGTCCCAAGCACATAGGTAGGACAACAGCCGCGTGCACGCGCATACGTGTCAACTCAAGCGCCATGCATTTTATATTAAAGAGAAGTGTGTATTACATTAATGTATATATATATATATATATATATATATATATATATATATATATATATATATACATGTGTGTGTGTACTTATAATATAATAACAAACCACTTTGCCTTTGCCCACGCATGTTCTCGTATGCATATTTAAATCCACAATGTTCCCCATACTAGGTCATTTTTATGACAAGTTCATATAAAATATCGGCCTATAATATATGCAGCATATTCATAAGTGTGTTGCTTATTTCCTGTTTAGAACATGAAAACGGGATACGGTCCGATTCCCCTCCAACACAGATCCTGAAGTCTTCTTTTCGACCCATCCATGACAGGTGAGACAGCTTTTTTACTTTTTTTTTGCTTTATGTTAATTAATCTTTTTGTGGAAATAGCCTGTTATTTTGGAAAATTACCAGCCACAGCTTCATGTTAAATTATGCGTTTATAATGCTGTGGTTATTGCACCTTTTAAAAAAAATTATGGATTGATATATATATGTGTATATACCAGCTGTTGTTAAAGTAACTAAAATGAAGCGTGAGAGAAGGCCCATAATCCTGATGGAATTATAACTCCAGTTATTATTCAACATGTAAATACTATTAAAGGGGATGCAAATTGTTTTACGGTAACTTTTATGTCTGCACATTTTTAAAGTACTTTTTTTATTTATGCTTTTTTTTTACATAAAGCAACGATGATAAAATTAGGAAATAAAAATAAACAGAGATAAATAAAACACAGTTTGCTTTGCGGGTGACAGGGGTCTTGACTCCCATCCAACACCCCCTTTAATTCCTCCCCTCTGGGGAGAGAGTGGCTACTTATCAAGTCACCGAGTAAAACGGGCTCTGTCTGGGCTGTGTGCTTTCCCTAAAGACCCCTGGGAGCCCCGGAGCCCTGGGGAGCGCTCCTACCGAAGGGGGGCGGGGGGAGTTTACCTCGGTCTCAAGTAGGCCTGGTACAAAATACCCTCTTTGTGTGCAGCAATCATATAGAAATAATACGAATATATTAGGAAAATATGAGAAAATAAATATCGATAGCTTTTTAAAAAATATGATGTATTTTTTCCGATGTGTTATTATTATATTTGAGTGAGTGGGGATTGGACTGCAGTTTCAAAGCTGTTCAGCCAGACAATTGAGTTGCATATTGAAGCCCGCTGTCCAAACACGGCGGGGTATTTATTTATGTATCTACCTTTCTGTGTTATCCTCCTCCAGATCCTCTCTGCCTTCCAGCGCCAGGAGTCCGCAAGACGCCACGCAACGAGTCCTCACTGCTCTCTCCTCGGCTTGATCAACAGCAGTTTTCTTTTTTTTTTTTTTTTTCGTGCTTGGAAAAAAAGAAAAGAAAAGATAAATAGAAAGAAAGAAAAAAGACTGTAAAAGACTTTACACTCCCTAAAAAGGACTCTGAGAAACGATAACGCAGCGTGCAGAACAAATGGCGTAATTTGGTAATATCCTGTGGATGGATGGATTACTTCCTCTATTGTTGTGTAGCCTATAATCGCGCCTATAATGTTACTCTCTCTCCACTCTGCCGAGGCAGGCTGGGACATTTTGGTAGACTTTTTACTTTATAATTATTATAATTATTATTTTGTCTCTATCTTGTGTTTTTGGTGTCCTTTCTTTAATGTAAATACCAAGTGATTTAAATTTGTAAATAGGAAGCGTTGAAGGAATTTGTCCAGATCGTATATTTTGCCTAATAAACTAAATGAAATTATAGACAAAACACACGAGTATGCTCAGCCTATATTTCTTTTCCACATGGTAATATTATTCGCACTGTTAATAATATGAGTAATTATTATTAGTATGATTTGTTTAAGTGTTATTATAAAAAAGAAAACGCTGGCCTTCTACCAATTTCATTTCAAAAAGGGTGTGAATGGGAGGAGAGGAGGAAAAAAAAAAAGATATTGGCAGGCTGCGACCAGACTTAATTTTATTCAAGTTTGGGAGGAAAGCAGCGTGGATGCATTGAGGTGCTAATAAGTGTCCAGATGGTTGCTGGTGACAGAAAATGGACAGGAGCAGCTGGGAAGGTCATTAAGTAATAATATGGGAACGCCCAGTCCAAACAAAATCAAATGGTTAAAATCTAATCTGTCAGGGAGCGAAGTCGATTCAAAGATAAATTATTAATATTTTAGTTTTTTTTTCTTTTTTGGAGGGGGGGTGGGGAGGGGGCTGACACGGTTGGCCTTGAGGAGCGGGGTCAGGGCGTCGGGCTCCTCTCTGTCCCGCGGCTGATGGAGATCATTAGCCTATAGGAGAGCCGCGTCCTGGCTCCTCAGTCGGTAACCAAAAACAAATATTGATTTAGCACAACAGTCTAATGGGGTTTACACACAATAAGAGGGAAGTGCAGTAATTAGCTGTGATGGGAGGTGAAGGGGTCACTTTAATTTTCATAAAGAGCTCCCGTAGAAATTATAGTGAAAGTAAAAATATTATTTTTATCTGACAATCTTCTGGTTTTTTATTCATTTACTGTTTTGCCTCCACTTTTTTCATGCATGTTTTTTTTTTTTTTTTTTTTAAATCTATCTTAAAATGACTCGAGTTTAATCGGAGGAAATGCTATTTGTAGGAATTAGAGCGCCTTTGTAAATGGCAGTAATCTGTGAACCGAGGTCAATTATTTGAGTGGCCTAAACCTGTGGAGTGATTTATGCACATCTGTTTTGTAATATCACAGCGCCCTCTATAGGCGAGTGGGATATTGCTTGAAACAGCTTTCACCCTCCAAAGAGCCACAACTCACGAGTACTCGTACTGTAACTATATTTTAATATGTCATGCTTTATACTCTACAGTTTGATTTAAACCCATTGCACGTGACTGCATTGTGACGTCACAGATTCCAGAGTAATACAAATAGAAAACATACTTTGTGTATGGGGATATTGTGACACTAAATCCACATGACATATTACTAGAAAAATATCTTTTCGTTTGGGAAAAAAAAAATCATCTTTCATTTTTAAAATAGTAATCTGCAATAAATAACCCGCTGGTTGTTGCAATAATCATATTACCTCTTGACAAACCCATAACTTCCAAAATATAAATACTTGCAGAAGTGTAAAACATCACAGGAACTTGCAAAAGTGAATCATCTATTTATTTTTTGTGTGTGTGTAATGCTTGGTAAACGTTGACCGGACCGCGTGGTTGTGGGTGACGTCATCAGCATAAATCGGTGTCACTTAAAAGGCCATTCGCTAAATAGTCACGCAGTCAAGGAAAAATTAACAAAGGTCACCGAGGGTGCTGTTGAACGGAGCGGGGTCACTCCGCTTTTGTGGCGACATTAACACAACTAGACTCACAACACAAACACGTCACACATGGGAGGAGCTTATAGTTCAAGAGGAAAAGGGAAATATCCACAAGGATTTTATATGACTGTGTCAATATTAACTTTTGTTTTGTTTTGCATCACTAGCTCAATTTGTATAAAACATTTCAATGGGAAGAGATATTATTTTTTATTTTTTTTAAAAGTGTTTCAGCCCACATGAGTAGATATTGGTCGTTGGAAATTATTAATATTAATATTAAAGCCATGTGAAGCCCGAACTCACTCCTGCCAATTTCACTTACCACACGTGCTTTGGCAATAATGATTCTGATATTGCAGATGAAAAAAAGCCAGGTGTGTACACACACACACACACACACACACTCGTCCGTGCTCCATTTGCACATGACATCCTCTCATGAGCTGGCTTTTGGGGCTAAAATTAAATAACCTCTCGGTGTCCCATTTATTTCTTTTGTACTGGAACAGCGTGAGGTTAGCGCACAGGCGTTAGCTGCAGGCCATAATATTGTGTTCCCATAATATATACAAAATTATTCATTTAGTAAGTGGATGTACAGTGGATTGTCTAATGGGTAATGAGCGGAGTTGGAGCTGATAATTAGGCTGTCACTTCCAGCCATTTCTACCCAGCATGCCCTGGGCCACGACGCAGGGGGAGGAAGGGAAATAAAGAGCATGGAGAAAAAAAAGAACAGCAGATACATTAATTAAATGTAAATATAGAGAATAAAGAGCAGTGCTCTTCAGAGGTAAAAGCATAATGTTATGTGGTTTAAAAACAGCTCCATTGTTAGACAGAGTAAACAATGCTTATATTATGGTAATTGCCCAATAACGGTTAAAGCGATGATAATAAAAAATAATTAATTACCATATATTATATCATAAATCCATTTACTCATTAGGAGACGAAGACAAGAGTTGTTTTGCTGTTTATGTATATATATTTAAAAAAAACTGATTAAAAAAAACTATCAAAACTATTTCCAGCAACCTTTGAAAGGCTCCAACTCCTTCAAAGGCGAGAGGAGGTTCTGCTGTTTCCATCTGACGGCTGAAACCTACTTCGGGAAATATGTAAATTGCCGCTCATGCAAAGACAATAAGTTGTTGACCCTAAAACAATTTAGCATTCTGTGGCAGGCCGTGGCCCCCATAAGACCACCGCCTTTTGTTGCTGAACAAGAACCATCTCCCCCTGCAACTGAGACGTGTCACACTGTGGCAACCCATTCATTTTAGTGGTGAATTATGCACTGTGTGTGTGTGTGTGTGTGTGTGTGTGTGTGTGTGTGTGTGTGTCTAAGGAGGAGCGGGGTGACTGCATGGGGAGGGAAGTTTATCACTGTCTTGTCTTTTTAGGCAGAAGCAGCTATTCTTACGACAGACTCGACCCCTTGTAGCCCAACAACACACATGTCTTTGCCTCTTCCTCTCCCGTCACCCTCCTCTTCCAACCCCCCGCTTCCCTTCAACTCCTCCGTTGTCTTTTTTTTTCTTCTTCTTCTTCTTCTTCTTCCTCCTCCAAGATGCCCGCCCATATCTGCTCCCCTCTAATCCATTTATCTAGTTTCATGAGTGCAGCGCTGGTCGCACGATGACACAAAAGCCATCCCCCGGACCCCTGGCCCTGGCCCCAGCTGGGACACACACACACACACACACACACACACACACACACACACACACAACAAACAAGGGGGACAACAAGTCAGTGGCCACAGCGGGGGCCACCACCATGTTCAGCTGACTACTTTTTGCTCCCGCTCCTTGTTTTCAGAGACACAATGGCGGTGAAAGGGGACGGATGCCGCGGTCACAGGCTTTTCACGGGCGGCTGTAAGACACGGGAAGAGGTTGGAGGATCCAGGTTGGGGGGGGGAGGGGGGGGGGGGACGCTGCAACACAAATAGCAACAAGGAGCCGGTGCTTGCCTGACAACTGGCTGGCTGACTGACTCACAACAACTCGACAAACCCACCCGGCGCAGACACACAAAACCTGGGCCCCGGCTCTACAGACACCACTGGAAATAAACACGGCCCCTCGCTCGTGTTCGCCTGGTTCCCTTTCATTGGGCCACTCAAAGCGACACTCTCCTTGTTTTTGATCGGCCACGAAAGAGAGAGAGGAGATGACAAAGCGAGGCGAGTAAAGTTTCCTCCGTCTCAGCCGAACATTCCCTCCGACTCCGAGTGAAGAACACAGGATCGCTCCCCCTCTCACTCCTCTGCGACGGGGACAATATGCTTTATTTGGAGCTCAGTCAAGAGCGCCGAGCCAAATATTGGGGCACTAATTAGCTGGCCCTAATCTGGGAATATCATCCTCAAATCTGATGTATCCTAGTTGAAATGCTCTATTTTGAGAGACCTGAACACGGAGGTTCATTATTATCTCCTTGTTTGCTACACGTTTGTTGATCAAAGTTATTTCCCCGCGTCTGTTGTTGTTTAAAGGGCAACCGACGGGGTCCAATAGACGCACATGCGCGCTCGTGCACGCGCACGTAACCGGAGTTGAGCTTCTGTTCCATTAATGACTCGGCAAACCAATTAAAGCCGGCCTGTCTTGAGCGCTCCTGAAGTATCCGTACATAGAACAGTACTATATTTAGGGGAGAATGGCTTGTGATTCCCCCTCCCTCTCTCTCTCACACACACACACACACACACACACACACGCACACACACACACGCACACACACAACCCCCGGTGCGAGTGCCGTGCACACATTCCTGGTACAGTCAGTTTGGAGGATCAGAAATATTTTGCCTTAATTATCCTTCAGTGTGGATCATGTTCTTCAGGAGGGACGGGTAATGATGGGGGTATTTATAGTCATTCATTCTCTCCCTGTAATTATACACTCCTCAAAATTGGGGTTTTTACATTTGGCATGTGCTTGAGAACGTAAATTAGACAGACAGCACTGTTGTTGGGATCCCTTTGAAGTGAATCCCCTCCCCGAACACAATTGGATGGAAAGTTTACTTCTCTTAGTTAGCGGGGAGTTTGTTTCCCAGCAGCCACTGCTTTCCCCCAACCCCATGCAGGATCGGTTCAGTTCGGCATGCGAGGGATCCGAGGGATTCCTCCTCGGCCAAATCCAGGTCCAGTTGCACCGTGTCACACGTAACATTACCTGCAGTTGACCCCAATCTGCTGGGAATTATTTTCTTTTTCATGCCTCTAAAATTAGAGCCATACGTTGTGTGCCATGCACAGGTATCACAACACGTTTCTTGAAGGCAGCGGTGTGTGTGTGTGTGTTTTCAATAATAAAATGACGATTGACACGGCATGGAAGCCAAAGGGCCCGATGGCCCCTCTCTCCTCCCCTGCTCAGATATTTCCACAGACACAGATAATAAAGTCAGATTTCTTTCCTG
The DNA here is from genome assembly GCA_023566465.1 of Cottus gobio. Lineage (NCBI taxonomy): Eukaryota > Metazoa > Chordata > Actinopteri > Perciformes > Cottidae > Cottus > Cottus gobio. The sequence goes on from CM042221.1 coordinate 25,426,315, forward strand.
CTTTCTTTTCTGATGTGATGCCATTGTGGTTTGGGCTAATTCCAGGGGGCGGCGCCGACGGAAGCATCGGCCATCTGAAGTGTCACACTGCAGCTGTGGCTGAAGCACAGGAATTTCCATTTAGTAGAGGATGCATCCCTCTCTCTCTCCCTCTCTCTCTCTCCCTCCCTCTCTCTCTCTCTCTCTCTCTCCCTCTCTCTCTCTCCCTCTCTCTCTCTCTCTCTCTCTCTCTCTTTCTCTCTCTCTCTCTCAACATGTGCAGCGCAGAAGGTGATATCAAATGCGACTCCGTCTTCGTCCCGGCTAATGTGAAGTGTTTTCTCTCTCTGGCCAACTCAACCCGTGGATCATGCCAATTCATAGAGTCTGCATGTGGAGAATTCATTTATTGTATTTTGATCATTTGTTATGCTTATTTTCATTTCGTACTTCGAAACAATACAATATGGTATATATAGCTGAAACATCAAGTGTGTGTGTGATCTGTTTTTTTTTTCCAGGAACTGATTGAATGTTTGCTAGTAGTCTCTTCCATATACTTCCTTTTCATTTTTATTTGTGTATTTGGAACAGCGTCTTGCGACAGTTTGATAAAAACAATGTTTTTTTAACTTTACGTAATGTAATAACTCAATGCAAAGTCATTCCCTTGATATTTAAAGAACATATGTTGGATAACCAGTCAATTCAAACATGTATTATTTCCAGCTCTGCAATCCATTCATGAACCCAAATCACCATCATCAATCAAGACCGGCTCAGACCAGGTTAGTGATACCAACACCACCTCCGAGCTGGAGTTATCAATAATTTCCACAGAAAGGAAACATAAGATGTATTACACCCTCCATCCCCTCGCTCAAAGCAGACAATTACAATGTCAGAGGCTGTCACCTGGTGTACAGTAGCCAGTACATCCAATGCCGGGTCACCTGCCAGACCTGAAACAGAAGAAGAGCAGAACACGAACACAATGTGTTGGAACTATCACTTCACACACACGCAAAAGCTGAACTAACCAGAACCGGCCGGTCAGCACCAGACTACCTCGCAGTGATACCTTTCCCCTCTGCTTGAACCGGAGGCCCTTTCTTCACGCCCGCCGTTCCCCCCGCCCGGCACCCCGTGTAACGCTAGCCGAGGCACATGGCGCAGAAGGCCGGGAGTTTCAAGAGAGGATCGTTGTGGCAAATATGAATATGAACTGCGGAGCTATCCGGCATAACAGCCACTGGGGAGGAGTTAATGCATGCAGATGGTGGAGGGAAATATGTCTTTTTGTTCTTCTTGCACACCCAGACATTTTGTGGGGAAAATTGCGAATGGTTTGCATCTCATGCTAAATCCGGATTATCTCCTCATTCACAGGGTCTTTTTGAATAATTTCAAAAGCTATAATGTACAAAAAAGCATTGTGAAGATATATAATAAGTTCATATATGTGTTAGTGGTATATTGGTTTATGATAGTACACAGAAAATATAATAAATATATATATTATTATTTCTTTCCGGAAAAAAAGTAATTATCGTAACTATATTAACAAATGTTTTTTTAAATATATAAAATAACTCTATATTGTAGGAGTATCTGTGCGAAGCTTGGCTTTGATTGAGTGAAGTTAAGTATTTTTAATAATTAATTTTTGTTCAGACATTTCGAGAAATCATGTCAACTCCGCTTAAGCTAGAAAGTTCCCACAGTCCTCGGTGGTCTTTGAACGGGGCTCGTTTCACAACATCCGGTTGATACGTGGCCAGAGCTATCGGTAGGTAGCAGGCAGGCCTGGAATATTAATATTTCAGCCATAAGTAAGCCAGTTTAAATTTCTTTGCTGGAAAATAACATTCTTGTGCATATCTTTGCGATGCTTTGTCTGACAGTGGAATGGAAGGATTCCAAAACGTTTTTTGCATGTAGCTTTCTTGCTAACTTTTTTAATCTGCATTTCTTTAAAACTCAGGGTGCATTCTCAAGTCAGTTTGAGGGTCACTTTGAGTCATATTCATGGTTTATGTTCATATCTATTGTGTTTTATTGTTATAAACATGACACATTAACTTATATTGACTTGTGAGGCCAGGATGTGCCATTTGTTTTGCTATATGACACCAGTGGCTCTGCTAAGAGCTGGTATTTATTGATAGTCTCTGAACCCCAGAGATCCAATTGGTACTTTATTTTGTGAATCCTTTACAAGTATGCAACATTGAAATACATCAAGACTTTATATAACTTTTAAATGGCTCCTTAAACTTCAGTAATTGTAGGTATTTGGAAGAAGTAAAAATGTCCAGTATGGCCACAACAAAAGAAAAGGATAACACAGTGGTCTGCGATGGGGAAAAAACTATTACAGAACAAAAACAATAAATTCTTGTTGTCTGTCTCAGCCACTGACGGGCAGCATGCGATCGCTGTCGTCAAACTAACAGGAAGCGACGGGCGCCCAGTCTGCACGCTGCTAACCGTCCCGAGATCAACATACACTTTTACTGACACAACAAAAAAAAAACATGCAATATGTATGAGCTCTGTTATTGAGACCATGTGAATCACGCGAACAAAGCGTTTTTTTTTTTCATGGCGAATCATGTTCACATCAAAGTTTTAAAAATACACATCCACATCTTGAGGAAATGCCATCACATTTTTTCCCTGTGATCTGTCCGGGCACATCTGTGGCCAATACCGGCTAGCATGTGGTCAGCTGCGCTCCTGGCGCTTTATATATCTCCGCTGCAGTCTGCAGGAACAATGGCGGCGGACCCCTGAGGGGCCGCTCGCTCACGTGCACGAAATGCTCGTGGCCATTCGTGGATATGGGCGCGCTCGCAAACTTGCAGATTGTGGACGTGTTTGACACCCGTGCACGCATGCACATGCAGCGTGCGTGCAACAATGCACACGACACCCTCACACGGGTTGGTCAAACCAAATCTAGCGTGCCATTGAAATCACCCCAGCAGCGAACACTGGGCTCCTTCATGCAATGAGCAACACAGTTTGTCTCCCTGTCCAGACTCATAGTTACTAATATATGAATATCAGAATATGTGTAATGTAGCATTGGAGATTAGTCGATGTGGCTATTTACAAGTAGCGAAAGTGGAGTTTGCCTATGCATTGCCTGCATTTAATATGCTTTATTATTATTTCCCTTCTAATTATTATTGAGCAATAGTAAGGCATCAATCCCCTTTTGCATTCACTGAAAAAGTGAGACTTGTGTGTTGCCTTAATCTGTGTACATTTGCCGACGGGCACCCCTTTGCTCATTTGAAACATTTCATAAGCCTGTCGAGCCATGCACAGCTTGTGTGTCCTTCCATCTCAACAACTCGCAGCATGTGCCGCTGGGCCTCTTATATGCAGGGCGGGAAGAAAAAAAAACAAACCTATATGGTGTGTCTCCTTTTAACTAAGATTAGTACAGTTGCGATGCACTGCAGCCTTTAAAATACGTATCAAAGCCGCTCAAAAGCCAGCAGTGGGTACGTGGCAGGCAGGGGTGGCGGCGGCTGGAGCGATTGGAGTCATCCCAACTTCCAAGTCCTCAGCAGGCCCGTTGTTGGCTTGACCGCCATCGCAACCGCTGGTTCGTCACATGAAGAAGAAAAAAGAGGGGGAAGAGTGCAGTCGAGAACAGAGAGGGAGATGAAGATATAGAGAGGCTGAGAGATGGATGAGGGCAGGGAGTGTGGTGGCTCTATCTTGTCTCTGAGCACGGTCCGCCCATTGATTGCCCAGCCACCTTGCTCACCCTCCCTCCCTCCATCCCTCCCTCTCTGTGTCTCCTTCCTCTCATCTCACTCTCTTTCCTCGGAAAAAGCACTTGCTGAGAAAATCTTTATGAACTCCCGGGCCTGTCGGCGATGCCGGGGCTGCTTAAAACCTGCCGGTTTAACAGCTGTGTGTCTGGGCTCGGCCCCGGATAAAGCACTTGGAAGTGGCGGGGCTTACACCATAGGGTGAGTCTTTATGAGGGGCCCTCCTGTGTGGCGGCCGCTGCTGGGGCTGTTAATTGGCACACTCTGAAGTGCCGTATATCTGCCCTTCATAATCCAGACGCAGGCGGAGGCGGCGGGGAAAACCAAACGTTTATCCAACGCCCCCGAGCTCCAAGCTCCGCCCTGCTGCCGCTATAGGTCACCGGTTGTTTTTGAAAGCAAAGAGGCACATGTACTATAGGCTTGAACAAATGCATGCTTTTATTGACTGGTAACAATATGTAATACATAATAAAACATTTAAAAAATAATAAAATTGTATTTTTTTCTTCAGTAGTCAGGTATTTCCTAACTTCCCTGCAAAGGTCAAACAAAGGTCATCGGCTATTCGTTTGCCTCCGTGCATAAATACATTTGAACTCACACTATATATTATATTAATAACAATATAATACTACCAGCAGACCCAGCTGCATACTATTACACACATGCATGCAGTATCAGAGCCCCACAGGAACCCCGGCCTGGTGCACCATGGGAGGAAAACAAACACACGGGTCCGGCTCAACAGCCCAGGATGCCATTTCCTCCTCAGCCGTGTTTTTCCTTGAGTCAATGTTGCCGTGTTACCCACTGCGGGTGTTAGCGCTGTTTACCGAGTCCTGCAGAGAGATCAAACATCGGAATTAGCATTTCAGTTTTTTTTTCTTCTTCTTTTTTCTGGACCTAAACTTCATCAAAGGCACCTTCCTTTTGCCACTACATTTGAGACGATTACCATCTGGTGTTTACATGCTCTGGTGTGTGATCATAACTTCTGGAAAGACTTGAGATCAACTGACATTAATGGCTTTGTGACTTAATTCATATGATTTATTTTTCCATCAATCTGATTTTTTAAGTAGAATTGGATTCAGCAGTTTATTATGACAATTAAACCATTATGTTTTATATTGTTTTATTCGCTTAACTACTCACAAGCACGTGGATGCAAACATGATGTTGCACAACAGGAATATTTACAAAAGTAAAAGAAGATATGATTTTCATGTTGAATTTAAAAGGAAAACCATTGATTTCATAAAGGCCAAAAGCCTTGAATCCACTAATAGAAAGTTTGAGTAGAGGCTTTCATTAAGATGTTTAAAGTGAATCTGAACTCTCGTCAGTCTACCGCTGAGCAGAAATGATAAACTTTAGGCCAAATACGTGGTTTGGGAAACATTTAACAATGCCTCTTATGATTATTGTGACTTGCTCTGTGAAAAGATAAATAACATAATAAAATGATTTAACCATCCACAAAGAAGTTGTTTGTTTGACTACAGCTTCTTTGATATAAACCATTGTGTGATGACAAAGTTTACATAAACATTTCACTCATCATAAATTGGATTATGCAATATAATACGGTATAATTTAATATGGACAAACCAATACATTGCATGTTACAGAAGGAGGTTGCAAAACTATTATTTACAACCAAAGCTGTTCAGAGTTCAGTTCAGGGAACACAAATAATGTTGGTCAACTCTAATCCAAAGTTTTTTATTCGTGGTTGAATAATAAAAACGTTAGCAAAAAAAAAGATAATTTTCCGTAAAAACACAGCCCAGTTCTGTGAAGTTGAAAACAGATGGAGGAGCTTTCCCACTCGTCCCGACCGCATCACCCTCACTTCATACTCTTTTGTTTCCTTCACTGATGCGTTTTCTTTATTCAGTTTCAAGTTGTTGCATTAGCCGTTACGTTAAACTAACATTTCATAAATTTCAAACATCCGCGTTGTGTTCATTCCACATATTTTCCAGGAAGCCGGTGGCACTGATGTCACATCCCGACCCGAAGCACTTTCTGCTTATTGCACACGGTGATGCCAGCGCTCATGACTTTGTGTCACTTCCCTTCCAACGGGAAATATATCAATTTGGAATGAAAGGCTTATTATCGCTCCGCTTATGTATTTCTACTGGAAGTGACATCACAGCTGAGTCAGCCCATTACATCAGTCCAGCACTAAGCCCGTTAACGGCGGTCTGGCATCAGACTCAACCAAAACCGTTAGTTCAGGTAATGTGTCAACGTCGAGTCAAAAGCAATATGGGACCGGTTTGGAAGGAAAAAAGATCCCAACCCTGATGAACTGAATCTGGATCTCCGGGGGGGGATCACACCGAGACCGGGATGGGAGACCACGGAAAACCTGCTGGTGAACCCACGCACTCAGCAGATTTTACTCATATGACAAATTGATTTACGTCCCATTCCAGCCAACGCCACACATGAAAGACCCACTGAAAGCACATCGCCGCGTGACGTGTACGACTGGAGACAGCGGACGCGACGGAGAACGGAGAAGACGCGTTGAGAGCGATGGCGGACGGGGGAAGAGCGTATTTAAATAATCAAAAGACAACGGAGAAGAAAAGATGGGGGGAAACAGAAGAAGTGGGATAGTCGGGAGTGGACGGCAGAGGAAGGAACGCCAAAGAGCTTTGGAGCGGATGAGCGGCCCATGAGGCGGCCAGATGAGCTCCAGCTTAACCGCGATCCTCCGAACGGAGACAAACACACGCCAGTGTCTCCTGAACGCTTTCCCACCGCCGCCGCTAAACGATTGTAAACATCGGTTCTCCAGAAGAGGGAGCGTTTTTTTTTCTTTCCCCGGGGCCACTTCTGTGCACACGGGTCACACTACCTCGGCAGTGGCGCTAGATAATCACCAGCAGATAATGTTTGGTTAGCTAACCGAGGAAGGATTTCACCGCCGATCGCGGGGAAGGTCGTGTGTTTGAGAGCAGCTTTGGCGAACGGTTGCGAAGGCTGTCGACGCGAAGCTGGAACGCCGCCGGGCTGCGGGTTTTCCGCGCATGTGGCCCCAGAGGAGCTGACTTAGTCATTCCTTTAGTTGTTATTGAGGACGAGGCCATAACTCTGACGAGAGCATCGTGAGAACGGGCCACGGGGTTAGGGCGTGAACCAATAACGTGATGTGTAGATTTTGATTTTGTGTTTTTCAACCTTTTTTGAGCACATTTTTTACAATCAAAAATCCCGCGGCACACCAACAATCCAAAAAAGTAAAAAAATGTCACATTGTAGCATAATACAGCATAAATGGTCATTATTGTGCTACCTACTGACATGGAAGTCGGTGTATATAATTACTATGCCGGACAATTTATTGCAGGCTCAGACACTCAACAATGGAAAAAAATTCTCGGCAACTAAATCATATTTTTTTGGGACCGATTAAGTGAAATTTGACATTTTCCAACATCATACCTGACGATCTCACACCGGTGGTTGAAAATCACTGTTATAGATCAATGTGAGTCCCTTTAGACTTTTTATTTTGTATTTTTAAATAGCAGACGATCCTTAATAATGCTTGCCTTCACAAGTTTGCAAAATACAAAGTCACGAATACAAGTTGTGGCGAAATCGTGTTATCGTCGAACCAAAGAGCATTTCAATTGAATTGTTAAATCTATACAAAGAATACAAAGTCATGAATAGTAAAAACCCGGTACACCATGTGTGATATCTTTCCTTCTCCGGGAAAAACGGGGTCAAACGAGACAGAAAACATGTACAACCAACGGCAGAATTAACGGGAATAAATTGCGATTTGTAATTAAAAGATAACCGGAAAAAAAAAAACTGATGCGTGGTTCAGCTCCATACGTTGTTCCCATCATATTTCTGCCGATGCCATAGGTGTTTGTATGGCTGTGTTATTGTGGCCTTGAGGTGAGGTCTCTGCAGAGCTCCACATTGCTCTGTATCAGCTAATTATTTACCAGCGCTGACACCAAACAAGTCCAACCTCTCTGAGTTTACGTTAAACAGGCCGCGGCTCTCAGATGAAACATTGCATATGTCACCCGGAGTGCGTCTCCCTTTGTGCCTCGTTTTCATCCCTGGAGGACTACTTTACTTTGTTTGAAGTCTCATTTATTTCACCTACGTATCGGCTTCAGAATTGATTAGGCCTTTCGTACAAACACCCGCAGCGCGGCGGCGGCTCCACACGGACAATCGGAGGCTCGGCCGAGCCGTTAAAGACACGGCACGCCGTGACATCATTAGCATATCCAAGCTACCCCGAAGGAATACAAGGGGGAACGAAATGTAAACAAACCAGACATCTGAGAGGAGATATGTGATTCAAACTTCCACATCCTCTTTCCTAAGGTGGCTTGACAATGGAAACCTGGAATCTGTTTATTTGCCTTTATACCCTGAGATCGATGAACTGGCCCCAAGTCCACAGCTGCTTAAAGTATATGTATGTATTAAATATGAAATAGAAAAAAGTAAATATGATCAGTATACAGATCTCCTTAACCCTCGAACACTAACGAGCGATTGTGTTTACGTTATTTTCATTGTGTTGCTTTTGTCTGAGCTGCGTGGGTCCGTGTAGCTTAATTGACGTTATGGAAGGTGGGCGTGTCTTTCTTGGAGGTGGGCGTGCCTTTATTGGAGGTGGGCGTGTCTTTATTGAAGGTGAGTGTCTTTATTGGATGTGGGCGTGTCTTTATTGAATGTGGGCGTGTCTTTATTGAAGGTGGGCGTGTCTTTATGGTAGGTGGGCGTGTCTTTATTGGAGGTGGACGTGTCTTTATTGGAGGTGGGCGTGTCTTTATTGGAGGTTGGTGTGTCTTTATTGATGGTGGGAGTGTCTTTATTAGGTGGGCGTGTCTTTGTTGGAGGTGGGCGTGTCTTTATTAGAGGTTGGCGTGTTTTTATTGGAGGTGGGCATGTCTTTATTAGAGGTGGGCGTGTCTTTATTGGAGGTTGGTGTGTCTTTATTGATGGTGGGCGTGTCTTTATTGAAGGTGGGCGTGTCTCTCTGCTCCAATCCCTGGTTGTTTCAACCTTCACGTCTTACGTTAGTGATTGAGGGTGAAAACATTCCGGATGGTTTTCCCATTGAAGGAGACTTTTCCTTCACAGGACAAGGCTCACATGTCCCAGGAACATGTGGACCAGAGAACAAGTTCATAGCTCCATTATTTATGTTTTTAATCACGTTTTATTGACCATTCCCTAATTTTTCACACAATTTTGAGCTATTTTTTAAGGGTCCCCCCATGATACCTGTTTTTAGACTTCAATTTGCCTTGTGTTGTTGTATTTTTATTTTAATGAGAAGTATATTTCATCAGGTACATTATATCGGATGAAATATACCCGACCTTAGTGATGGTTAGTGAGAAAGCAGCCAGACTCACACTGTGATTAAAACCCCTCCAGGACTGATTCATTAAACAACCATTTAATTACATTACACCCTTTACGTGTGCCACTGAACCGAGTCTCTTGTGTATTATTCTTGTTTCCATTTATATTATTTCCTCCTCTGATTTATTGTGCTAAGCAAAACGCACACACACAGAGCGGGATCGAGTTCAACGCTAGAATTTGTCAGGAATATTGAGAAAAATAAGGGCACTTGTTATCAGGTCATGTTAAGTCACCTTGTGGGGAGAGAATTAATATCATAAAGTATCCGAGAAAGTCAACAGCTCCAGATCCAGACCGTCTGGAACGGCCTATCTAAACAATGAGAACATTGTTATTTTCGGAAAACCTGTTGACACAAGTCGTCGAGGACCGTGTTATATGCCAGACAGCTGTTTCGACATGAACTCCCATGCAAAAAAAAAATAGAAAAAATGAATTTGTAAAACGATTACATTATCCAGTGCCCGTGGCAGTATACTGTAATCAAACAATTACAGGGGAGCAATTTACTGGGTGACTACTGTTGCAGCCGGGGTGTCATGGCCGACTCACGTGAGATAAACAGAACAATTACCACTATTAGAAGATATTATCAAGTTTCAGGGTTTGACCCATAAACACTCAGAGAGGAGGATGTTTCACGAGAGGAAGGTTCCGAGGTGGGTATATAGTGTGTGTGTGTGTGTGTGTGTGTGTGTGTGTGTGTGTGTGTGTGAGAGGCTATATTTGTGTTTGTATACGTGTGTAATTATACAGAGATACAGTAAACAAAAGGAAGGAAGGAAGGAAGCAAGGAAAGAGAGACAAAAGGAAGTAAGGACTCAGTGGAAGGGGTTGAGAATGTCTGGTGGGTTTTGTATGCCCATCACATTGCTTCCAGGCTGACACTTGCTTTGTTTGCCTTTACAGGGCAAGAATGAGAGTTAAAAAAAAGAACAGGAAGAAAGAAAGAAGAAGAAGTAGAACAAGAAATGTAGAAAGCGGCCCCCTCTTGGCCGCCCGCCGCCGTCCAGCAGACGAGCTCCAGGGTTCGCTTTGGTAGAGGATCGGGGGGAGCATTCATCCGGGCACGCCACACAGAGCCTCTGTGGCCAATCCACGCTGGAGGCCCTGGGACGGGGAGTTTGTGCTGCTGAAAGCTGGGGACAACATAGCTCGACGGCATCTCACACACACACACACACACACACACACACACACACACACACACACACACACACACACACACACACACACACACACAGCGAGAGAAAAGACAGGCTGGTTTCCCACAGGGCAGGGCTGAAAGCTACACCATGTTCAACTGGTACAACATGATGAAAGTGAACTGGAACACATTGTGCTGGACTGCCACCGAAGGGACATCGCCTCTCCGGTGATCTTTTTTTAAGCATGAAGCAGTGTGTGTTATTTTTTTTTCTTCTTTTTCTTGTGTGTGTGTGTGTGTGTAAGCTCCGTAATGTCAACTGGAGTTGTCGGAAATATAGTCGCCATGTAGCCGTCAATCGATTAAGTGACTTAAACTTGTGAAGCAACTGGATTTCTGTCGGCTGTAAGCAAGAGCCGAGGCGCCGTTTAGACGAGCTCTCACTTCATGAATATGGAAAAGATGGAAATAATTTATATTTCATCCTTTAGTATCATTATACATGCTTAGTATTGTATTTTTTTAAATTTTTTTTAATGGATTATTTAAATTTGCTGTTGACTTAAAGCGCAGAGCAAAAACATTAGCACACTCTTTATTGATATTACGTAGTGTTATGTCGGGTTTTCAACCTACTTTTACAATGTTGTGTACTTAGAAACACACAAACGCACAACCCTCCGCCACATGGACGCATACTTTGTGTGTTTTGAGCAAGATTGTGTGTGTTAGGGTCAAAGGCGACCTCTTGACACTGGGAGTTTATACATTCTAATGAGGGGTGCACTCTAACCTCACACACACACACACACACACACACACACACACACACACACACACACACACACACACACACACACACACACACACATACTGGGATCAGCATGTCCATCATTGTGGTGAGATGCTTTCAACAAAACCTAAAAAAAAAGAAAAAAACACTTTGAAAAGATATACAATTCCTCTTTAAACTTTTTTTTTTTTTCAAATTATTTTTGGGCCGTGCCTTGAAGGTTCAAGTCATTTTTTTTATTCATCATGCCACATTATTTTTGTATTATTTTTTATTTTCCTGCAGTTCAAAATTGACATCAGTATTTGGATCTTCCCCTTGTGTGATATTTACACCCGCTCTTAAGTCGGGGTAAACTTTGTTCATCACTTTTTCAAACACACACACACACACACACACGAAAAATAACCCAACGTACGCTTTGGAAAAAAGTTGCAGCTTTGAAAACTCACTTCTCTCAGCCAAACTTCTCATACATATTTGCGAGAAATCAAAGCCTCTTTGTGGGGCTGGCCCTGATCCTTTCTGCGGCACATAAAGGATGTACCTTTAAACTGGCTTTCAGTCCTCTGACAACCGTGCAAATTGGTGAGAGGTAGGATGCCATCTCATTGACATTGTTTGTTGGAATAACATAGCGCGGGGGGGGGGGGAAGGTCCGTCTCAGGCGTCCCACTGAAGCCCCTCCCCCTCTGTGAAGTCGCCTGATGAATTGTCACAAGCTTGTTATTTGCCATTAGTTTCTAGCATTTCTTCCTCCTGTTGGCCAAACTAATTCAATCTTTTTTTGGGGGGTAATCTCATGGAATCCCCCAGGAGGTGTTGGCTAACTTTTCTTATTCATGTTCCCCCCTCTCTCTCGCTTTCTTCTCATAGCAGTGCTGCATATTACCTGACCCAGTTTATTTGGGTGGATTCTTTCTCGTGTTATCATCGCAATGAAAAAAAAGGAGATTTTCTTTAATTGTTCTATAATCACAGTGACTAAATTAATCATACAGCACTTATAACTTATGAGTGCTGTTTTATGTTTTTTCTTCCTGTTTTCATAAAGGTTATACATTTAGGTGAATAAAAAATAACTCCAATGAAAAAAGAAAATCACAGTACCTTAATTATAATAGTAACTTTGTAGGACGACAAAATGCATTATTGACAAAGGACATGGTTACATATATATATATATATATATATATATATATATATATATATAGACAGTAGCAGTACAGCTAAACATTCAAAAAGCTGAATACAATCCCCACGTTTGTTTTTTTTCTTGAATACCGACCAAATAATGCTCCCGTGTCTTTTCCCACAGCTGTGGCAAATCTGGAATAATAAAGCATAATTTCACAGCCCTCTTGTGATAGTCCCCCCGCAAAGGAGAGGAATATGTATGTTTGCTCCTGACGATCCACCCCGAGGGCATCAATCAGGAGTCACGTGGTTAATAAGATCCAGAAGTGCGCTGGGATCAGAGCGGGGCGATGCTAACAGCCCCGTCCTTCTGGATAGCAGTGTGACTAAGAGTTTAATTTGGGAGCGCCCATCACTTCAAAGGGGAACGTGAGTATTTCGCTGCTCATTTGCACCCCCAATGGGGCCTATACGTTATAGTGTAAGCATGCCGCGGCCCTCCGCTCGTGCACTAATGCCGCCCTGATTGCCTAATTTCTCATGTCAGCGACTTCTTCTGGGTAGCGAGAGGAGCACAATTAGGGGACAATTGAACATGATTGTGATGGGAATGTGCAGCTGCAGCAGCAGCAGCAGCAGCAGCAGCAGCAGCAGCAGCAGCAAGCCGCTCACTGTGGGATGGTTTTGGTTAAGAGGACGATGCATTCTTCTTTCTTTTTTTCAAACCCATGTTTTCTCTCAAAGTTCATCCCCGGGACACATCAGGAAGTGACTGTGATGGGCAGGCAGTAAGCAGTCACAGAGGGAACGCCGGGACTTTTGTCTAATTAAAAACATTTAGACACTCGGAGCACACTTTGGGATTGTTCGGCGACCCACGAGGCGAGGAGTGTGTGTGTGTGTGTGTGTGTGTGTGTGTCGCATTTAACTTTATTTATCTGCAGTTATCTCAGGATCACGTATGAAAATCAGGGCGAATTCACATTGAAATGTTACTTCGAAATTATATAATACATACCAAAAAGTCAAATATTTCAATAAATACAAAGATATTATTAAAAAATAAAATAATAATTGAGCCAAATAGTGCTTGTGCAAAGTTTTCCCTGCAGTCAAACTCAACATGCTACAACTGAAATACAATCTCGCGGCCATACACATTCCCAATGAGGTTGCATGCTTGAAAAAAGATGATCACTGGCCCGATATCGCATAAACACGTGCGTAGATTTGTCCTGTAGCTTTACATGTCGCTAACGTGCCTGCGGTTGCACGCTCTGATCGCTTGAATATATTCATGCGGCAGAGGAAGGAGCTCACGTTTCAACCCAAAGCCAACAGTCGGCATACGGGTGGCTTTAAGTTTTAAAACATGTGGTTTCCTACACAGCAGAAACGTGTTTAGTGTGAGACCCGGTTCACAAACTCACATCCACGGAGTCAAGAGGCAGATGTGTACACATGATGCACGCAGAACACTTTGAATCCACAGCTTCCTCGTACAGCTGCAGCGATACACTCAACTTTCTAATCGCTCTCTCGTTTCCAAAATGTCAAACCTTTTAAAAATATTAACAAACTCACGGGTGTCGGGGGTCTCGGGTTTTCAAGATACTGTACGGTGATGAACGCCCCCCCCGCCGACCGAAGCCAAAAGACATGACATCAAAGCGCAGCTAAAAAAAATAATAAAATGAAGCGAAGGTCTAATAATTTCCAGTCACAGCTCGACAGTGGCATTATCTGCTTCTGAGGCCGTGTGTGCATTATCTTTTGTTATTGGACTATTTGTCATAAGCGAGAGCACTTCCCTTTGTTCAAACAAACCGGTCAGTGTTGCAGGAGGGGGGGGGGGGGGGGGGGGGGAGTGTATCCTGGTTTATCTTACCTCTGGACAAATAAACTATAATGCTGACTAATAACTGGCCTGGAATGTGAGCGCCGCTTCAGCTGTGGGCTCGGTGTGTTGTTGAGCACATAATGAATATTACAGGCCCCTCTGTATACAATGCCGAGTCCTGGTTTACTTTACTACACATGGCGGAGGCCCTTCAACTGAACGTTGACCCCCCCGGCCGAGTCGAGAGAAATTCACTTCACTTGAAGTGGCGCGGCGATGAAGGTGAAAGCGACCTTTCAAAGTAAAGGCGCTGGGAAACGTCGTGCCGAGGAGGAGAAAGCGACTTCAATTACAAAATAGACGCAATATCATCGAGAGATGCGCTTAATTATGATGTTAAATTCTCTAGAAATTATGGAGGCGTGCATAATACACTCATAATATGACGCAGAATGGTATCTTCATCATTCGGGGGGGGGGGGGGCTGTGGAGGGGCGGATGCTTTATTCATGCTGAGGCATTTCTGCACATGCATTGGAAGATTTCCACCCTCATTACTATGCTCCGTTATTTAATTTGGCTTTAACTCACAAAAAGGGCATTATGTCCATAAATAAGCAGGCAAAAAGGTTCATGCCACTCTGTGTTATAAGGAGAAGAATAGCCGAGTACCGCGGCTGTCCCGCCTGTCTATCGCTAACAGCAGAAGACACGGCGAGGCCACTCGGTGCCTCCGCAGGCTGCAGCTGTCAGGCTTCCCAGCGAGTCGACAGCCCGAGTGATAAGACCACTTTTAAAAAGGAGAAACACCCGCCTCTCCTCCCCTTTTAAAGAGGGAAATCTGCTTAAAATACCATGACTTGTCTTGAATGTGGCTCACGGAGGGTGTGATCATCGCTGGCTTGCTCCGCGAGTAATAACCCTCAGTACCGGTGACTGTCTCCCTGTGTCAGAGGCCCGCTGACTGGCACTAGCCATCGGGAACAGAGACGTGGTGCCACTGTAAGCCACCGCGGCGATGCCGATGAGGAAGAATAAGCTGTACGGCGGGGTAATCAATTGATATAGTGCAGAGTAAGCGATTAATACGCTGAATGGATCGCGTGAGCAAAACACTCGTCAATGCCACACTACAACAACAAAAATGAGATTTAATGAAAAATGGCAATGAGATCAAGGATGAGCGGATCAAAACGATATCAGCGCTGGCGTATGAAGGACGCTAGGCTACAGTTTGAGAGACTTCCCATCCTCTGCATGTATCTGCCTCCCATCTCGAACTACAGCAACAGATTCCCCCGAGCCCTCCGTCTCTCTCTCCCACCCCCCGGTGACCCGATTCCCCCGAGGTTTCCAACTGCCTGTCAAAGTTTTGCACCAACTATACACCGCCGCAGTGGGGAAAGGGGTTCCTGCAGTATACCCTTCGCGATCATACCCCGGCTGCAGGTATCTATTTTGCTTGGAGTTGCAGAACTGAGGCAACGTTGCGATGAGGACGCGCCGAGGTCAACACCTCGGTGAAAACAATGACAGGTGCGGTAGCACAATATAAATTCACCGTGGCATCCCAGCCTCGGCTCCGACTGTCAGCAGCATCAGAGGGCATCAGGGGAGCCCTGTGCAGAAACGAGGGATGGGGGATGGAGGGAGGAGGGGAGGGGAACCGAGCAGACGAGGAAGGCAGCGGAGTTTGTAACAGTGTCTGTTACGCCGCGGAAGAATTTGCCTGGGAGCTCGGCTTGACAGATTAGTCCAGCGCCCAGATGGGGCAGTGCATCGGTGAAACAAGAGCCACTTTTATGAGGTACGTAACACAAGCCCGGGGTAGCCGCGGCAAGGCCCCGGTAAGCGATCCCTTGATGAAAGTGAGGGCAGTGCTCCACCTTTCATGTTTCCATAGGTTTTATTTGGAGCGCGCACAGACGAGGCTGCAGACAGAAATGACAGACAATTAAGATCGCACAAAAGGCAAGGGAAACTCGGTATCGAGCTACATGACCCCTGCTTGCCGGCAGTATTTCAATGCATATGGCTGCCTTTTGTAATGAAATTCTTAGGGAAAACCTGTGTGTGTGTGTGTGTGTGTGAGTGAGAGAGACAGAGGGAGGGAGAGAGAGAGAGAAAGAGAGGGCCTGAAGCTCAAGCGATGGGTAAAACATGCAGTTATATATATACCTGGCAGATTCCAGTTTCTAAACCCACCTTCATGCATCAAAGAGCCGAAGCAATAGACGGGTGTGGGGATTAATGTGGAAATAAACCTTGGGCTTTCTACATATCAAAGACCAGATAAGCTTATGAAGTTTAATTCATATGTTTTATTCCGCTGAAAAAACGGCCATTTGCAATGATGGCTGGGCTGTCCCGGCGGAGTGATAGCACGCCGATAACGATCCGGTGGCAACACTTCAACTGAATCCATTTCTAAGGAGAAAGGAGCCGGGTTTGAGAAATATAAATTAACCTCACCTCGGCTGAGAGGGAGAAAAAGCGGGGGATCCTCCCGTGAATGTCCACCGACAGGGATTGCTTCATCCCAATAACTAAGACATCTAGTTTGAGCCATAAAAGGCGCCACGCGGCAGACAGGCAGTCTGCGGCGCCAGACAGAATAAGACGTTTTTTTTGGGTGGCGAGAGATGTCTAAATCTGGGAATGGATTTTATATTTCCAGCGTAGTATCAAGGGCGAGCAGGTGAGCTTCCTGGGTTTTCATTCTGCAGACACCTAATCTTGATCTCCCTCCACATGTGGATGAGGGAGGGAAGTAAGACAGCATTGGAAATGGGAAGGAATTAGAATGAACTTGGAAATTTTTTTTTTTTCTTCTTTTTTTTGGGGGGGGTGGGGGGGGCAAAGTTTTCACATCCCCAAACTAATGGAAAATATGTATTATCTATGTCGACAAGAATTCGGAATTCGGAACGTTTTAAATGCACGCATGTACACACATGTATTTGCATTTTAATATCAAACCTAGTCAGGATTTCTACGTTTCACAGCAGTTATGCATCCTTGTATTTCACTTGTGAGAAACAAGACGTGAGTTTGGGTTTAGCAGCATAAAACATATGTACCATATTCACCCCTACATGAGCCACTGACTTGATACTCAGAAGATCTCTCAAACAAAATGGACTGAACACACCAATAGAATTGGTTAATGTGGAATTAGTCAACATGTCATTGTTTAGTTTTTGAGAGACTCTGCATGAGGGAACAAATGCATCAAGTTCATACAATGAAGTTAAGCCAATTGTCTTGCAGAAACCACACAGGGGGATCAGGTCCAGGATGTTTCCCCACAATGCAACTCTTCCTCTGCAGCCTCTTCTCAGAGACTCCATGAAAATCACCCGTTCATCTTCTTCACAGTAGACTTTCACCCAGGAGGTTTTACGGGATTGTTCCCTTTAATGAGGCCCTGGAAAAGCTTATTTTCCCATCTGTGGCCTCTCTCGTTCCCATTCGGTTAATCAAATTACACGGCATCTTTAATCTTCGCTTATGATTCAGTATATTAACTTCAATTCTTCCAACCCTGCAGCAATGAGTGGGTGCGATTGAATGGAGATCTATATGTGCAGCTGCAGCTCCTCCATCAGCGTTGATAACAAAACTGATCATAACACCTCTGATGTATCCTCACCCCCAAACAGTACTCAAAATTAATATTTACTCCCGAATGGAAGAGTATCACGAACAACCAATCGAGTCGCTCGCTTTATGAATGTTTCCACAGGCGGGGAGCTGCAGCCGCCCTATTGGGCGGAGTTATTAATGGATGCAACTCTTCTGCCAATCCGTTAATCACAAACCGCGCCAAACCCACATCGTATATCAAACAGCCTCAATCAGACAGCCAAGCCAGCCAGCCAATCACTCAACCAGCCAGGGAGCGAGGCAGCCAGCCAGCCAACCGCCGAGTAAACCAGGCTAATCAGGACACGAGGCCCCGGTCCATCCGTCAGGTAGCCGGTCGGCCAGCTAGATGGCCACACG
Organism: Cottus gobio; assembly: GCA_023566465.1. Classification (NCBI taxonomy): domain Eukaryota; kingdom Metazoa; phylum Chordata; class Actinopteri; order Perciformes; family Cottidae; genus Cottus; species Cottus gobio. The sequence goes on from CM042221.1 coordinate 25,444,440, forward strand.
GGTAGTCAAAGTCAACCCAACCAGGCTCCGATCCAGCCGGTCCGCCGGTCCCGGGCCAAGCGGCGTGCGATCTGTACGCCATGAACACAATGTTTCCGGGTCATTTTCTGCACCGCCGTGACCAAACTTTCTCTCCGGGCTCTCGGGGGAATGGTTTCCGTGACACCCCTAACCCCGCGCCGTTAACATCGCCCTCTCTCTCTCTGCTCACCAGAATGCTTTCCTAATATCTAACAAGCAGTTAATCTGTTTTTGGGATTAATACTGAGCAGCGGGGCATTTGAGGCCCTCTTGTAAAAGCCAAACTAAATCTCCAAAGCACGAGCAAGTTATGGTTTTAAGCTCTCGACGCATGGACTAGTGCGTTGGTCTTAGCAGGGTCCTGAGCTCGGTGGCTGGATCGCAGACTCCGTCCGATACGGGGGGGCGGGGCCGGGTCGTATTTCCTTCTTATGGAGCAAGAGATTATTTTTAGGTGCACATATTAAAACGTTTATGTTTCACTGCAGCACATGAAACTGCATATTCGGACTCGGTTGGACATCTGCAGTGCAAATGACGTGTGTTAGGGTCTCTGGTTTTAAACCTTAACACCACTGCCAGATTCTTGCAGCGTGACCCAGGAAATAATAAATCATCAAATGCCAAACGTCAGGAGGCATAAACTTATGACATGTTATCCTGGTTGCATTAGGGTCAAATGTTTGTGTTCACAGGTTGCTTAGGGACTGGCAACAACTTTAGTTGATGCACGCTGTTCAAGAATACATTCCCAAAGATTGAGATGCATTTGGAGTTATTTACCTGAAATAGCAGTCAAACAGTCAGATTTGGTCATAGAGTTGGCGTCATGTAGTTGAGATTTGTCAGATCAAGTATTTAAGTGTTATATATTTACTCATTCGGGAGCCCTTTCAAAATAAGGGCGGATTCCACCCCAAATATGATGTCTCTTTCATTCTGTTTTTTTTTTGCATTCCCCCACTTCCCTTGATCTGTGATAGCTGCCTGCTTTACTGCTTCTGTACGGTGTCCTGTAGAGACATGGCATTTCCAAGTGTCACCCGCTCTCTATTGAACTTAAAGGCAGATGCATTTTTTGTAAACCAATGGTCATAATATTTGATGATAAATCTGTGAACACATTATTAAAACAATTGTTTGTTCCCAATGATAAAGGCATAAATCCATCTCCTGATTGAGGCATTCATATTTCTAGATTCAATTATTACAAAGATACTGGAAAACCATGTTTAATTTTCATGATAGAAGACGTTTATAACTGTCGGATGAATACGCCTCACATGCAGAAAGCATAAGAAGATGCATTATATGAATGATATCTCAATGTGCAATGCAAAGGCCATTAAACAAAACAGGAACATAAAATAATTACCAAACAAAAAAATGGATACAGATTTACTAAAGCAGCACTTCATATTATGTAAGAGAAACACAGGAGTTCTAGTGCATGTGGAATAACAATCATTGCTTTCTTTGAAGAACAATATATAAGTGTGTGCATATTCTATTATGTGTAGTAATGTTAGCAATGTCTATGCTGCTTTGAAAGGTTTAATAATCCATGCCTTGGGAGCAAAAACAAAATGCAGCTTTTGATTGTCTTAAGTAGCTCTCCATGTAATACCCTGACAATTGGGACGAGATCCTCCTGCAAATAGAGGATTACTGAAATGCAGAAATAAAGCTTTAGACCGTTTATTATTGATATTAGGACGATTTGTCAGGTTACACGTTGGACCCAAATGCAAACTGCAAGGGAAACAGGGGAGATGGTGCAAGTAAACAGTGCTTTTATTTAAGTTCGTGCGCACAGACAAGTGACACCCAGAAATACTCAGTCCGTTCGCTGCTTTGGTGGCGTCTTGTGTCGGGCTCGTGATGTGCGCGCTCCCGCTGCTTCGGTGGCTCCTTGTGCCAGGCTCGTGATGCATGAGCCGTCGTGGCGTTCGGCGGCTTCTCGTGACGGTCTGTGAAGGGTTAGTCTAGGTTCGGGTCGATGGGTCTTGCTTGGCGTGGCGTAGGCCCCGGGCGGGGACTGGCCTGAGGGGAGGAACCTGGGACACCGGGAACAATGACAGGACAGAGGGGAACAGGTCGGCGGGCGGCCCCCCCGACGGGGACTCAGGGGGACGGGCCGGAGGACGGCCACCATGCGAGGACTCAGGAGGACGGGGAACGGGACGGGACCTGGCTGGCCTGGGCTTGAGACGGGACCTGACAGGACGGGGCTTGGGACGGGACCTGGCTGGGCTGGGCTCGAGACGGGACCTGACAGGACGGGGCTTGGGACGGGACCTGACAGGACGGGGCTTGGGACGGGACCTGACAGGACGGGGCTCGGGACGGGACCTGACTGGACTGGGGACGGGACCTGACTGGACTGGACTGGGGACGGGACCTGACTGGACTCGGGGGACCGGGGATTGCCGTGACACTGACTGGACTCGGGGAGCGGGAGTCGGACGGACCGCCGACGGGGCTAGGGGGACATGTGTCGGCCGGACCGCCGACGGGGCTAGAGGGACATGTGTCGGCCGGACCGCCGACGGGGCTAGGGGGACATGTGTCGGCCGGACCGCCGACGGGACTCAAGGGACATGTGTCGGCCGGACCGCCGATGGGGCTGGAGGGACATGTGTCGGCTGGACCGCCGACGGGACACGTAGGGTAGGAGCCGGGCCGGACTGTCGGCGGGACTCGGGGAGCTAGGGTCGGCTGAGCCACCGACTGGGCCGGGACTATCCGCGGCGCGGTCGGAGGAGCTGGGACCGGGGCTGGCAGTGGCACAGTCGGGGGAGCTGGGACCGGGGCTGGCAGCGGCACAGTCGGGGGAGCTGGGACCGGGGCTGATAGCGGCGCAGTCCGGGGAATGTGGACCGGGGCTGACAGTGGCGCAGTCCGGGGAATGTGGACCGGGGCTGACAGCGGCGCAGTCCTGTGATTTGGGACCGGGGCTGACGGCGGCGCAGTCCGGGGAATGTGGACCGGGGCTGACAAGACCGGGGAGCTGGAGTCGGCCGGGACGCCGACCAGACTCGTGGACCGTGCCGCCCCCTCCACGGACGCCTCCGGGCGTCCACGGAACGGCCAGCCAAGGGTGGGTGGAGGGGGAACGGCCGGAGGGCTGAGCTCGCTCCCGGCGGTCGGCTCCAGGAGGGAGACGCGGGATGCAGGAAGGACCCCCATCGCCGCCGGGAAGGGAACCCCAGCCCCCGCATGGGGAGCCGGAACGGGGCCCGGTGGGCCCTGTACGTTGAGCCGCTGGATACCGCGGGCCAGCGCCCGCAGGCCCTCCAGGAGCTCGTCCATGACCTGTTCCTGCCTGCCGAGCTGCGCGGTTTGGGCGCAGAAGGCTCCAAGGAGAGTGTCCGGGTTCGCTGGGTCCATGTCTTGGTCGGAAGATTCTGTCAGGTTACACGTTGGACCCAAAAGCAAACTGCAAGGGAGACAGGGGAGATGGTGCAAGTAAACAGTGCTTTTATTTAAGTTCGTGCGCACAGACAAGTGACACCCAGAACTACTCAGTCCGTTCGCTGCTTTGGTGGCTTCTTGTGCTAGGCTCGCGATGTGCGCGCTCCCGCTGCTTCGGTGGCTCCTTGTGCCAGGCTCGTGATGCATGAGCCGTCGTGGCGTTCGGCGGCTTCTCGTGACGGTCTGTGAAGGGTTAGTCTAGGTTCGGGTCGATGGGTCTTGCTTGGCGTGGCGTAGGCTAAGCGTAGCAGTTCACGCTTAGCAGTGCAATCTTCCGACGCTGGACCTCCAGGAGGAGGCCACCTTTAACTGTGCCATGACGACATGATGGTCTGCAGCTGCGAGCGCACTCCTCCCAGCGGTCCAGCATTAGCCTGATTAGACAGAGGGAGAAAGGAGAGAGACACATTCTGGTTGCAGCCCGGGTTCCTGTGGCACCCCCTTGTGGTGGTGCCCTGTACCACCACACGATTATTAATTTCCTGTTTTATCAAAAAATAGCAGAGGCCCAAGACGTGAAGCTCGTGGAACACAACACGCCATGAAACCAGAGTTAAGATGCAAGCCAGAATTTAACGGTAATTCTCTGTTAATTGTTGTAAAATGAATTACAACTGATACTTTTAACCCGAACTTCCCGGTGCACCATTAGTTCCAGCGGTCAGGGCGATGACTTCCTGTTGCAAAGCTAAGTACATCCATCAGTCTGTCAGTAAGAGACAGTGACGAACAGGATTAAGGAGATTGCTGACCCCGGAGCAGAGCTTTCAACAGGATCTATGTTGACAAGGTGTAAATACGGCAGTTAGATTTGGTCATCCTAGTTTTTTTAGGACTGATTACACATTTGAAATTCGAGACTGTAATCATTTTCCCCGAATGGGGGTGAAGTAATGAGGGGAGCGAAGGATGGCTGGTTTTGTTCGGCACTTTTTTTTACCACATTGACTAAAAGGGCGAAATGTAAATCTGAAGATACTCGACTGGTCCGTGAGGTCTCATCCAAAACCCTCCGCCAAACATCCAAATGTGCGTCAGCCTGAGTCCGAAATATACTCAAACTCCCGTCTTGCCCAAGTTCCCACCAAGTCATTTGAGAGGAGCACGGAAAGAGGATCACTCTGCTGCTGGTATGACAAATATAGAGCCGGGGCCTCGAGAACGCACCATAAAGGTCAGCCAGAGTACCACCGATAAGACCGCATACATCCAAGAGCATCCACGCGCTTTAAGAAGTATGCGTTACACGTTAGCCGGGCGCGGTGGCTACGCGGGGAAGCTAACGCGAAGCTATCCTGCTCGCAGAATGTCGACCTCTGTGAAAACAAACAGGTGAAACGTGACACCGTATTAGAGAGTCGCTTGTTTACTTATCAGTCTTCAGGGGTCAAGAGGTCGGCTCTTGTTTGAATGACCTTTGCAAATCTCATCCTCTTGGCAGAGAAATGTCAGTGTAGCATCTATTGGAGCAGAGGCCTTATAACACCACCATGCGGTGGCTAAATCTGAATATGTATCTTTGTTTATCCCATTATCACCATCCCTATCAAGTTCTCATATTTATAGGTCAACAGGTCACCAAATCTCTTAAAAAGCTTTTTTTTAAATCGTCAATGAACACAATAAATTGTAATAATTGTACACAATTGTAAAATAAGAAGTTCATAACATGCAGGAAAGCAAACAAAACCTTCCCCCAAACAAACATAATGCCAGGATGGAAATTAGGCCAGAATTATAATAATAATATTTGTGGCCAGAGGACGTACATAAATGTGTTTCTCAGGTAGGAGTCCACTCAGGTGTTATTTCATAATGTACAGCTGCAGACTCTGGTCTCATTTGTTCCTCATACAGCATGTTGGTACACAGCTAGCCGGTCACCTGGCCCACAGGATTAGGATGCTAACCAGTTTACATTCTGCCCACAGCTTTTGAAATGATTCAATTTTCCTAATCTTGTTTAGCTTTAGAGTATGTGGCTTTGAGGCATCCTTTTTTTCAATCGCGGATCCTTTGAGGACATTTGCATATCTAAATTTTGTACTGAAATTCGTTACAGGCTCTGCTTTGCAGCCCTCTGAAAAAAGAAAAAAAAAAAACTAAGAAGCAATGCCGGGTCAACCTGGAGGCTTAATATATGTTTGATGTGTAGAGATAGCCACCTGCTTTTTTCCCTCTTACTCCGGTTTCTGAGAAATGCTAAACTCCCTCTTGATGTTAATAGGATAGTCTGCCATTCTTCATAATTCACATCTTCAGATGTGGAAGGACATTGAGTTTATTCCTCCCAAATGGAGACATGCATAGTGTGTTTTAGCTATGAGACATATTTGAGTGTTTTAAAACAACATTGGACTATTTCTCTTTCCAAACATAGAAAATGTGACTTTTTTTAAATTTTTTATCCATCTCACCACGTGGTTCTAGCAAATAAAAGTATTTAAATGAAGCGAAAGATCCCAACGCCGGTGCAACAAAAGCACATTCATGTCCTTCATTGGTTTTTACTCACAGACGCCGGCTCGCTGCAATTACCTGCACGAGTTAAAGTGCAGCGATCTGCAAAATAATTGAGAAGTGCTGAGAGGTTTGCCGTTCCAAGTGGTCCCCGATGAATTGAGTGTTAAGTCCTCGTGGCACGACGAGGCTTGAGACGTTCGCTGCTCACATTCAGCCAGCGGGGAAGCAGCAGCAGGCTAAACCAAACCAGATTGTCTGCTCGTAACATGGCTCCAGCTGTAATGCGGTCCAGCACCGAGTAAACATCCTACTATGATAAAAAAAATTAATAATTTCCACAACAAAAAAAAAAAGAATTCATACTGTTGCAGGTTGATATTGTCCAGCTATTTATTTTAAAAGGCACTTTTTCTTTTTCAGCTTCAGATGTGGAAGGACATTGAGTTTATTCCTCCCAAATGGAGACATGAATAGTGTGTTTTTTGAATGCATGTAAAATATATAATGTTAAAGTTTTAGCTAGTGTTTTAAAACAAAATAATAAAAAAAACTTTGGACTATTTCTCTTTCCAAACATAGAAAATGTGATTTAAAAAGAAAAGAAAAAAGACTTACTTCAGCACCATAAACAATAATGTTTGTGATGAATAGTAATTCTGTCAATATTCATAAAATGCAGCTTGTACTGGAAGCGTGGACAGGTTGTTATCACTTCTGTCACAGAATATGAATATTGTTTCAGAGACTTTAAAATACGACATAAAAAAAAAAAAGAGATTATTCTTTCTAATCCCAAAAGACCATCTTGATCCCAGGCGCTCGGATGCTTACCTGTGAAACGAGTGAGAAAAGAAAAAAGTATTAAAAGGGGACAAATATCGCTTCTCCATTCGCTGCCAGATGTATGTGATAAAGCGAAATGTCAGCAAAAATACTAAAGCCGTATGTCAGCGGCGGCGGCTGACAGACGGGAGGGAAGAGGAAAAAAATGTTCTATCATGTCCGACAAGGTGTTCTTTTTGAGATTTAAAGATCACTGCACAACTTTAAACATGTTTGTCACTTTTTACTCTGACGCAGGGAACTATCATGGGCTTCACAAGAACTTTATCGGCTAAAGGCTCAAGGTAAGCGAGAGGGAGGGGAAGAAAAAAAAAAAAAGTCCATTCCCATTTATCTTAGCCAGGTTCCCTTCAAAGGCAACAAATAAATTACAGTGTACATTTGATACAAATTGATTTCTTAACTCAAATAACAATGTTGTCCCCCCGGTCAGGGCCATGTGTCACTCAGTCGCCGGTCTGAGTGAAAGCCTCAATCTGTCTCTGTGATAGAAATAGGGCTGACACATCTCCACCAAGGAATGCTAATCACGCGGGCCTGGCCTGGCCCTTTGTGGGCCGGCCGTGATAAGGAAAATCAGTTTCCCCTCCTGTCAAGGCGGTGGGGCCTGCGCCCTGATCGCTGTCTGGCAGGAAACAAGCCACGAGGCCTGGAAGTTACCGGTCCTAGTTGTTTTTTTGTTGTCTCGGTGTAGCTACACGACGGAAAAGAGAGAGAGAGAGGGAGGAAGATGGGCGGCGGAGGAGAAGATGAATGGAAGAGAAAAACAAGAGAGAGAGAGAGAGATCAGAACGGGCGTTTAAAGCCTTCGTGGCAGCTGTAGCATCGGACTGAACCCCGCTGAATATCTTGAGCCGATCTTATCAGCGGCCGGGAGAAATGAGATATTGGCAGGAGCTGTTGAGTGCTCTCACAGCTGAGCAGGTTAATAGGGTTGGAAGGCAGGCCACAGGCTAATTGGATTTGCCGTGGCTTGATAAACAGTGGCGAGCCTTTTTTTTTTTTTTTTTTCTCGCCAGCCAAACATACCGGGTCGACTCCCCCACCCCCCCTCCAAACCCCCTCCATAACCACAACAACCTTAGAGGAGGCTATTTTCTTCTCCTTATTCCCAGCAGGCCAGACTATGAGGGCCTTTGTGTATCTGTGTGTATCTGTGTGTGTGTGTGTGTGTGGTTCGCTGTATGTGTGTGTACATGTGTGAAAGAGGAAAAAAAAAAGAGAGAGAGTGAGTTTGCCATCTACTGATTTTAATCAAATACCATTTAACCTGTCTGACCTCCAGGAGTCATCACACATGGCCAGATCAAGCGGGGTTGCTCGTGCCTCTTGCTCGGCATTAGAGCGCCGGCTGTAAAGAGGCTCTCTGTGTCGACTGTTATTCCAACACCAAGAGATGCCGGTCTCTCCACGGCACCCTTTTTTTTAATCTCGGATCAAAACAAGTATTATTAAATTTCGATAAGATCCCGGTCGGAGCGGCGGAAAACCTGCGGCTTCAAACGTGGATCAAACGTCCCAAACTCGTGGGCAGGAAAATGGGGAAAAAATAGAATTCCAATATAGAAATCTCGGCTTTCCGACGTGTTTCGATGTCATCAAACGGACTTGACTCCTGCAATGAAGCCGCTGTTTTTTCGTCTGAGCATCCATTAGCAAACACAGAAAGTGACGCCCCGGCCAATGAACGAGGGAGATTGTTTACGCGCTCAAACCTTTCCGCCCAGCGGGAAGCTCCCATCAAAGACCACACTTCCCACTCTCCCGGTGAAAGGCCGTCCATTCAGCAGCACACAAAAATCCATACGTCTTTTGTCTGAGCGTTGCGAGGCGGAGGCTCCTCTCGCTAACTTTTGTTCCCACACTTGTTTTGATCACGTTCCAGGAGGTGGCCGGTGTTTGATTCCCGACGTTTGTGTATGTTTCTGCCAATGTTGCACCGAAGTGGGCCGCGGGTCTTACGCGGTGGAATTATTTGTACTTCCGAGCGTGAGGGCGAGGAGGGAAAGCGTATCCATCAAAATCTATTTACAAGGCGAGGGACTTTGAGGAGCAGGCGACACAGACAGATCACAATTTTTTTTTTCCTATGTTTTTTTTTGGAGGGAATAGTACCCAACTGTGAAACACCCTGGGGTGTCGCACTGTCCTCATTTATCCAAACAGCCCCAACCGGTGGATAAACTCCTCTGCATACTTGGGTGTAGCCAGATTGGCTTAGTTAGTGAGCGCCCCACACAAGACAACCCAAGGAAAAGGGGTTTTGAAATAGGGGGGGGGGGGGGGAATGTGCATCAGGGTGCCTCCAGAGTCGCCACAAGGAAAACATCAAGGTCTGAGACAGCCTTGAAAGGAGAAACTAAAACAGGGATTGAAGTGGAAGAGGATGTCGGACGTCAGCTGGTGGACGGACGGACCGCATTTGGTAAAAGTTCCCAAATTTGCAGATAAAGCCGCGATGTAAACCCAGAAGGGACCACGATGGAGACGGGCCGGCTACTATTTGTGTGTTCGGTCCATTTTGGGATGCACGGGTTTGTCACATTACACGAACAAAGGACACATTTACAGTGTGTGTACGTTCTGTCGGGAAAATTCAGGGAATGGAGCGACGAAAAACCAGTCATAGTTTAATCCTCCGGGTCCTAATAAATAGACACAGTCTTTACATTACAGGAGGAAGAGATGAGGAGGAAGAGGAGGACGGGGGGATGGGGGGGATAAAAAGGGGACTAAGAAGGAGAGACAGACTCTTCCTTCATCTCTTTATCTCGACCAGGGTGGGTGACTGGGGTTGAGGAGGAAGGCATTTGGCATCAGCCGCCTCGCAGACTGAATTCATCAGCCGCTGTAACTTGGAGTTGCCCATAAAGAATTTATGAATCCCGGGATAGTAATCGGCTGCATCCATTTCCTGAAGAAGAAAGGACAACTGATGTCTGCTAAACAGCCCAAAGGGACTGACCTCCACTCCCATCTGAGGAGAGGAGAGACACACACACACACACACACACACGCGCACACACACACACACACACACACACACACACACACACACACACACACACACACACACACACGCATGCACGCACACATACACACACACACACACACACACACACACACACACACACACACACACACGCACACACACACACACACACACGCACACATACACATACTGTATGCAGATACTGTATGTTCAGAATGTGTGCGCCGACACACACACACACACAGACAGACACACACAGATACAAACACCAAAGGCAAAGATAAAGATAACCTTTTAACCTTTTCACACCCTGGACAGCTTGTTTCTTTACTACTGTAAACATTATATGGACCAGACATGCACATAGTTTCCTCTTAGTATTCCTGAACAATGTTTTTGCTATAAATACAACTCAATTCTAAGGTTGTTCATTGTCATACAAGAAAATCATGTCTAAAACAAGCTACCTCACATCATATTACATAGATACATGGATAGATGGATGGTTGGATGGATAGATGGATATTTTATTCATCCCGAAGTGGTTTGTCGCAGTAGTAGCTAACATACACAAAAATAACACATGTGTTACATGTGAAACATACATGTGAACATACATGTGAACATACATGTGAAACATACATGTGAACATACATGTGAAACATACATGTGAACATACAAGTGAACATACATGTGAAACATACTTGTCAAACATACATGTGAACATATATGTGAACATACATGTGAACATACATGTGAACATACATGTGAACATACATGTAAACATATATGTGAACATTCATGTGAACATACATGTGAACATACATGTCAAACATACATGTGAAACAAACATGTGAACATACATGTGAAACATACATGTGAACATACATGTGAACATACATGCAAACATACATGTGAACATACATGTGAACATACATGTGAACATACATGTGAACATACATGTGAAACATACATGTGAACATACATATTAAACATACATGTGAACATACAAGTGAACATACATGTGAAACATACTTGTCAAACATACATGTGAACATATATGTGAACATACATGTGAACATACATGTGAACATACATGTGAACATACATGTGAACATATATGTGAACATTCATGTGAACATACATGTGAACATACATGTCAAACATACATGTGAAACAAACATGTGAACATACATGTGAAACATACATGTGAACATACATGTGAACATACATGTGAACATACATGCAAACATACACGTGAACATACACGTGAACATACATGTGAACATACATGTGAACATACATGTGAACATACATGTGAACTTACATGTCCGGCCTTGCTTTGCAGCAGTAGGCAGCACATAATTAGCCCCTCCAGTTGTTTTTTTCCCACAGGCTCCTCCCCCTTTGGGCTCTGGCGCTGCACGAAGCGCCGAGCTCAAGCGCCTTATCTGGCAGTGCCCGTGTTTTCACAGCTGACCATTCCCCTCTTTCTTTTCCCTGACTATCGTCTTTCAGGCTGTGCTCGGATTCCATTCCTCACACATCAGAACGGAGACATTCATCTTAAGGATGACATCTGTGGTGAATTTCTCAATAACCTAATAGTCATCCGGCACAAGAGGGGCTAAGGAGGGGGGTTACGACGGTGGGGGAATAGGGGATTATGACATATAAAATGCTAAACCCTGCTAGGTGGGCGTGGGGCGGTTGCGCGTAAAGTTCAAATTTGGTAACTCAAGCTAATGTGGTTTGCGGTCCTCCAGAGGCTGGACCGTAATCCGTGGCATGATACACTCAAGCCCAGATATGTAATACATTTTACAGAGGCCATAGTGCATATAATATCATTAGCTAGCAGTGAACACAAGAATGCACGTGTTTGTTAGCTTTGCCCTACAGAATCGACTGTTGAAGCCAAAAGTAACAACAGACTTCACACCAAGATGTGTGTGTTGCTCTATAACCTCCATGGTAACAGTGGATTGCATACATCCTCACACCAGACGCATATCAATTCTCCAAATTGCACACACAGATGACTACCCCTCAGTTTAAGAGGCTCTTAATGCTGCAAGAGGCCACACCTTGACACATTGTCAGACAAGAGTGTTTTATGAGAACTATCTGTTGCCCCCGACACCTATACGCGATGTGTATCTGCCGTGATCCATATGGTGTGGATGACGCGCTTTGAAGAGGCCCATCAGTCAGTTAATCTAAAAGAAAATAGTAACTGCAGATATCTCCCTCTCTTCAAGACAGAGAGAGAGAGAGAGGGAGAGAAGGGTAGAAGGGGAGGAGGGGGGGATTCAAAGGAGAGCAAAATCAGCTCCTCTCAGAGATGGAGAGGGTGGTTTAGAGGGGGGATTAAAGCGCTGCCTCGCTGTGGAGCCAGCTTTTATAAAGGTACATCATATTACTTGGGCTTCACACTCCCATAGATATATCATCATCTGCCTCCCACCAAAGCCCGGCTGTTATGCCCACGTATTCTGTCTCAAACAAGATTAATACTTACACACTTAGTGTGTGAGGGAACACGGTGACAGTAAGCTGACAGTGCCTACTGTATGTAAAGCTTACTCTCCATTCAACATCTTGTTTAATGTGTGACCCCGCAGATACGAACACTAATGCACCCCGACTCAGCTTTCCTACCGAGCCTGTGTGTTTACTCTCCAGATGGAGTCGCAGGTAATGTAACATACGTGTAATGTAGCTGTATAGCAGTATAGCTGTATAGCAGTATAGCTGTGTATCTGTATAACAGTATGTATAGCTGTATAGCAGTATAGCTGTATAACAGTATGTATAGCTGTATAGCAGTATAGCTGTATAGCAGTATAGCAGTATAGCTGTATAGTAGTATAGCTTATAGCTGTATACCAGTATAGCTAGCAGTATAGCTGTATAGCTGTATAGTAGTATAGCTAGCAGTATAGCTGTATATCTGTATAGCAGTATAGCAGTATAGCTGTATAGCAGTATAGCTGTATAGCAGTATAGCTGTATAGCAGTATAGCTAGCAGTATAGCTGTATAGCAGTATAGCTGTATAGCAGTATAGCTGTATAGCAGTAAAGCTGTATAGCTGTATAGCAGTATAGCTGTATAGCAGTATAGCTGTATAGCTAGCAGTATAGCTGTATAGCAGTATAGCTGTATAGCAGTATAGCTGTATAGCAGTATAGCTGTATAGCAGTATAGCTAGCAGTATAGCCGTATAGCAGTATAGCTAGCAGTATAGCTGTATAGCAGTATAGCTAGCAGTATAGCTGTATAGCAGTATAGCTAGCAGTATAGCAGTATAGCTGTATAGCAGTATAGCTGTATAGCAGTATAGCTAGCAGTATAGCTGTATAGCAGTATAGCTGTATAGCAGTATAGCTAGCAGTATAGCTGTATAGCAGTATAGCTAGCAGTATAGCTGTATAGCAGTATAGCTAGCAGTATAGCAGTATAGCAGTATAGCTGTATAGCAGTATAGCTAGCAGTATAGCTGTATAGCAGTATAGCTGTATAGCAGTATAGCTAGCAGTATAGCTGTATAGCAGTATAGCTTATAGCAGTATAGCTTATAGCTGTATAGCAGTATAGCAGTATAGTAGTATAGCTTATATCTGTATAGCAGTATAGCTGTATAGCAGTATAGCTGTATAGCAGTATAGCTAGCAGTATAGCTGTATAGCAGTATAGCAGTATGGCTTATAGCAGTATAGCTTATAGCTGTATAGCTGTATAGCTGTATAGCAGTATAGCAGTATAGTAGTATAGCACAACAAAATACTAAACAATTAAAAAATAATACATGACAGCAATGAGCATAACGGCCAACTATACAAACAATCAGACAGAAAACACGGACATAAATCCTCCTTATTGAACCTATTAACACAGTTATATATTAATGCATGCTGTGCACCCTCGGGGGTCCCTTGGATCCCAAACTCGCAACCTCTCATTCCCACCATTGTATTTCCACTGTATACAGGCCACTTTCTGAATGTCCTCCCCAAGAAAGATGATGCAAGAGGACCACGAGGAGGCCAGACACCTCGACAACGAAGAAGTGCAGATCACCAAACCCCATATTATATCAGTCACAACGAGTAAATCATAACAAGTATCGAGGCCCCACCCCTTCACCGAGTCACCCGGGTCCCAAGGTCTCAGAGCCTCTTCATGTGGTTTTGAACAAACTATTGTGTTGCATGTAATGAAATAGCATTGTGCAGCTTTGAAAAGCCTTCAGATGCCCTTCACAAGAATATGGACCTGGATCCATACACAGAGGGTCGTATCCCGCACTTCTGGTCATGACTCAGTTCAAAACCCATTCTTTATTTTGCACTAATTAAACATAAATAAATAGAGAAACCCAACACAGGTGTAAAAATATAGATAGATATATCGTCTTTCATGTGGAGTCGGTGTCCTAGAGTAAGATTAAGGCGGCTGTGAACGCGTTTGACGAGTCAGTTCACTGCCTGGGGAGAGTCCCCGGGCAAAATCCATACTCCCGAGTCCGGGGCCGCCTTCAGAAGCGAGCCGCTGCAATGATTAGTGCTGCTCGGCTGAAAGGCACAAAGGGGCCCGCCGGCCGGCCCCCTGAAAGTTTCAAAGTAAAAGCGGTGCACACCTTGTGTCTGTGTTAATTGATCACAGGCACATTATCTCGCCTGTTCAAGGCTTAATTTGCCCTCTGAATCAACAGCTTTTGTCGACTGCCGCGGTCGTTTGTTGGGAAAGGGAGAAATAAAGAATGGCCACAGCTTAATCATTCCAAGCAGGTGTGAGTCGCGGGCAGTTTTCTGTCGTTTATTCTTCTTCCACAGGTTTTCAGAGCGTGTTTCGTTACACCGAGAGGCGTTCATGGCCCTTTTTATTCTGTTAGGAATCCACAGAATAGAAGGCACGAGCATGTGTTTTCCAATAAATGAAAATTTGTGTGAAAGGGAAGAAAGATATGATATTCCTGTTCAGATTACATAAGTGTTAGAGGCCAAAAAAAAGCATCAACATCCAGATTTGCATGTGTTTGCACTTATGTTTTTTTAAATAAATGATAGGTGCAAATAACACAAAGTTTTCTGTTGTTTATTCTTTTTTTACATGTTTTCAGAGCGTGTTTCATTACCCAGAGAGGCGTTCAGGGCCCTTTTTATACTGTGAGGAGAAGGCAACGCTGTAAGAACGAGCACGTGTTTTCCAATAAATGAAAATATTTGTGAAAGGAAGAAAAGATATGATAGATATGATATGCCTGTTCAGATTACCGGTTCCCATAAGTGTTAGAGGCCAAAAAAAAAAAGCATCAAGATCCAGAATTGCAATAACTGTATATGTGTTTGCGCTTATGTTTTTTTTTTAAATAAATGATAGGTGCAAATAACACAAAGGCATATTTTCCCAGACACGAATACAACAGAAATCAATCAGTATTTCAATAACAGCTATTTTCTATTTAATCTATGCTTTTGACAATTCATGCATCAGCGCCCGGGAAGATCAGGAATCCATGAATACATAAAGTCGGAAAAACAATGTGACAAAGAGTCGCGTAATTTGAGAATAGATCTCTTGTGTAGCTCCCTGACAACCGTAATACATTTATACATTATTTGCGGGCGATACATCCCAAACGTATATTACATTCACGCCGTAAACAATGTGGCCGGTTACACAATGCGTTGTTTTTCAAAGCTTCGTCGAAAAAAAGGGAAAAAATGACTTATTTTCATTCAAATTGAAACGATATTGTCACCCTGGTGGAATATTGATGCGGCGGATAAGCCTTGGCAGTAAGTACCCAGAAGAATACATTTCACACACTTCAGACAACCCAAAACAGAGCAGCTAACCTGACAGAAATTAGGATCAAATGAAAAACCTCTCCGTCTTTCTCCCGCAGCACGGATCTCGCTCGCTTCTTGTTTATTACAATAATCTCATCATTAGATGTTTGTTAGTGTCGCGAGCTAAATTACAGAAAGGGTGGAAAAAAGTTGAATTGGACTTGAAAAAAAAACTTTTGAAATCTCATTGAAACCAGGATTTGTTTGAGGGCAAACCTGAAAGTTTAATCAGACGGCATCCGCTTATTCATCCCGCGCTTGTTTTTTTTTATTGTAATACAAAAGCATCGCATCACACACACACACTTGTGTTTCCCTCCTGAGATCCACGGGCCTTTGACAAGGTGTTAAACGCGTTTTTGAAAAAAAAGTTACTCGCAGCCTGATTCTATATGACACGGTTGGATTACTGCACTCGTCAACTCACGGTGTGCATCGGCTTGGAGATAAGGCCGCTATCAACCCCGGGGTGTCTGTGCAATGAGGGTGATTAGAAGACGCGGCACAAACACTTCCATTCTGACTGCGGAAACCTCACCTCCACCCCGTTTGTAGACCCACAAATCTATCACGGGAGGGCATCAGCTGAGGGAAATGTGTATTTCATTTCACTCGCTGTCCCCATTCTTAATGGGTAGCCATCCAGAGAGAATGAAATGATTGATTTTTGTCATCCTGAATGAGGATAAATGAATCCATGAGGAGGTGGAGGTGGAAGAGGAGTAGCAGGAGAAGGAAGGGGTGGTGGTGGTAAAGGGAGGAGGAAGGAGGGGGGGGGGGGGGAGGGGCTTAGCTTTCTTTGCACGTCTGGCTAGACAGAAACTCAGCAAACCTGTACGGCAGTAACTGGGGGGAAAGAATAGTGTGTGTGTGTGTGTGTGTGTGTGTGTGTGTGCGTGTTCACTTATACTTTGCTTCTAAGGTTACCTAATGAAATATTGATGGGAGATGTGGGAAGTGCGGGGGCCGGGCTGGCTGGGGGTTGGTGCTGGTGCTGGTGTTGGAACTGTAACTGCTGCTTCCTGTAGCTCGGGACATCTCTGTCACTCTGGATCTCGGGCGAGACAGGCCGGCCCTAATTTAATCTGACTTTGAATGAGTCTGTATCACAGGAGGTAAAGAATGTGAACTTACTGCACTGCAAAGAGGAGGGAGAGAGAGAGAGGGAGGGAGAGAGAGAGGGAGAGAGACAGGGGATGGCGGTGTGAAAATATACAGCCGAAACATTTCAAACGCATCACAATCAATATTTAACACCGCCTGTCAGAGATGTCTAATATCTACTTTTTAAATGTGACAGAACAATGAGCTTACTGTACACACGACGGGCTATTATAATGTCTGACTGATGTTCCACTGCGAGGCATGACTCCGCTAATGGACCGGGATACATCCCGGGATCCTCCTCGTGATTAGATGCAGCTTAGTAGTTTCTCGGGAAACGATAGCGAACCGTGAACCTCGTGACAGTGACGAGCGGCGGCTACGTGATTAGCTCCCTCTGACACCATTTAGTGCGTCCGTCCCGTCGCCAAAAACCCGAGGCGGAGGTCCTTTGATAAGTATCATGAGTCACACTGTTTGAATTAAGAGTGTTTTTTTCTTTTTTTCTTAAGATATCCTCTGTAATGTAACCCTATGAAGGCGATGCATTTCCTTACTAACGATCTCTCAAAAACAGCTGTGAAGGTGTATTATGGCCAAAGTGGAGATCATCCAAAGAGTATTCATGTGATCCTAACGTCAGATATAATGTACCTGGTAAAATATACTTCATCAAAATATATTAAAAATACAACAATACAAGTCAAAAAAAGTACTCCTCTTTTATTTTACCCTGTAGAACTTCTCATAAAACTAAAAACAGGTATCATGGGGGGACCCTGAAAAAAGGCTCAAA
Source organism: Cottus gobio (assembly GCA_023566465.1). NCBI lineage: Eukaryota > Metazoa > Chordata > Actinopteri > Perciformes > Cottidae > Cottus > Cottus gobio. The sequence continues at coordinate 25,461,990 of CM042221.1, forward strand.
ATCAGGTGAAAAATTATGGAATGGTCAATAAAACCTGATTAAAACATAAATAATGGAGCTATGAACTTGTTCTCTGGTCCACATGTTCCTGGGACATGTGAGCCTTGTCCTGTGAAGGAAAAGTCTCCTTCAATGGGAAAACCATCCGGAATGTTTTCACCCTCTATCACTAACGTAACACGTGAAGGTTGAAACAAGCAGGGATTGGAGCAGAGAGACACGCCCATCTTCAATAAAGACACGCCCACCTCCAATAAAGACACGCCCACCTTCCATAACGTCAGTGAGCAGCATGAAGCTACACAAGGACCCACACAGCTCAGACAAAAGCAACACAATGAAAATAATGTCAACACAATTGCTCGTAATTGTAGAAATATTGTAGAAAGTGTCTAAATACAATTTCATTACTCTTCCAAACTACTCGGCCAGTTTCCCAGTTCTCTGTGTTTTCAGCTGACATGTTTTATCCAGGTGCTTGATTCCACTGTGTCTAAAAAGCTGGATAAATGGGAGTGCATGTGCCAGTGCAAGTTCCCAAGCAGAGCTGGGAATAGTTGATGCCGCTCCTGTGAGTTCAACCAAGGGATATCGGGATGTTTTTAATATATTCAACATTCTGCAAATGCAGAACACCAGCTCCACTGAAATTAGATGATATTGACCAGCCAAAAACTATTCTGAATAAGATCTACAATAATTACACAGAAAGTCACATGCAGCTGCCAAACCAAATGAGAGACATGCTTGTGAAATGTGAACATGGTGTTTTGATTTGTTTGGCACCCAGAAATGCCAAAAAGTCATCTCAGTACTCGTCTTTGCGGCGGAGACATCTAAATGTGCCAACCTGAGCAAAATTAGATCTTTGGGGAATGGGAGTGATTTTTATCTCGTCCATCATTCTTCTTTCTTTTTTTGTGGAATAATCTGCAAAAAAAAAAATCTACCGGTACAAAGATGGTTTTATTTTTCATTCTCAAGTGCTCCTCTATCTCAGCATGCCAACCGCAAAGCCTTTTAAGCTCTGCTTCAGGATAAACATATCTAACTCATGCATTTTCAGTCACACATTATTAAACTTTTTTTTTTTTTTTAAGCCAATACAGAAAAAAAAAACAGAATTAATAGTTTCCATTTATCAAGTGGCAAAATCTTATCAGAGTGGCGAAAAAAAATGTATTCAACAGCAGTAAACACTGCAGTTTTCCCCTCGCGCTATCTCTGCGAACATGATGACGGCTAGCGTGCGCTAATCTTGTAAAGTCAACCTTTTAAAAAAAGGAAAGCGGCGGCGGACGGGGGCCGGGAGGAAAAGGGCCGGATGGACAGCTATGTACGGGTCTGTATCCGCACCGGGAGCTGCCCCTGTCCGTATCCAATGTAAGGTTATAGGAATATCATAATCCCTCCTCTGAGCTCCTTTGCGCAGAAGATGATGACTAAATTTCCAGTGTCTTATCACACACTCCCAGACTGGAACTAGTACAAGGGGTTCTGAGGAAGGAACCCAGCATGAAAAGTGCCGGGGATGAGATGATCAGATTAGCGGTGGCTATTGGATTTGTTTGTGGTGGTTGCAATCGGAGCAAAGCAGGCGTTGTTCAAAATGCCCATGGAGATGCAAAGCCTCCAACGATCCTTTCACCCCCGGAAAAAGAAAAAAAATACTCTTCTTGGGGGGTTTTCAGGAGTGTAATATGGGGTGCTCCTGCAGGGGTAGGGGGAGGGGGGTTGAACAAATTTTACACTTCAGGGGATTGGAGAGGGAGGGGTGTGGGTTGTGTATTTTATCAGGTGGGAGGAAGCTGGACCGCTTCACGCGGCGAGACAAGTGGGATTGACTGGCGGTATTCAGCAGGACGCGAGCCGGTGGAGTGTCGGTGGCGGCGGCGGCGGCTGCCTGCGAGGCGGAGGCGGAGGCGGGGGGGGGGATACGGCGCCCCGGCTCTTCAGAAACCTCACCTGAGGCGCAGCGAAGGCATTGTGGGATTCAGGAGCCTCTCCTATACCATGCACGCCATGCGATGGGCTGGATTTGGGGCGGAGACAAGCAGGCAGCTCTGCAGATGCCTCGGAGGGAGGCGGAGAAGCAGGGAGGGTGCAGGGGGGGAGGCGGGAGTTGGCGGTTGTAGGGATGAGCTCCACCAAAAACCCAGATAACAGCGCACAAGAACACGTGTCATTGTTCAATTAGACGGGAGAGAGAGATCCAAGTAAAGGGATATTCCGTAAAGAAGAAGATGCCTTTAAGGTTTCAAAGGGAGCATCAATCACTGTAATGGCTGCAGGATGGATTCCTAATGATGATGATGATGATGTAAATACTATACACTGTGATGAGGAATGGGAATTAGTACTGGACTCAAAGGAAAAGATTGTTTCAGGGGACTAAATCCTGAAATTCATACTTTAGTATTTAGTGCATAAAATACTCTTGTAATTGCTTTTTGCTAATATTTACGAATATATATATCTATACTTGCTTATATCTGCACATGTGCGTCACCAAAGTGCACAACTCATCGTTAAATCCCATTCAAACGCATGGCTCCCTGAAGAATCCCAGTCTCGCGGGCTATTTTCCCACATGTTTAATTTCGTTAAGTGACGCAAACGGATGTCAATACCGGTCTGTACCACTTACCTCGAATGCCTCGTTCTGGACGGCGGACAAAGACAGCGGCTTTGCTTACGTGACATAATGCGGCGGTGCACTTTGTACCCCTAAGCCGGGTCATTTCAATAGAGAGAAAGCCACTGAGTCAGCTCGGCGAGACAACGTCGATAAGGTAATGGCACCGATCAATACCAAAGATTTGGGCCAGATCTTAATTAAAGAAACAACTGCTGATACAAATGATGTTTTCAATGTATTGATATCGGGGGAAGGGGGGGGGGGGGGGGCAAAGGGCGGGTTGGCTGTAGCGGAGCGGCTGATCAATGTACTTAACATTAGCAATCCCTTTCATCATGTACCAAGATCACTTAATTCTCCCTCTCTTGTTCTATCACTTTCTCTCTCTCTCGCTCTACAACCCACATCCCATCCCCCCACCTTACAAGGTGAACTTGAAGGTCTACGAGGTTGTGCTTTTATGTGTCTCAACTTCCTTGTGGTCACCGCGTGTAAAACCCACAAGCGAACCAAAGGCCGACGACATGACGTTGTGCGTCTGAGAAAATGAATTATTGTAATTACACATCGCTAATCTGCGGGAGAAGCTGTGTCTCGTTCTTCAGTGTGCAGGTTAATGATGTCAAATCACTGAAAGGGGATTTCTTGATTACTCATATGGAATTGTATCTTCCCCTTTGTAGCGCTCCCTTGTGTATTGTTCTTTCGGGAAGAACAGGTTGAAAGGAGGAGCTTGTCACGACTTAGAAAAAATGAACAAAAAAAAAAAGCAACCCCCACATTGTAAATTCCTTATGCAGAAACCAAGACAAGAGAGCCTCTGTTGTCTCCAGGCAACTGGGAAAAACATCACAAAAAATAAAAAAAAGACTTCAGACACTGATGCCTCTCGTGAATGGTAAAACAATAATTATTAAAAGGGAAGCTGAATTGATGGATCCCATTAAAGCTAACACAAAGTCTCCAGAGGCCTCGCAGCACAAACAGTGCAAAGTCAATAGTGTGATTCCCCAGGTATCCCTGACCAGGACCTGTTTAAAGAGACATCAATCTGGGATGTCAGTTCCCAGCTAATGAAGCTACAGCCTATCAATATTCAGGATACAACTACTACCTTAAATGAAGTACTAATGCGTGTGGAGGTTTCCCGATACGAGCTTCCCACAGAGAAGTTTCTGCTTAATTGACAATCAGTTTAAATTGTCATCAGTTGCTATAAAATATGGTTAAATATGCATGTATGTTATGTTATCTAGTCAGGTGAGTTACCATTTACCGGAAAAAATATGAGTTTAAATCCGTCCTTCAGTGCGTCCTTTCCTGCTGCTATGAAATATAAATATTTTCAAAATAAAATTCAGCATTAAAAAGATCATATACAGCTAACTAACTTGTAATACTGGAACAAAGTTCACAGTCAAGGTTGTTTTGTCCGTGTAGCACGTGCTGCTAACTTATGTCTCAGATACATTTTAATATACACTATTCTTCCTAAACATGCGAACAGATTTTTAACTGTGAATCATTGTAGACTTTTCAACCCACTTGCGTTACCACTTTAGGCGAAAAACTGAATAAATGTGATGAGCATATGAATAATGTATAATTGGCAGCCTAGCTATTCCTTTGTGTCATGCACATTCTGTCCAAAAGCTCTGATTTTTTTTTACAGTCTTATTTGAACCTTTTCTCTCATTCTTTTATTTTATGCATCACATGTTAATGCTACTGAAAGTTTTAGCATTCTCTTATCCATTATCCTAATGCATGTGATATGTGAAAGCTCCCTAAATCATGTATTAGGGCATTGTGCTATGTAAAACAGACACTGAATTAGACTATTTTGGGGTGTAACAAGGCGTTTGTCTTTGAACTCAAAATAAGAGAGACAGTAGGAAAAGTGTAAAAACTCTAAACATATCTTTTCTTTTACTCCTTTTATCGAGAAGTATATATATATATATATATATATATATATATATATATATATATATATATATATATATCGTATAAGGTATGTTTGGATTTGTTTCTGGCTGTAAACCACAATCCTATATATATATATATATTAAATATATACACGTCTTAAAAAAATGAGTAAAAGAAAAGATATGTTTAGAGTTTTTACACTTTTTCTACTGTCTCTTTTATGAATATTTATATATATATATATATATATATATAGGTACATATAGATATATAGGATAAATATATATATATATAATATATTTAAATATATATATAGGTAAATATATATATATATATATATATATATATATATATATATATATATATATATATATATATATATATTGTGGTTTACAGCCAGAAATAAATCCATTCTCCTACAAGAGAAAAATAAATTGTGAGAAAAGAAACAACACACATTTTCCCCCAAATTGAATATTCTGCTCAGAGTAACAAAACAATGAGATTAAAGCATCCCAAACATGTTTTGAAATCAAATGCATTTCACACTAAATAACTGAAAGCAGTGTAGTGGATGTAGTGGCACAGTCATTACCAGTTAATAGGGGGGCTAGGTGCGGTGAGAGGATTGACTGACACTCTAATACTGAAATAATTTCCACTTTTCCCACCACCTCCCTCTCAGAGGCAGGGAATTAGTATTATCACATCAAAGGCTTCCTTTAAATGGGTATGAAAATCATTTAAACAGACAGTGGCGGTGATTATTCAAACTAGGTTATTTGCCAGGGTGTGTATGTAATATGGCGTCGGCGTCGAGACAACTTCATTTCCCACTAAATTGCTGTCTGTCACCAGAATAAGTAAATTTGCCACTGTTTTATCAGCATCATTGTGTCAAGTTAGGCGAATACATCAAACAGTCCATCTGATCAACAGGAAATGAACACACAGTGAATAATGCAATGACTGAAAGGAAAGCGGATTGGTCTACTGATGTGCCGAATGGAAATTTCCTCCATGTTTTTTTCTTCTTCTTCTTCTTAAAAGCATAAAAAAAGAGCTCCGTCTTCCACTGAAATGTCGGCTTATCATAGTGACTCTGTGACTGCATTTATTACCTGTTACCTCAGTGGCCTGACAGATAAATTGAAAATGCATAATGATTCTGAACGTAAATGTGCACAAACATATGGGTTTACACAGGTGTGTGTATACATGCGAGGCCAACAGTCTGCTACCTTATTGTTACTGTGACGTCATGGAGTTTTTATGATGCCAAAAACAAGCTTTTGGCTCAGTTAATATCAATATGAACTATACATATACAATTCCAATTAAAACCACTTAAATCTACGATTATACCATTTATTGAGTTATATTGTATTTAAAAACTGTGGAAAAGAGTAATTATATATAGGTTAGAGTGGATGCACGGGTTAGATGGTTGTATGGCCATGGCAATGGCGACCTTTAATGGCTGTCTTGCTATAACTTTAACCATAAACACACTGGTTCCCTCATCATAATTTAGTAGTTTCGGGACCTTTTGGATGCCACTGCCAAATAACCTATTGTGTCAGGTATGAAGACCTTAGATTAGAAAGATGTAATTTAATGCAGTTTTTATGCATAAGCAAAGCCACGTCTTTAAACAAGCTTTTGGCTCAGTTAATATCAATAATATCAGATTTCACTAGCTTAAACATATAACCATATAAACTATACATACAGAAGTCCAAGTAAAACCACTTAAATCTACAATTATACCATTTATTTAGTTATATTTTATTGAAAATGCTAATTAAAATGTGTTTTCAGTGGCATCGGAGCCAGCACTGTATCGTATGCGGGTGAAGACTTGTCACAAATGAACAGAACGAGAGAAAAGTTAAACCAAATCTTGAACATGTAATGTGTTACTCTACCTCCAACATATAAATATGAGCTCAGTGGGATTGTCCACAGGAATCCAACACATTGAAATCACCGTTTCTTAAACTCTAAACTCCAGAGACAATCGTGATACTCCGCAAAAGACTGGACGAGAGAGGGAGGGAGAAAGAGGCAGAGGCAGGAGAGAAAAAGAAAGAAAAAAAACATAATGGAGTTTGGAGGTCTTTTGTGGAGCCGATATTGTCTCTTAGTTTGATGTTTGCCTCCAGGATAAAAAAAAGCTCCTCTGGAGTAACAATATACACCAAAAATAAAGAATTGAGCTTGAAAGAAAAAGGGACAACAGCAATAACGGAACAATGGTCCACAATGGCAGGTATTTAACTGCCTTAGGAGAAGAGGGATGGGTTTACGGTCATGTCTCCCAGAATAACGCCTCACAACTAAGGTCATAAGAAATGTTTCCTGGCTTTTGAAAACCTGCCCGGATTCATTATATTTCGAGGGGATCGGGCCAGAGATTCATGAACGGCGGTTTAACCCCCCCAATTAGTCAAAGTCCCTCTGAGGCATTCTCTACCTTGTGTTGATACATGAGGCTACGCTGACAAACCGGCCCTGGGGTGAGGTGATTCAACTCTAAAGTGAGTTCAAAGCACTCTTGTTAAACTTGGAACACAATACCGAGCTGCCGAGGGTAAAGGTATAGGTATACGGTGCACCCTGAACAGGCGACGATGGCCAGACGCCGGATTAAAACGCCTGGAAACTGAAGAGGAACACGGACCAGGGCGTCACGTCATCATCGTCCTCCATGTTTAACTGACACGGATGATTGTGTGACAATGACTAGACACGAGAGGTAAGTCCCAAACCCCCGAATAACACAACAATGGGGTTATACGATACAAAAATTGGCTCGTTTTTGCAGCATCGGACTATACGGGGTACGAGTAATTTACGGAAGGTGCAATAATACACTGTTGCACCCTTTTGTATACGAAATGTAAGGACCTTATGTTCAAATATAGCTAAAAAAGACAAACATATCTTACAATTGGATGCCCTTTAGAAAGAATTCCCGCTGTTAATACGTTATATTGCTAGTAACACTGAGGTTGGTCATTATAGAGCCGATACTTATAAGTCTAGAGCGTCAAAGGTCTTGTTTCTGACCAATAGCACTCTTGTTTTATTCCACTCAAATACTACTTTCTATCCGCTGGAACGAGATCTCAGAGAAAGAGACTTCTTGAAATGCCCAAAACCTCTAAACACAGCTGTACACGGTGGTGGCTCAGTTCAATTAATGCAATTATTTAAACATATACTGAAGACAGTCGGCTAGGGCTCCTAGACAGCCGGTCCTGAAACAGCAACTTCCTCTGCTGCAGGATGAGGCAACATACGTATTCATAGATTAAAGGTTCTTAAACTGTGGAAAAAAGTAATTGTATATAGGTTGGGGTGGATGCAGGGGTTAGATGGTTGTATGGCCATGGCGACCTTTAATGGCTGTCTTGCCATAACTTTAACCATAAACACACTGGTTCCCTCATCATAATTTAGTAGTTTCGGGACCTTTTGGATGCCACTGCCAAATAACCTATTGTGTCAGGTATGGAGACCTTGGATTGGAAAGATGTATATGAATGCAGTTTTTATGATGCCAAAACAAGCTTTTGGTTCAGTTAATATCAATAATATCAGATTCCACTAGCGTAAACATATAACCATATGAACTATACATATACAATTCCAAGTAAAACCCCTTAAATCTACAATTATACCATTTATTTAGTTATATGTTATTGAAAATGCTAATTACATGTGTTAAACTTAAGGACTGTTGTGTTTTCAGTGGCAATGGAGCCCACATTTAGTAATTTAGTAGTTTCGGGACCTTTTCGATGCCACTGCCAAACAACCTATTTCGTCAGGTATGAAGACCTTGGATTAGAGAGATGTAAATGAATAAATATCCATTTTACTCTCTGCAACAGAAAGATTAAACAATTGCTCAATTCCAAAACTGGCCTGAGTCTAATCCCATTTTTCCTTCCTCGCGATTCCCTAATAGAGATGTCAGGACAGTGGACATTTTTCTGCCATTCTAAAACCCGTTTTCTTTCTCTTTTGTTATCTATATCTCAAAAAGCTTTCTACTCATCAGTGAGTCATTTCAGACTGTTTCAAGACGATAGGTGAGAGAATAAGAAATATCGCCTGGAGCAAATAAAGAAAGCGGCGCAAAGAGAAAATAGAAACATATACAAAGTATAAAGGGGGGCAAACTGAAGAATGCGAGGAAGATAAATAAGACAGATACTTTGTTTCATTGTCAGTGGCACTCGAGGGCTATTTGAAGCACTTATTTATGCACTGTAAGCAGAACAATACCGGCGAGCAGAAATGATTAAATACAGACTCTTCAAGCAATAGACATCTCATTGTGGTGGGCCCTGGCTTGCCACTGGGCCGGCTTGATAAAAGCACTATGAGCTGATAGCTGATACAATTTGCCAGCCGATTTGAATGGGCGAAGCTGGGAGGAAGGGGGCGGCGGCTCAGGCGGGCCGTCGCTGACAGCCTGTATAAGCTATAATAAAATCATTAGAATGTAAATGCTTTATTGCAAAATAAGAGCCCCAAGCTAGGGTGACATTATCTGCCGCCACCCGAATGAAAGTGCCGATTAGCATTCCCTGATTCAATGATAGAGTCAACTTATCTTTATTAAAAAAAAAAAAAAAATTCCAATCGAGTCTTCATTTTTTATGATTGAGTTTTAAGCAAATGTAATATCCAGTTCAGTTTGTGTATGAAATGGGTGGTGGTGGTGGTGGGGGGTGGTGGCGGTGGTGCCCCAGAAATAATTAGTGTACACATTTCTTCCCTACATGTGTTTCATAACCAACAAATTGGATTTCACATTTGACGTGTCACTATCTAATACATTTGCATGAAAATATGGGGCTGAGTTTACAGAATAATTACTGAAAGTATACACCTCTTTAACACGTGTCTCATAAAAACCAAATTTGATTTGTTTGAATGCGACTATCACGGTGTTGCCGAATAATTGTTGTGGAATATGAGGGTTAGACTCTGACTTGATTTAGATGTTCATATTCGTGACACGCGCACATCTTTTTCCGGCTGAGTCTTTAAGCGGGCCATTGCTTAGCAGGCAGACAGTCAATTCTTATGCAAATAGCCCGGTGCTGAGGACGGGCTATAATATGCTGTAGATCAAATGTCACACTGGGAGTAAGAGTCTGTGTGATATAAAAATGGCTGACTTACATATTGTTCTGTAATATATGCTTCCTAATTTGATATTCCTATTTAATCTTTTAGATGTAATTCCTCCCAATGTACAGCTGTATATGAAAGCGGGTGACACACCAGATATCCTCTGAGTTGTTTGCAACGTGTCAGGCCTCTACACAGCTGAAGCATCTGCTGCCATTTGCATATCGTATGCATAAACCCCGGCTTATCGTGTCCATTTGCAGATATTTGGTAATAAAGTCTGCGAATTAGGACGTGGATCATTAAAAAGAAAAGTTGTAATTTGGCTTAAAGTAAGAAGCAAACTATGACTCAGAATAAAATGTGCATGAGGAGACTGAAAGAACATTTTCATCCAGTAAAAATAAAAAAAAGGCAATTATCATTTTCATAAGTGAAGGGGAATAAATTAACTAGAACCAACTGCCGATAGAAATGAAGACGTTATGTGAAATCTTGCGTTTTCCCCCATTGCAGGTCCCTGGAGGGGACCCTGTGAACTGGAGAACAGGTCTCTGGGGCAGCTCACCCGGAGCTCTCTAACCGTCGGGCTGAAGAACACCGACACAGCTCGGCGCGGAGACGCCGACAAGACAACGTGTTGCTCTCGATTGCAGTCAATGTCAAGGTCTTCGCACAGAACATCCGGGATGCGTGCTCGCGGGCGCCATTGTTAAGAGCTCAGGGTCGTCCGACACAATGCGGTTGTTACGGTGCACCCAGAGGATTTGCGGTGGAGTTCATGCGCCCCCTCTTATAGGAATCACCGGGTCATACATCTTGTGGAGTAAATTCAACACCAAAAAAAATCTCAGACCTCTGCCCCATTCATTGAAGACAAAAGGGACAGGGGGGACGACACACACACAAATTGGTCCGAAAACACAGTATAAAAAGAAAAGCTTACATTAAGCTCAAGGGGACTCGAGGGACCCGGGCCAATCGTTGCACGGGATAGAAGAATGGCGGCGGAGCGAAGGGGACCGGGGCCCCGGCAGATAAATCACTGCCATCATGCAGATTTACGGTGTTGGAGTGGGAAAGATAAATGTGGAGGAGGCGTGTGTGTCAGAACCCGCGTCGCAGGGCCACACCGTAACGCCGGGTCAGTAATTGAACTCCACCATAATTATCCCGAGGAGAGAATATTAACTTATAGTCTTCGCGTGAGAAAGAAGCTGGTTCATAATTCATTTGCTTGATAGGGTGATGGTGCTGGATGCCGCTCTCTCTCTCTCTCTCTCTCTCTCTCTCTTCCCCTTCATTGTGTTACTGAAATATGACGGCTCCATTTTTATCCTGTCACAATGACAACTGATGGGCTTATTTTCCTGTGGCCCCGGGGGATGATGAAATAGTAAGCAAACATTCTTTCTCAGGAGGAGAAGGGTGCTCCATCATAGTGGCGGGGGCCGCCACCGCCGCCTGTGTTGTGTGGCAATAACAGGAGGTTATGGGATACAATACACTTGGCCTCCTCCTCAGAGGGCCTGTGCAGTGCACTGCTGCTGCGATGCAGTCGCTTTCTGAAACGCACAATACTAAAGATGTCTATATTTGGTGAGTTTAAACACGTTTTTTCGTCAAAGTTCGTTGAATTAACGTTACGTCGTACGCACGATTACCGATAAATCTTTATTTTCGCCACATTTCTTGCAACAGGTTAAGATTAGTTGGTTTTTTTCCCCCCTACTTTCCTGTTTCACAAACTCCTCGTAAATTAACCAGGTGTCAATTTCACATGTTAAAATCGATGTCACGGCCAAGTCTAGCTGATTTATAGAGAGGCGTCTTGTTAAAAAAAAAAAAAAAAACCTGACACCCAAGGGCCCATTATTTACACCGAGCGGCGCTCCTCCAGCCTCCGCCGCTGTGAGCCAAAAAAGCAGCGGGGCAAGGTTGCGACATTTACAATAGGTCAAAATAACACTGCCACTCGGCTCCCGCCCGGCCTGACAATATCGCGTTCATCTCATTTGAATAACGAGCCACGTTGATGGACATTAGCTGAGAGAATGAGGCTGCAGGCACCTCGGGGTGGGGGGGGGGGGGGGCTGAACACTGTCAGCTCTTATTTTCCCGGGGCCACAGTGTGTGTTAACCAACTGTGTGAAGCAGCGGCAGCGATAAGAGCTCCAGAGTAAACACCATCAGACCTCCGGTTCATCACCATGCTAACTGGATCCAGACAAAGACCTACAGCTCTCCGACGGCCGCCGTCAAACACGGCCATCGTGTGCGCCGTCATTTTCCATCTTTTTTTCTCCCAAAAAGGAGTTGGTTTTTTTTTGCCAATCGTAAACACACAGCTCCTAATCCTCATTACTCCATCTTTCCCGGTCGGTGGAATGCAGGAACACCCACCTCGGTGTCTCGTGGCGTCGCAGCCGGCGGGGGCCTTTGTCTCGGCGCCGTAAAGAGGAATGACGGCTGTAATGTGATTTGCGGGCGATCGCTTCAGCTCAATTAAATTAAGCCCCCCCCCCCCCCCCCCGCCCCCCACACACACCCCCAATAATCCGTGATGAATGCACACCTACGCCAGTCATTAGGATTAAAAAAAAACTAAAAATATGGGTTTATCATATCTTAGGCACCATGGAGGGGAGCGCACCCTTTAATAGATGCGCTGATTCATTTAGTCGTTTATGTCACAGTGTGTATCTGGTGGCTGCTAATGACGAGCGAGCCTCTGGAGGAGCCCGTTTACCCAAATCCCAGAAAAAAAAAACACACACACAAAATGTCAAAAAGCATCAACGGCATTTAGACTTAAAAGCATATTTCATTTTGGATATCGTTATTATTAAACACACGCCGCGAAAAAACGACGAAAAATTGGAAATGATTTTGACCCTTTTCTCTTTCCTTCCAGACGGATCGTTCACGAGCTGATTTCCAACGTGGCTAAAGAGGAAACCGGGGCTCGGGCCACTACATTTTGATTGACAGTGTCATATTTGTAAGAGGGTTATGAACCACAAAACAAGGGTTAAAGGGAAATTGACCCAGCCATTGACGGGTGACTGATACATTGAGCTGGAGGTCTTTAATCTTGCTGCTGAGCTTACATGAAGCTTATATAACAAATTACAATGCCTACAGGGTAATACATCACCTGATGGATCTCCTTCTGCTCTTCTGTCCTCTCTCCTTCTCCTTTTCTTTCCATGAGAGACCTGCTGGACTCACTGGAATATGGGTTACAAGTCCTGTGTTCTCCGAATATGATCAAGATGGATGATCTGTCAAGGGAGAAGCTGTATTTAGAGATAAAATATCACCTTAAATAAGTTACTAAACAGCTATCTTCTCAGCACTGTTTAGAGATGAGGTTGGGACCGGCTTTTGAAGAAAATATTCAAATTATAATGTTAAAATGTGTAAGTTTTTAGACAATCAGTCAAATAAATATGTATATTTTGAATGAAATAGTCATCTCTTGCCACATAATATACATTATCTTACAGTAATGTCCCTAAACTCAACTAATCAGCCAAGAAATTCATATTTTTTAAAGCTCAAACTAACTATGAATCTGATTCTTTAAATGTTTCGTCTATACAGCATCAGTGTGTGTGTTGCACATTATCCCTCGCAGCAGGTCCCGACGCCGTCATTTCCCCTTCTGGATCCCTGGCATCAGACGCTGCGATGTATGCCGCCGATAACAGAGACCTTGTCTGCCTTAAACCGTGTCCTGGCTGCACCTGGCGAATGATAAAATGCACGACTTCTCCGATAAGCCCACAAGTAGAACAACACTGTCCAGGTGCAGATTATTGGCGAGGCGTAAGCCCCGGCTTGGTATGCAGAAGGAGGCAGATCCTTCCCCGATAGCTCCGCGAAAGGGATTCGACTGCAGCGCCCCCGGCTTTAGATATATTCCGCTGTTCTGATCTCCTCAGACTAGCGCGAGGTCAAAGGTCACCGTGCGCTGCAACCGCACCACGGTTTGAAATCTACTGTCAGGATGTCGAGGTGTGATCACCGTTACTGCGGCTTTTTTTTCTCAAATATCACAAATGTCTGCGCGCTCGAACTCTGTAGCTACGAAATGAAGACCAAAAAAAATAAATACATATACATCCATCTCACATAACAAGCTTCACAGCTTATTGGACCATTACAAGAAGTTTAGCTCAACAAAGGTCAGGAGGTTACTTGTGAATGTGGAGACCTTGACCGCTCGGCTCCGTGCTTGAAACAGAAGTACTGATCTGGGATCAGAGTATCTCAAACAGGAATTGGTGGAGCTGGTTCGGGGCCATGCAGTCAGAGAAGCTGCCTGAAGCGGTTCAGGGTAATCAGGCGTTAACCACGGCCAATCCGAGTGCATCTAAAAGCGGATGACAGAGGCACCTTACGGTTTCCGTAACCCGGGGACGAAAGCGATCCATAGAAAGCAGCTGTTTCGGACGGTGAATGTGTAGATGTTGTATATGTTAGCTTTAAAATGTGTTGTAGCATTTTGGTGTCCTCGGTATCACTGATGCATAGAGATCCATCCCCGGATGGCTGCACCTGCCCACTCATGTTACCAGTCCAACATGAAGCTTTGCAGTATACAAGATAACTCTTCTAAGGATGCAAAACGCATAAAATACTATATGGAAACAATGATATCACAAGATATACCATGTCATGCTAGTTCCTTTAGATTTACTGTGTGTGTTAATGTGTTCATCACGAGTCTGAAACTCTTTTGGATCTCAAAAATGTCGACTTATAATTTTTTTTTTATCAATAGTTCAAAATTGGAACACACAAATTGTTACAATTTTATTATTATCCAGTTATTCATTAAAAAAACAAACATAATTGATTTGCTTATTAGAACCAGTTGGACCTGCTCTACTTCTACGTTGATGAATAAATGTCCAAACCATTTTTCAATCTTTATTTTTGTAATAAACCAAAATAATAAGCACAAGATTCAGAACAATAACAAATTATTAAAAATCCAATATATAAACACTCAGCCCTAACTTTCTGTTACCAGAAAAACAAAATTACATGAATTTACTTTAAAATGTGCTTGTATTACCGTGTTGTGCGACAATATGATTCGGGCCTGCAGACAAAGGCCCACATCTCTTGAAACCAAATCCCCCTCCCACCCAAGCTCACGGATGCCCGGGAACCATCTCTCTTACCCCCGTCTCTCAACAGCTTTTCAGAGGTCTAAGTATAAAATAGCGAGGTGCACTAACAGTATCTGTCCATTGCAGGATACATATAGAGGGTACGTGGGGAGGCTCAGGTAAGAACTTGCATCAATCTGTCACTCACTTCCCTCGAGGGCGATAAGAGAAATTCCAACAGAGAGATAACGCCAGATATTCAACTTAATTCCGAAGGAGGAACTTTTCATCAGTGGGTCACATATTAGCTTTCAGGAAAAAAAAAAAAGTGAGTTTTTTTTTTCTTCCTCTCCCCCCCTTTTTTGCTTGCATTGCACAGTCCAAGTGTATAAGGATGACATCGTGAACCCAAGCGCTTACAATTCCCGAGCAAAAAAAAAACTGGCCTTTCCTATATTTTTCTATCATTTTTTTTTTTTTTTCTATCACCGTGTTTCCTCACTTGAAAGAAACTTGTTGGATAACACAGTGACCAGACCCTTGGTAGTATCTCTGTGTGTTGGGCTCCAACACAACAAACAGTGTAAGAAGTTTCGAGGTCAACCGAAGTCTCCTTCAGGCTCGGCTCAGACGATCGGAAATAACAGAACCGAGGCTTTGATCGTCTTTTTCTGCAGATGAGTAATACCTTTTCAAGCTGTGAGAGCTAATGTGTGAAAACCAAAGAAGCAAATGAGATGTGGAATAGTGTATCACTAATTTTGGGCGTGCGCGGCTCGCTTTAAAATTCAAAATGTCGACTAATTTGATTTCACGAGGCCCAGCTGGCGGCAAATAGGTGCTAATCATTCACAAATCCTTCTCAGTCATACACATTAACCCAGAAGTCCTCACAGCTGAAGGATTGCTCTCAGTGTTTGAGTTGAGTTCTTTTAATAATTTGTATTAATCCTCGTTGCGTGGGTCCTTGTGTAGCTTCCTGCTTCTCACTGACGTTAATGAAAGTGGGCGTGTCTCTAGTGAAGGTGGGCGTGTCTCTCTGCTCCGATCCCTGTTTTTTTTCAACCTTCACGTGTTCGGGTGATTTTCATTAATCGGTCAAAAGAGCATTTTTTATTTTATATGCTATTCTGCAAAATGTGTGCGCTCCACCGTATACATCACAAAATTGTCTCTTTCAGCATAAACGAATGACGGTGACTGAATGTTTGACATCATCAAAACAAAAGAAAGCCGCCAGCCCATCCCTGAGTGTCCTTAAGATGTATTTTTATTTTGCAAAGACTCTGCAAAAGAAACAAGCCAGTGAGATAAAAATAAAAATAAAAACTGACACCGTCATGCGGAAGACCAGCCGTTCTATACGGAGACAATTGATTAGCTCCGTGGTGCAGCGATAGCGCTGACTCAGCTGGGGCGGAGTGTAAGTGCTAGTCTGGCTGGTTTTATTTTGGAAGGATCATATGGATCAATACGACATGGCACATTTAGGAGACCCCTACACCGTACCCTGGGACTGCAGAGGCCAGAGCAGACCCCCCCCTCCACCCCCCGCTGCTCCACCACCCCTTTTATTTTGCTGATTGGAGGGGGGGATGGGGGGGTTGGGCCAGTGACAATAAAAGCTGTCCATACTGCGTCCTCTTGTTCAAGTGCATGACCCACCGGAAGGATTTCGGTATTTGTGCGTGTGTGTGTGTGTGTGTGTGTGTGTGTGTGTGTGTGTGTGTGTGTGTGTGTGTGTGTGTGGCACTTGTCTCTCACGGTGGATGTTTATTGTTATTAAGTCAGATACAGAATATAACTTTTGACCCCGGGATTTAATGTGTTAAAGCTTGCAGGGCTTTTAACAATCAAGATGTCCCCCCTGTGAAGAAAGACTTATGGGCAGGTGGGCAGCTGAGATAAACACTATTAAAAGCGACAGCAGAAATATACTGTTGTTGTTTAAGATCCATTACTGAGTATTATTTGGGAGGAAATGGGCAACACAATGATTCACAAGGAAAACCGCCTACATAAATTGCATTTTTACAATACGGCGCCTCACAAGTTGTCACTTATAAAACACTTAAACATTGAAGAAGAATATTTAGAGTTTAAAAAAATGACTTAATCTGTCCGTTTTTTCCCGAAAAGTTTATTTTTTTTATTTTTTTCCACTGAATTTGACAATTTTTGGTTATCGCCTCAATAACACAGTATCACATAACACCTTCAATGGCCACTACGGTGCACATGCTGTGTCATTTAAATGGAATTAATGACTCATTTAGGGCACACAACACAAAGGGGGACCACAATTAAAAGCCCATAGTACTAGTAAAAGCTGCTGGGGGCTGAAATTAGACTTGGCACAGGGGCAATACATTTTCATTGGGGTCACCACTGCTACACAGGCCTCACTAATATATTTCTTTATCTTTTCAACGTGTTAAAAACAGCTGTTTGGGGCTGTCGCAGATAATTCAAGTAAAGTTTTTTTTTTTTGTGTCTATGTGGGCAAGCGGGGGAGACAATGGAGACCCATCGATTGGAAAGGGGGGGCTCGACATCCCGGCTTCTTGTCAGCTGAATAAAAAGACCATTACCCCTTCAGCTCCGGCTTGATATACAGCGCCAGGGAAGAAAGAATTAGGACTTTTACTTCCTGCCCCATCAACCCGTTCCTCCCTTCTTTTTTTTTGCTCCTTTCTTTCTTTTCTTTTTGTGTCTCCTTCTCTTCAGTTTGTCCAATAATCGTCGCAATCTTTTCTACATTACCAGACTGAGTTTGTGAAACAATGGAGTGAGGCTAATAACTTTTCCTGGAGCGGCAGTTTTTTTTTTTTTTTTGCCGAGGGGAAGAAAAGGGGAAGAAGTGTGATGATAAAAGGACGAAGGCCTAAGGTCAAAGGTCAGCCACTGTGATCTTATTGTCGTTCCTCTCGGCTCTTTAAAGAAGAGACCCCTGTATGTCATTACCTTGGGAAGGAATTCAACCTATTTCTCTGAAAGGTTTCAAATAAATAAAGACTGTTGAGAGCTGTGAGGACGAGGAATGATGTTTATTAATGTGTTGTTTGGCTGGATGTGTTAACATTAAAACAGATTTCCATCATTTTCTTACCCCAAATCAATAAAAAAAAAAACTAAATGCAACCTTAAGGGTAATCCTGTACCTTATGACGCTGTATGAGGACCCAGATATGCATCAAAACCTCCTCGGATATGGATCACGTCTCAGATTCAAGTTGATATCTTTCCCCCCCTCACACTCCATCGCCCGACTTGATTAATACACTCCAATTTTCCGAGAGATACTTTTCTTACAGCGAAGAGATCCATTTCGCCCGCAAGATCGAAAGTTGGGAAGCCGCGGCATAATTGATGACCTCCCGGGACAAACGCTCTCATATTTATCACCACCTGACCTTTCCTCTGATCTCATCCATCATAAATTAAAGTTGTACAGCGGTGGCGTGGCCCTCTCCTCTCCCGGCACAACCTTTTGTCCAGAGGTCCTCTCCTCCGCATCGGTTGCAGCCGTTGGAAGGGAGCGGCTTTAAAACCTGCAGTTCAGCACCTCTGCTGTTCGGGGCAGATGGTCATCACTGGAAGCATCTGTCAAACTCAGGCCCCCTTCCCCTTCTTCCCCTTCTCTTCTTCATCGTCTAAGCATTTAACCCCAGAACACTAACGTTAAAAATAGTCACGCTAACGCTAACGTCGGGTGATCAAAATATGTTAAAATACAACAATACAAGGCAAATTGAAGTCCTCTTCTTTTATTTTACCCTGTAGAACTTCTCATAAAACTAAAAACAGGTATCATGGGGGGACCCTGAAAAAAGGCACAAAATTGGGTGAAAAATGAGGAAATGGTCAATAAAACCTGATTAAAAACATAAATAATGGAGCTATGAACTTGTTCTCTGGTCCACATGTTCCTGGGACATGTGAGCCTTGTCCTGTGAAGGAAAAGTCACATGTCAATGTAAAAACCCATCCGAAATGTTTTCACCCTCTATCACTAACGTCGGGTGAAAATCACCCGAACAGAGAGACACGCCCACTTTCAATAAAGACACGCCCGCCTTCAATAACATCAGTGAGCAGCATGAAGCTACACAAGGACCCACACAACTCAGAAAAAAGCAGCACAATGAAAATAACGTAACCACAATCACTCTACGTTAGTGTTTGAGGGTTAATGTCCAATAACGTCTTTTTATTTAATCCTTTATCTCCTAGTTGCCTTTGCTCAGGTGCATGTTCATGCTAGTTTTACATGAAACGACTCACATCTGTCACAGTCGGTAATGAACCATGCTTAGAGAGCACGCACACACACACACACACACACACACACACACACACACACACACACACACACACACACACACAAGGAAAGGTTTTTCACTATTTCTTGGGGGAGTTTTTTTGTATTTGTGATTTTGGGCTATACAAAAAAAAACTGAATTGAATTGAACAACAGGTTGAAATGTTTTACGGATTCAATTTTAAATTCACCTCAACGGTATAAAACTCTGAGGCTGAAGTCTGATCACTCATAGTAACGTCTGACTTCTGAGCATAAGCAAAATAAAAAAAAAGCATAAGAGTGAAAATTGCATCTCTCTCACTTCTCCCTTTCTTCCTCTAAAGACCCCCCCCCCCCCCTCCCACCGCCCACACCATCCCCTTACTAAAGGCAGCTATTAATATTAATGAGAGGTAGGGCATTAATGTTAAAACTGAGCTTTGGGGCAGAGCCCTTATGACTCCACTGTAGTGATTAACACAAAGCAATGGAATAATTTATCATTTGCGGCGAATAAGCTGGGTGAATTTTCCAAAATAAATCTCCTCAGAGAGGAGGTCAGTAATTATGGGCTAATATCTCCGGCAATTATGGATTTTATGTGTCCGGCTTAATGATGGGTAAAATCGGTATTGTATTGATATAGAAAACATGCATTTTAAACATCTTGTCAGATCACTCCGGGTCACATCAAGTCATTAGTCTTGCAGTCCTGCTCCTCTCTGGTGTTTCTATTATTGTTTCAAGTTATGGGGACACGGAAGTCACTGGAGACGTGATAAGAGTAAACTCATGTGTCATCTTTACAACGAGCCACAATAGAGGGGGAAAACATAACAAAAAAGACAATTATATCATCAATTTTCCTCAAGGTTTTGGTTTCAAATGTCTTAATTCTATGGAAGCCCGTTTCCTCCACTGTGATAAGTCATAATTATGAGACAGTATCTCATAATTATGACTTAGCATCTCATGAGTTAGCATCTCATAATTATGACTTAGCATCTCATGAGTTAGCATCTCATAATGATGACTTAACATCTCATAATTATGACTTAGCATCTCATAATTACGAGATAGTAAGTCGAAATTATGAGATAGTATCTCATAATGACTTAGCATCTCATAATTATGACTTAGCATCTCATTATTACGAGATAAAAAGTCATAATTATGAGTTAGCATCTCATAATTATGACTTAGCATCTCATGAGTTAGCATCTCATAATGATGACTTAACATCTCATAATGATGACTTAGCATCTCATAATTACGAGATAGTAAGTCGAAATTATGAGATAGTATCTCATAATGACTTAGCATCTCATAATTATGACTTAGCATCTCATTATTACGAGATAGTAAGTCATAATTATGAGTTAGCATCTCATAATTATGACTTAGCATCTCATGAGTTAGCATCTCATAATGATGACTTAACATCTCATAATGATGACTTTGCATCTCATAATTACGAGATAGTAAGTCGAAATTATGAGATAGTATCTCATAATGACTTAGCATCTCATAATTATGACTTAGCATCTCATTATTACGAGATAGTAAGTCATAATTATGAGATAGTATCTCATAATTATGACTTACATGATCTATTGTTTTTTATCTCAGTGGTGGAAACAGGCTACCATGTAACTCTACCGTTTGATAAACCATATTTGTGATTATCAAAGCACGTATTCTCTGCAAATTAAGACAAACCCTGCGAACCCTTTAAAGCTGCACTCCAGCAGCCTTTGTGAGGGGGCGACTCGTATGTTTCCACATTGTCATTCAGTGCATGACCACCCCGCACTCCCACCAGAGGCAGCCTACAAGTGACCCCTGAAAAGAGGGGGTCAGGGAGGAGGTCGTGCGGAATGGCCCGGCTGCTGGCTCCGACACTCTCTGACAGCTTTAAGTAGATCTCTTTTTAGCCATTTATTTGGAGTGTCCGGGGGGAGAGAGAGAGAGAGAGAGAGAGAGAGAGAGGGCGAACAAGAGCAGAGCATGACTTCCTCCTGAAAGGGAAACCAGGACTGTGATGCTGGAGCAAACTACTTAAATGTCAGAGCAGGCGCTCTGATCCAATCCCTCACATCTGCAGCTCTGCAGTATCATTTAATATGACGGCTCTATATTTTCAATCTGGTGCATGTTGAAATGTATTTTCTTCTGCTGGTTTGCACGCCGCGTGGCGTTCCCGGGACAAAGTCGTTCCCAGGCTCCCGCGGTGCTCCTGGACATTGATCTCTTGTTGCTGGATTTGTCACAGTGTTATTGCCCTGCTGAGGCTCCTCTACATGTCTGCTAATGTCCAGAGTGAAAGAAGTGTTCATGTCTTCATGGATTGTTCCAGTTGTTCTTATGATTAGCAAAACACTTTGCCCGTACCATGTGACTCCTCCCCCCTGTTCCCGCCAGTCCTCCGGGGCTCCATCACTTTGAATTAATGCTGCTCCGTCGACTTCCTTTTTTTCCATGTTAAATGATGACTATGTGGTCAGTTGGTTATTTAATTCAGATTATTTCTTATGATCGCAACAAGATTGGCTTCTACTTTTTACAGCGTTCAATGGCAACAAGCTTTGATATTTATTGAAAGATTATTAAGAATTTATTAGCCAAACATGACTCCGGAAATCACCAATATTTGCCTTTGCATGGTGTCTCTCTTTGACTGAGCAAACCAGTCGTTAACTTATGAATACAATAAAGAAAAAAATACTTTAATGGTAGCATTTTACAGTTCCAAAATGAATTATTTGTGATATTTTAATAACACAGTAAAGGAGCAACGTGGAGAAAGGAGGCCAAAACAATGATCGCAGCAGGAACCATGACTTTCAAAATAAGCACTGGCCTGAGATCAGCACTCATAAGACAGATATGTCTCCCTGTAGGGCTCATAATATAACTTGTAAAGACCCCATGCACACATAGTATGTGGCCTGTGCTTTTTAAAAAGCTCGAGCGTGCAACCCAAAGGAGAGTGCACGTGCACGTGCACCTCTCGGCGGCGCTGCTCCTGCATTCAGAGTCCGGTCCGATACTCACTGTCCTTTGTTGGATAATGCATTTTTATCTCCGCTGCACCGGCAGGCCGTGGATTAGCATTATAGATTCTAATTTGAAGTCTTGTCACTGCTTCCCTTGTCTGGAATTGTAAGTGCAAGGGGCCGCCATCTGCTTGCAATAATGAGCCTGACAACCCTGGTAAATGTGCTTTTTACTATCTTAATGGCCGGCGTATTGATCTTAATGGTCGTGGCGTCGGCTTGTTCTATCAGTCAGAGGGGAAACAGTGGGGCGCGGCGAGCAAACACCACTCCGCATCCAACAGATTTGTCGCTCCTCGGCAGCCCTCGCGGCCACTTCATTGATATCATTAAGTCGCCATATGTTTGGCTAATTCGCCGCAGTTTTGGGATGCCGTGCATAATAAGACACGCTCACCGTGAACCTGCTTCTGACACTGTGACGGGCCGGAAAGAATCCTGCCCTCCTCTTGTGTGTGTGTGTGTGTGTGTGTGTGTGTGTGTGTGTGTGTGTGTGTGTGTAGGAGTTTTTTCTTCATAGGTAAGGATACTTTTCTTGGATAGTTTTTATTCCTCCATATGTTTGCATTTACACTACAGCAAACATTTATAAGGTTTTTTTTACCAGAAATCGTAACATTTTTTTATTTTCTTGGAATCCCATGTCATTCAACAGCTCCTTCACACTTTACTATATATTATGTGTGTTTTTGTTTTTTATCAGATTTCTTTTGCTGCACATTAATCAAATCCCCCAAAAGAAACCCAACCACTGAAGCCACACCATGCAATCGAATGGCCCGACCAACACCTCTATAGCTTCAGTCAGCACCCATTTGTAAGCTTCAATTCAACCCAGCATGTTTGAAGTGCTGGGAAAAGATTCATCACAAAGTCTCATTTGTAACATCATTGACATGGCAATAATGACCCTTTGGCAGTGCCGAGTAATGGGTGGCTTTGCCCTCTGACCCCCACCAATGAACACATTTAGTTTAGGCCGGCGCTCAGTGATTTATTTCTGACAATATTATGGCTTCTGAAGTCGTAGAGCCGGACACATCGGGCATTGAATGGGACAATCATTAACTAGGCAGGACATGGTTCACTTTTACTCTCATTCCACTCGGGGGAAGTTATGTAGAATTCACACACCTTTCAGATTGCTACTGGTTTATGGAGAGAAACTAATGGGACCACATTGACTGTGATCCAAATAATGTGTTCCCAACGCTGAAGTCCAGTGTTTTAGAGATTATTTGAATGCATTAACAGAATGTGTCCCCCCCCCCCCCTCCCCCCGAATCGGCTCGTGCAAACATGTTTTTTGCCGTTACTGCTTAAACATGCAGCGTTTGATAGGACATGTTGTCTTCATTCCACCAAACAGAAACAAGCTGTGCCTCTTACCGAGCATATCGATGCAACAGCTGTCCGTGTTGAGAGGTGGAGGAAGCCAGATGTAGTGTGGCCACAGGAAATTGTGAATTATGTTGTTTAACAAAAATGTAAAATATTGCATTTGTTGCACATCTTCATTGCATATTGCAGTGTTTTTATTGCGTAGTTATTTGAGGTGGATGCTGATAGTACAGGTGGTGCGTTGATTTGTGAGCATTGACACGTTACAGAATCAGAATCAGAACCATTTATTGCCATGTATGCTTACACATACAAGGAATTTGTCCTGGCGGGAAGGTGCATACATTTAACATTTAACAATACACATTTAACAGTTAACGCAGTGCAATAAATGAGGATGAATGGATGAATGAATATCTACATTGAGACAGCAGCATAAGGGGTCTTGAAGGGGTCTTGATGTAATGAATGACCTCAACAAACGATCAAAGCCTGTCACACATGTGTGTGAGTTGGCTGCAGGAAAAGGTAACACGAAGGTGGTGGAGAAACACGGGAAAAAGGTAGGAAAGAAAGTCCCGAAAACAGAAAATACAGAGAAGTGGGAAATAGATAGACTCTAAGAGAGAGAACAGAGAGACAGAAAGGAGAATGGGCTTAGGTGTCTATAAACAA
Organism: Cottus gobio; assembly: GCA_023566465.1. NCBI lineage: Eukaryota > Metazoa > Chordata > Actinopteri > Perciformes > Cottidae > Cottus > Cottus gobio. The sequence goes on from CM042221.1 coordinate 25,486,206, forward strand.
ATCAACACATCTATCACCCAGGGCCTCCTGTAAGGGCCATTGGGTCACTGGTGTGTTTGCACCCATCCCATCACTCACTCAGAGTCGACAGGCCGGCCATTCCCAACCCACCACAGTCTGCTTTTCCAATCCAGTCAACAAAGCCCCGGCCCTGGCACTGTCTGTTTAGCTAGAGGGGAAAACTGTCGAGAAAAGTAAGACGAATGAGCTGCCCTGATTGACTATTTCCTTAGATACTGAATCAATGGGCTTATTATCACCAGCAATTACAGTACTAATACAAACAGATGCTTGGGGAAAGACATCTGCTTAGAGAGATGAGACAACTAGATTCCCAGTCAATAGAGTGAAGAAAGCTGGGCTCTCCCTGGCCCTTAACAGAGGTATTTGTATTCATGTGAGACCCGGGAGCAAATACAGAGCAGTGCACACACACACACACACACACACACACACACACACACACACACACACACACACAGATGCAACAGACTTGAGATATTTATTTTCGCTGGATGACAATTTATTCCAACACAAAAGGGTAACACAGCCGCTTTCCATCCCCATCCATTTACTAATAATCAATTCAACTAGATGTATCAATTACCTTTAAAAAGCCTGTTTATTGAAGGAAATGGGTGGGATTAGATTAAAAGTGACAACGCAGTTTGTAAATTATAGTCGTTATATTATATGTTGTAATTTTTTTTTCTGGAAGTATCTTTGAAGTCACCATACAAAGTGTCTACACTGTGCAAGATGTCGTCATGCAGTGTTACAGGTTGTGATCAAAATGGGTGTGGTCTGAGCACGGGGGCCGGAAGGAGGGGGGCGGGAATTGGGGCAGGGGCCATTGCCCCGCCCCCACCTTAGCCCCTGTAGCCTAATTTAGCATTGATGCTGTTGTGAATCTCTACTTCCGTAAACATGTACTTATTATTTATTATCTCCACTTATCTACTGGCTACCACTTCCTATAACCTTTTTTTTAAATTATTTTTATCTCTCAACAATAGCTCGTCTAATCCCACAGTGGCAAAAGATAACCGACCGGGAGAACAAACATGGCTGCCGTGTCACGTCTTGTTGAAGGAGAATAAAAATTTTAAAAAAAAGCGACCTGCTCCGCTTCACTTCCTTATTATGATGTGATTCAGTCCACGGACCCTCTACTAAGAGCCCCGACAGAGACACAATCATTTTTAACACTTTCCTCTCTCGGCCATTATCTGTCTCCAACAATGGCCTCGGCTCAACACCTCTCCTCCCACTTGACGGTGACGGTGAAACCGGTCTGTGGACTTTCAAAGGGGAGTGAGGCATATCATTGGAGCTCAGGCCATGCAAACAGCGAGCGGGCCCATTCAGACGGGGCTCTGATGGACGTGGTGCCACTTGAAGAGGACATGCCTGACTTGCCGGTCCCTGACAACCGTCTGTGTTTGCCAGGTGGAGCATTGAGGGGCTGTGCCGTCCCCTTTTGTCACGGTCTGCTCCGTTACCGCTTCCACGCCGCAGGGCCCTCCGCTATATACCGCCGCGGCTAGCTCGGCCCGCTAGCTCCACGCCTGAGCAGGTAGCCTCAGGAAGCTAGCCGTGCAGAAAAAGTAGCCCGTCCCCCTTTTTTTTTCTCCCCTCTTTCTACGCCGTTTTCTCACATTTAATTATCTGATTTCTTCTCCTCCCGTGGCTGGGAGGAGAAAGGAATCGGGCCCTCACGCCTCCTTGCTGTGGAGAGGTGCCGATTGTTCCCACTAAAGCCCACAGTGGGCCCGGTGAAAGGACGCCTTCTTGTTTCACATCGCGTATTAGAGCGCGCCGCACAGGCCCGAGTGTTTGCGAGCACTGGACCTGTGTTTGGAGTCAATGAGGAGAGCATCTCAGCCGTGTCACCGCTGAATATCCCAGAGAAGGGGAAATCTTTATTTGAGGTCCGTTGCTCTAGAAACCGGGCTTCGCCTCCTCCTTTTCACTCAGGATACTGTTCTCTAGGAAATCGGATATCAGGATAGCCTCAAACATCTAATCGGCAGGACAGAAATGTAATCAAGCTGAACGTGTTTGCGCTCTTGGATGTTTGATGCATCACGTTTTTATAGTGAAATATCCACAAGTCGCTGTGCGCTCCATGAATTGTCTAATTTCTGTATTTCCTTTGGAGGTTTTGTCGTGCGACCGTCTTTAGTTTCCCCCTGAACTCGCAGGGCAGTGACCTAAAACACCAGCGCATCAGATAAATAGAGCCGGAGGAAAATTAACCCCCTACTTATGAGGCGATTCCATTTGAAAATCACCTAATTATGTGATTATGTCAATAGGAATAGGGGGGTGGATGGAGGAGGGGGAGGGGGGGTGCATTTCAAAAAGCCCCCAGCGAGTCTGTCTGTGAAATAAAAGACGCAAAAGGACCTTACAGGTAATTAATCCATTTAACTCCCCAGCTCCAGCTCCGCATGCCACAGCAGACAACACAGCGGTCCCACAGAACCGGCCGAGGAGGGGAAGAATGCCGGTGGATTGCTTTACAGGAGTATCCCTTTGAAATATATACAGAAATGACAAACGTACCTTTCTTCTGAACCATGAGGCGCATTGGCAAAGTCCATCCCTCTCTCCGTCTCTGTTGTGGGAGGCAGACTTTATGTGTTCACAGGTTCATACTGTACCAGGAAGATGGGACAACAGGTCGCTGCACAACGGTTAACGAAGGCACGCTGACTTCCATACGCAGATATTGGATCATATCTTATTGTATAGGATTGTATACACCCATGGGTTACTGTCTTAGACTCTTAACCATAAAACAGTGTTTTTCAACCTTGTTTGAGTCAAGGCACATTTCCTACAATAAAAATATCCTGCAGCACACCAAGAACCCAACAAGTCACATTGTAGCATAATACAACATGTATGGAAGGTCATTATTGCGCTACCTGGCATGGATGTAATTACTAGCCAGGCACTATACTGCAGGCTCAGATGCTCAACAATGGACAATTATTTGGGGCAACTAAATAATATTTTTTTGGACCAATTAAGTGAAATTGGACATTTCCCAGCGGCACACCTGACGATCTCTCACGTCACACCAGTGGCACAGTGGTTGATAATCATCATAAACAATAATGTTAAAAAAAAGTCACACCATCAGTAACGTCGGGTGATTTTCACCCGATATAAAGTACCTGATAAAAAATACTTCTCATGGAAATATGTTAAAATACAACAATACAAGGCAAATTGAAGTCCTCTTTTATTTTAACCTATAAAACTAAAAACAGGTATCATGGGGGGATCCTGAAAAAAGGCTAAAAATCGGTTGAAAACTTAGGGAATCGTCAATAAAACATGATTAAAAACATAAATAATGAAGCTATGAACTTGTTCTCTGGTCCACATGTTCCTGGGTCATGTGAGCCTTGTCCTGTGAAGGAAAAGTCTATGTCAATGTAAAAAAACATCCAAATTGTTTTTTACCCTCTAAAATCACCTGAACACGTGCCTGTTGAAAAAAACAGGGATCGGAGCAGAGAGACACGCCCACATTCAGTAAAGACACGCCCACCTTCAGTAAAGACACGCCCACCTTCAATAACATCAGTGAGCAGCATGAAGCTACACAAGGACCCACACAACTCAGAAAAAAGCAACACAATGAAAATAACGTAAACACAATCGCTCGTGTGAAAATCACCCGACGTTAGCGTTCTGGGTTTAAAAGATAAAACTATTGATTCGCGGACAGATCACGTTACGTAATGTTATCATTTGCCCGGCGGGAATTCATATTAGTGGAGTGGACGAGGAAGTACACTTCCTCAAGGCCAGATTGTGGTTATCTGTGGACATCACGCTGCGTCGCTGCGTCCTGATGCAGCGACGCAGCATATTTCCTGCACGCTCAACGGACCCGGCGTCGCCATAACATGCGCAGATAGTCAATATTTAATTCTCTAAATGCAACTGGTAGCCGCCGTGCAGCTCGGTTAATTAAGGAGAGCTGATTTATAGCAGGTCAGGCAGCAGAACTGTGCCCTGTAAGGAAAATAACGATATAAGATTAAATTACAAACAGTTATATATCGCCACCATCGACAGGATTTATGATATAGGTTGCAATAAAATGGTGGTTGATAAATCTTAATGGTGCTTGTTATTAATAAGGCCTTGAGGGAGCGGGGCGCAGTGTATACAGTCTGATAATGATGTCAGTGATATTACAAGAAAGAACAATGGTTGTGAAAGCGAAGTGCAGCAATGCATGACTGATAATTTTGGGGAAATATGTCCAGCTCAGGTGTTATTACAACAATAACTTTAGTTTTTTTTTTTTTATATAATTGGATGTTTGTGTAACTCAATCTGGAAATAAAACTCAAACATGCATTATTATGGTCTTATTAAAGCATGCAGATGCAGATGTACAGCAGGGCATCGCTACAGCGCGGCGAAGCCAAGTCTCCAATGAAGCATCCCGTGTGCTGTAATAATTCACAGAGGCTGTCCTTGTCAAACCACCTGGCCTGAAGATAAATATGTCATTTTTTATGGCCCCCCATCAGAGTCCTGAACAGATTCATTTGAGAATAAAAACAGGATTCCCTCTCCCAGTAAATCCATCAGACGTGATGAACAGTCATTTAAAGTGAGTGCACGACTGTTGACATTTGACTTTATGTGTTCGGTAATTCTATTTGAGAAGGCCGTCGCTGCACGTCCCGTACTGGTGAAAGAGGGCTGGACACAGTCCAGTCCATAATTTCAGATATAAATATATGGGTGTTTAAAAATTAAAAAAAATTAAAAGGTTTCGTGGCCACAGAGAAGACGACGTATAAAATCCGACACCCCGAGGAAAAAGTTTGAGCTCCATTGATGTGCAGTGCTTAGCGATGATGAACCGCCCGGCCGCCGGCCTCGGGGTGTCCGCAGGTGTGTTTTCGGGCCAAGCGCCGACAGATTGGCAGAACAGTGTGTGTCGGCCGCTTGGCAGCGACCTGCTGCTCCATAGGGAGCGACTCCCTGACCTCATCCCTCACTCCCCTCCAGAACCTTTACATCTCAACTAATCCCCATCTTGGATTGTGTTATCGCTCTAAATCATCCTGTAAAGCATAACATGACCAGTATTCGCTAAAAGTCTAGTCTTGGACTGCAAAAAGATAATCATAAATAATATAATATCATATTCTATTACCTCTACTGGTTTTTTGCTTACATTGGATGGTAACTTATTCCTTTCCATCATCCAAACCGCTTCATGTTCATTTTTTTTAATCATAAATGTAACACAATAGGCAACACATGCTATTATTCTGTATTCAGCCACATTTTCCAAATACATATACATTAAAAGTTTACAGTTTCTATCAGTGTGACACAAGGATATGAACCGTTATGAATCCAATCTGACTGCAGATGTAATACTTTTCAAATGTTATTGCATTGAGTATTCCCTTTGACCAGGATACATGACTTGCACTTGTGAAAGGGTGATATTTTTTTATTGCACTCTGTTTATTGTTACACTACATTTCATTTAGATGACGCTTTTATCCAAAGCGACTTACATGATATACAGTAGACCGTAGACACAGCAACGGTGAGCAATGAGGGTTAAGTGTCTTGCTCAAGGACACAACAACATGGACTGGCTGAGCCGGGGTTTGAACCACCGACCCTCTGATTGTAAGACTGACTTGCTAACCACTGAGCCACAGTCGCCTCCCTCCAGGACAAATTCCTTGAACGTGAAAACAAACATGGCAATAAATGCTTTTGATTCTTGCTTTTCTCATTTCTTTGCACTCCTTACTCATTCAAAAAGCTAAAGCGTGGCCTGCTGAAGGGGGAGGAGCAGACTCAGCCTGGCGGTGGACAAGCCGGCTGCATTCTGGTAAGTAAGTTAAGAAGGTGGAGGCGAGAGATTCCTCCTCCTCCCCTGTCTGGACTGAGCTTAGCTACACCTCTCACCTCGCACTCTCTCTTTATCACTAAATCGTTCTCCATCTCTTTCTAACTCTCTCTTTAACTCCTTTTCACTCACGTTCGCCCCGCTGTCAATTCGGGTCCTCTTTCAATCTCCTCGCCCACTCTCCCTCTCTAATACTCTGAAAACGACTCTCTCTGCACCTCATTCTCTCCCTGAACACTCTCTCTAGCGTTTACCAGACAGCGCCGGTGACTGCTGGGCTGTAAAATGGCCATATGAGGGGGGGAAGAGCTGGAGAGAAGGAGTCTGAGAGAGAGGCGTTAGATTCCTGACAGCGGGGTCTCCCATTATCTCTGTAATCTGGTGATAATTAGAATTAGTGCTCGGGCACCCCCGGGGCGAGACTTTCAATACCTCACAATGTCTGCGAATGACCTAGAGCTGCACTCCCTGCAAAACACACACACACACACACACACACAATCCTTGACCTAACCTCACGCACAGGCCCTGAAACCCTCTCTATCTCAGTGCCAACTATTAAAACAAAATCAAAATCACCTCAAACGCCACATTCACCTTTCACCCCCGAACGTGCATGCACACAGTCACTGCCTACACACACACACACACACACACAACCCCCACTCCACCCCTCTCCCTCGCCCCTGGGCGGTGCGCAGCTGAAGGTAACAGTGGGTCGCTGGTGCTGGTGCCGTGGAGCTGAGCCTTCGCTGCCCATTAATCTGCTGCTAATTAGAATGCTGAATAGACTCCTAAAAGAGATGTTAGCTGCCTAATTATGCTATCAGCCGGCTAGCCCGCTATTAAAGGGAATGGATAAGTAGATGGAGAGCGGGGCCACGGTTTCCAGGGGCCTCCTGGTCCACGGGCCCTCCTGCCCTGTGGCTGCTGCCTGGTTCACCTTCAGATGAGATCTTAAAGGGACAGGCACGTCAACGTCGTGTTTTATTGAGGCCGTGATGCATTCATATTGCTAGGTGGGTGTCAGCGCACGGGGAAAACTGGATCACAGGACAACACGAGTCCTAGTATGATCGCTCGGTTACGTTATTAACTCAATGCACAGCGAATACGTGCAAAAATGTGTTCAAAACGCACGTTTCACATGTTGCTGGATAGAGTTATGTGTCAAGCTATTTTTTATAACAAATTAACTTGTATAGAAAAGGCAAAAAAACAAAACAAGGACTAATATATTACATTTAGCTGACACTTTTATCCAAAGTGATTTACATGCTACACAGCAATTAGGGTTTAAGTGTCTTAGACACATCGACATGGACTAGTGGAGCCGGGGATCGAACCACCGATCCTCTGATTGAAAGACAGACCTGCTAACCACTGTTTTACGATGGAGTTTGATGATGTATTCATTCCCCTAGAAACAAGTAAAATTACTTTTTTTTAAATATTTCTACAGAATTTACAATAAAAAGGTTGTTGGTACTCGAGGTGTGGTCGGCCCGGCCCGGCCCGGCCCGGCTCGGCCCGGCTCGGCCTCTAACCGGTGTCGTTTGCCATGAGATGTTGTTGGGGTGTCAGTCACAGCCACTGTGACCCTGCCGCCTCCCCACAATGCCTCCAGCCCCCCCGCCCAGCGTGCGGCTCATTCACTGAGCCTCAAAGCGCATTCCAGCCATTCACTTCCCCTGGAGACTCCCCTCACCCCCGTCTCCCTCTCCCTCACTCCCTCACTCCCTCACCCCCTCACCCCCTCACTCCCTCACTCCCTCACACCCTCACCCCCTCACTCCCTCACCCCCTCACTCCCTCACTCCCTCACTCCCTCACTCCCTCACTCCCTCACTCCCTCACCCCCTCACTCCCTCACCCCCTCACTCGTTTCCAGCTCAGGGGTCGATTCGGAAAAGAGCAGCACACAACCCGGCAGCAGCCGGTACAGAACAACGTTAAATAGAGCCGTGATGAGGAGAGGAAACACAACACAGACCAGGAAACTCCTTTTATGTCCTCGTTTACTTATGAGAGGAATGTTGACTTATGAAGACTTCACATACGCAAAATAATATTATTTTCTTTCATTAAAACATTAAAGTCATTAAAGTCATTACAAATCATTAAAAGTCATTAAAGTCATTAAAGTCTTCAATGGGGTACTCCATTTTGTTAAGAAAAACTTCATAAGAAGTGTAAAGAAAAAATACAGTATAGTTATAGTTTGTAAAGTATAAATTAAAAAAGTATATTTCAATTAAATGTAGTTTAATATACTACCTAGGTTTAATATACTACCTAGGTAGTACACCTTTAATATACTACCTAGGAAATTACTTTATTTATATGAAATCTATCTGCATCTTCAAATAGTGAACTTTTTAATTGTATTCACTTTTATTCTAATAAATCTCTGTTCAACTGCATGCATACAAAATTAAACCTTCACTATAAAACTGGACCGCATATACCCAGCAATCATATTTGTTTTTTAGAATAGGATGAAAAAAAAAAAAAATATATATATATAGTGCAATTCAGAATGTAATGCAATCAATACAAAACACATTTGTAAAGAGGACCATTAAAGCAATTTTCAATGTCCAACAGACGATCAATTTACATGTTTGAAGATTTGAGTGCTGACCTAAAGCAAAGCGTCCTGGCAGCAGCAGGTTTCTATTGATCTCCTCCCAGATGAGCACCATGGCTCGGGTCCTCCTCCGTGGCTCGTCCATAATTTGGACTCAAATTGACAAACCAGGCCATTTAGTCAGGGAGGACCTGTGCTTTCTTTATTATGTTGATCTGTGCATTAAACTCAATAAAACATAAATGAGGAGATGAAGTAAAGCAGCATTCACTGTTGCCTTATGGATATCTGAATATGAGCATCAGGCATATGCTGAATGGGCTGCAGAAGAAATAACAAAAAGAAGTGTAAAGATCAATACATGTAATTTAAACTATTATTCTATGTGTTTTAATACTTAGATTAGAAGAATATGCCACAAATAACACCCTTTATTTCATCTGGGCAATGATGAAAAAGTAAAATAGTGGACTCGGCTAAAGAAGAAATAACAAAAAGAAGAGTAAAGATTGTGTATTAATATGCTCAATACATGTAATTTAAACTATTATTCTATGTGTTTTAATACTTATATTAGAAGAATATGCCACAAATAACACCCTTTAATGATGAAAAAGTAAAATAGAAGACTCGGCTAAAGACAACATGTCAAAGCTTTACGTGGAGAAAAAAAATGGCCGTGTTTTATTTTACAGAACAGACTTTAACAACAGTGATGAACAAGAAACTAAACCCTTAAACCCACCGTCTGTCAGAAACATAGTCTCTCTCTCTCTCTCTCTCTCTCTCTCTCTCTCTCTCTCTCTCTCTCTCTCTCTCTCTCTCTCTCTCTCTCTCTCTCTCTCTCTCTCTCTCTCTCTCTCTCTCTCTCTCTCTCTCTCTCTCTCTCTCTCTCTCTCTCTCTCTCTCTCTCTCTCTCTCTCTCTCTCTCTCTCTCTCTCTCTCTCTCTCTCTCTGTTGTTTGGAGATCGATGGAGTCACCTTGGTTAGCTATTTGTAGCCTCACGGTTGGTGGGGTTATATTTGTGTGGGAGAGAGTGCTCATGTGCGAGGGATGGGGTGGGGATGCATGTGTGTATGTGTGTGTGTGTGTATGTGTGTGTGTGTGTGTGTGTGTGTGTGTGTGTGTGTGTGTGTGTGTGTGTGTGTGTGTGCGTGCATGTACAGGAGAAAGAGCACACAGGGTGTGAAGAAAGCCATGGGGATCAGCATTAGCTACAGAGCCCTTTTTGCTCCTCTTTAAACTTGATCAAAGGCAACAGTAGTTGAAGCCTATTAAGCACGTCGCTCTCAAATGTGCGGGATGAGAACGCTGCATATTCAGAGGGGGGCCATTGAAACCAAAGTTTAAAAAAATATATATATAAAATAAACATTAATGCCTTATAATAAAATAAAAAATAAAAAGAAGAAAGTTTTCCTGAAGGGGAGAAAGGCCTGAATTCAAAGACACACCTTTGAAATCTTGAAGGGCTTGATCCACACTTGCTAACTGGTTTATCAAAATCACCACAGCTATTTGCTGTGGTTGTCTGAGCTTATAAAAATACAATTTCAACTTCAGGAAAATGTTTTTTTTTTTATAGTCCACCAAATGTGGGCAGTTTTCTTTTGAGAGTTTATATTTCCCTGGTCTCCACTTCATATTGTTGAAACTTAATCACATTTCCCTGTTTTTTTTTTCTGTTCCTAGTCCTGAATTCACTTTGTCCAAAAAAAAAAAAAAAAATGTGGTTGTGTAAAATTTGCTGTGTGTTAATTCTTAAATGTTTGGTTTTGTGTAAATTAAAAACAATCATTTTTTTCTTCTTTTTTTACAATCACCATGACTAATACCTTGAATATAAATCACATACATACACCGTGAGACATATACTAAATTATATTTCAGTATGTGAAACGCTAAGTATTTACTTAAAAGAATCATGAACTCCGTCACGAGTCAAACAGTCAGTACAGTTAAGATCGTGAGCTAATTTTGTGGATGAAATAGATCCACGTATTATGACATAAATGACAGCTTATGAATGGGCGGGCGGATGTTCTGTGCAGAGAACCGACCGGCGAGCGAGGAGGTGAGGGGAGTTCCTCCTGCCACTTACAGCCGGCGTGTCTGGTGCCTGGTTTCTCCGTGCCACGCACAGTCCTCCAGAGGGATGAATTAGAATAAACATATATAATCAGATAATTAGGCATTCACCACAGATCTACACACACACACACACACACACACACACACACACACACACACACATTCAAGTGTGTGCCTCAGGCTGGGAAAGCCAATGAAAGCAGATTAGCAGATGTTTAAAGACAGTAGTGAGGGCTTGTGTGTGTTTCTGTCGGATTTAGATTTTTTTCTTCTTCTTTTTTTAAGATGTTTACAAAAAATGCAATGCAATTTTTTTCTTTTTTTTATAACATTTTGTCTATTCTCAACTGAAAAAAACCCCATAAATTGCATAAATGCGGCTTCAAAGCAGCCCACAAATTATGAACGTCAGCCCCTTGTTCAGTCCCAGAGAAACTCTTATGGAGACAGAGGCCATCTTTACATCAGCAGCTGGAAAGTAGTGCGTGATGTTGCCCTCGCTCATTCCACCCTGTCAAATTAATTAGCACCCGTCATTAATTCGGTGCCCAAACTGGCTGTGACCCGCTAATCCGGCTCCACATTGGTATCAAATCAGCCGTGTATACCTGTCAGATAAATTCTCATATCCTGTCCCATTTCTTATTCAGGAAATCTGTCAGCCTCACCTCTTCTCTCCCCAACAATGAAAACAATCAACCAGGAAGGATTTGCGTTTGACAGTTATGACAAAGCAGAGGGGCGGCTCGCTGGGTTTCAAGGTGGAATGACTGCACCCCCTAAAGGTCTCGGGAGGAACTTCACAGCAGCGTCGCTACACCTCCAAACCCCCCCCCATCCCATCCCACCTCCACCAGGCAGTGAAGCAGAGAGAGAGAGCGAGGGGGAGATGGGGCGAGGGAGAAAACAGAGGGGTGTTGGTGCCACCACCGTTGTCATCCTCCTCTCCACCAGCCTGCTCCTCATTGCCGGGGTGCTTATGATCCATTTTCCCCCAGATATGAGAAAGTTGCTCGCTCAGAGGAAGAAAGCAGTCAATCAATGCTACTGAAATAGCCCCACTCCATTAGCAGGCGGTAACAGGAGCTGTGCCCTTGCTTAGGGGACTTTGGCTCCAGTCCCCGAGACTCTCTCTCTCTCTCTCTCTCTCTCTCTCTCTGACTCTCCCCCAACCCTCCCAAACTAAAAACCAGATCCAGGCAGTTTTACATATATCACGGCATCATTTCCGCCTCTTTATTTCCCCGTACCTCAACACCCCCGCCTCGTGTCATTTTTTTTAAAAGCCCGTTTTTGCACCTATCTCAACATCCGTGTCTTTGTCTGGCCGAGTCAGCCAGCCAGTCAGCCAGTCGGTCAGTTAGCCAGCCAGCCAGCCAGTGCCCCTGTTTGCCTGCCTGGCCCTGCTGTCTGTCTCTAAAGACCTCTAATTGTATTAAAAGTACTCCCCTCTGCAGGCCCTTACACCCCCGATCTTTGTGTCGCCGAAAGCCGATACCTCAAAGCTCCTTTTGTTTTATACGGGGGGGAAATGGTTTGGGAGCGGACCCCGGGATCTCCACCTGGCACGCATGCCTCTCTCAACTGCAGATTATTACAAGGAACATCTGCTCAGGGGTCACCAGCAGTGTCAGTTGGCATGGAAAGATAGGCAGCGTGGATCATCTTCTCTTAAGCCCTGCATCCTCTCCCCCCCCCCCCCCCCGTTTGAAGTGTACAGTACGAATGGCTTCACCGGGAGGAGGAAGCTAAAAAAAAAGAAAGTTTGAATATGTTAGGAAAAGTGAGTTGTTCGGGTTGTGGTTTGGGTTTTAGTCTCGGTTCAGGGTTAATCCTCTGTGAGTGCCGAACACACAACATCCAGAGGAATGATAGAAAGATGTGATCACCGGAGAGTAATGTAAAGAAGAAGTGTGCAAATGTTACATATTGTGTATTTTATTTCTTCTTTCATGCCACTGTATTATCATATAAAACTGATGGGGGACTAATAAAACCATGCTAATCTCAGGAATGCGCACACTCTCTGACATCTACCGGTCTCATGTTCTACGCTGTCTTTCCCCACCCAAACCCCCGCCTCCATCCCCCGCCACACCCCCACCTCGCCTGTCCTGTCCTAACCCAAACTCAGCTGGGCGGCACAGGGATCGTAGCTGTGTGTAACGCCGTGTCAGGTGCTATTAGAGGCTGTTAGGTGGCAGCCTCCATCACTCTCCGCCTCCTCGTGTCCACTCCAGGGGTGAGGCGGTGCAATTGCCGTACATACGCGCGCACCACAGTGCGGTGACAGGAAGGCCTGATTGGCAGTGACACGGCCATGTTGCAGAGGGATGGTGCAGGAAGAGGGCGAGCGAGGGAGAGAGAGAGAGGGGGGGACCCAGGTGGTGTGGGAGCAGCTCCACAGGGTGTTATTCTATCTATCCAGCACCTCGAGAGGCGGTGGGAGTATCTGTGTGTGTGTGTCCCAGGTGCTAGCATGGCCACTTCCCCAGGTGCTCTGTTGGGACATATTAAATATACTGTACAATGACAGAGATGGCCCTGGATGAGACTGGATGGACCGGTTGGGGAAAGGGTGTAAAACATGTGACAGAGGGAAGGATGTACTTGATTATTAATTATTGGGTTAGAAAAGCTAGGATCGGGAGTTCATAACTGAAAAATACAGTGTGTTTGCCATTGGGAGTATTATATATATATGTATATATATATTAGTCTGAATTATGTAAATAGTGGTGGATAATGGTTCCAGCACCTCACATACATAACATGCATACATAATTGGGATACAAAGACATATTCCACATTCTCCTGGAATATTATATCCAGAAACTTGTATTATCCAAGTGGATTATTAACAGAAATAAAGAATAAAGCCATCTGCATGCTCTCTGCTTTGCGATGAAGAGGAAAGCAGTGCGCATTAGGCCCCCTGTCGGGCTGCCCTCGTCTTGCCTGATCCAGCGTGTTATAAAGTGACGGCTGCAGCTTTCTGTCGAGCAGCGTCTCGTTTGTTTCAGCTGTTGCTCGCCCGTCTTATTGCCTCCATCTGCTCCGTGTCTTGAACCTCCCGCAATATTATTAAACAAATGCGGCTATTGATTTCCCGGGTCATTTGATCGCTGCATATCATGGGTCATAAATGACCTCCTGTGTATTAGCGTTCAGCCGTTTGATTATTTAATTGCCCAAAATGCTACTTTTAATTAAAGGCCGTAAAAGGTCCACTAAAACTGAATCGCCTGTGTCGTGAATATTTTCGCAATAAAATGCAGGCCATATTCCAGATTATGGAGCGGTGGAAATGCTCCCGCTGGTGTCATTCCTTTGACTTGTATTCCTATTCACGGTATAATGATGATGGTGGTGAAGCACAGCGGACTCTATGCAGGTAGAAGTACATTGGAAATAAGTAAAACTAGCATTCAATTATCATTATATATTAAAAAAAAAAGTTTTTTGTCCGTCTTTTTTTTTACGAGTTATTTATGTTTTTTGACGTTAACAGTAAATATCTCCAGGTAAAAATGAATCTAATCGCTCCTGTACCTGCCCACTTATTACAGATCTTTGCTTATTGACTCCCGCAGTCATTGTGTGTTGCGCTGCACGTTTCTGAGGTCACCAACAAATAGGATCCATCACACAATAATACCCATACAAGTAATTGCCTTTCTTCGGGCTATAAGGCCCCGAGGTCCTCTTGTCCTCCGAAAGCCGTGATCATAAACTCCTAATTCTTAAATGTGATATTGTGGAGGCCCCGCTATTGTTGCTCGTCCCAAAGCCTCGGCTGATACTGCGTTAGTGCCGGGGCTAAATCTCATGTTCTCCACATTGTGTCGCGTAACTCAGTTAGCGGCTCAAAAACACGAGATGTTTTCACAATGCTCAGAGGGAAATGACTCACGCGTCAGCCTCGACATGGGAACATTTTCACTTTAACAACTGGTGGATTGTTTTTTTTACAAATACACGAGTATTACAATACTGCATTTAAACCACTATTAACCTTCTCATTCAGCAATATGTCCTTCGTCTACCTTGAATTATCAAAACAAAATATGCTTCGGGCCATCAACAACCACTTTGCTGGCCTGCAACTGTACAAAAGAAAATGTCCCAAACACAAAGAAGGAACTCCAACAAACAATAAATACAATTTAACAGTAATGCTCGGTGTAATTTTTTTGAATCAGACAGTGTGGTTTGTCATTTCTTATTTGATTGAGTCTCGGAAAACAACATTACGACCTTTGCTTATGTTGCTTTGCTGCCCCTGGCTATCTGCCAAAATGCAGCCGACAAATCAGGCCTTATTTCATAAATGCATTTGCTCGGCCTATTGCATCGGACAGAGGAAGATCAGATTTATTCAAGTATGTGCACCACTCACTCACAAGCGACGGCCGCACAATGTAAGTTGCGTTATCACTGACGCACTCGCACTACTTCTCACTACACACATATTTTGTAGGAGAATTGTACATATTTCTGGTCTTCGGTTCAAACCGCGTTGAGACTAATGAGAGCACGCTGACTAAGGTTCGGCAACCTAATAATTATGCATATTTCCTCCTTAATATATGCAGCTCCATACCACCAAATGGCCCTTGCACGTAGTGGGAAGCAGTGGAGTGTGAATCGTCCTCTTTGAAAGGGACGGGCGTTATTAGCGTGTTTGTCCGTTGCCTTCGACGTCCCGGCAAATGACAAGGGAGTTCATTTCCTAACATCTTTGAGCTGAACATGAAAGAACCTTCTGGTAATTAGTGTATCGTGATTAATGATTGTCAGTATCATAGCTTCTTCTGCTTTAATCAGATAGATACAGACGCAAAAACATATACCCTGTGTGGATCTGGAGCATGGTTTGTAGATTTCTATGTGGATTGAATCTTAAAGGTTTTGCTAAATTAATGAGTACATGGAGCATATTTACCCTTCATCTGAGGCGAGGGGGCGTGGGATAGGGAAATCACATATAAAGTAGGTATACAATTACAAAAACTTTGTTTGATTTAATAAATGTGACTGTACAGTGACAGTTATTCCAAACCCCAACGTGTGACTGTGTATTTTATTCACACAAATTATTATTAACATTATTGTCTGCCTGGTAGCGCTTTTGTAGTGTATACATATTTCCAATAACTTTCAATCAAGCACCATGAGACAAATAAGAAGTAAACAGATCCATGCTAGCCAGATAGAAAGGCACACACACACACACAAAATCATTGCTAATTATTTCAAGCAACACACTGATCAATTCTTCATAACGTAACAGCGTTCCCCGTGTAGGTTCTCAGCCACAATCTGATTCTGCTTAATGTTTTTAAGGCTCTCGTGCCGTTAGATGTTTCTATTGGCTTCATGGATTTTCGCTGCACTGAAAAAGAAAAGGAGTGTATCATAGCCCGTCTGATTAGATTGACAAAATATTCAATAAAACGTTTGTTAAAAGTAATCTAATATGAAGCCAATGCAACGTTATCCAATGATCCAAACTCGACTTATTGTCGAGCCTGAATCCTGCGTGTGATTCAAGCCGTTGGACTTGGATCGTATTTGAATCCGACGTCGTTTTAAATTCCCTCCCCCACCCCCCCCCAAAAAAAGAAAACTGAATCCATTTCTTTCTTCTCTTGAGGTTTTCATAAGACAAGAGCAAGTCGGTGTATTAACACCTCTTGAAAATGTGCACTTCTGGGCATTTATGAACCCCGGCAGCTTCCCCCAGCCCGGATTTCTTGGAGGTGAAAGGTTCCAAATCCCTCTTTAGATGGGTTGATCTTCTCAGGCCCATTATGCCCCTCCACTGTGACAGACTGGAAGCTGAGAGGCAGTCTGGGGCAGAACAAAGATAAAGGAGGAATTAAAGAGGAAACCCGAACTCAACTTCAGCATTTGTATAACTTACCCTATCTTACACCTGAGCATTAGGACAATTCAGTTTGTATTCCCTCCTTAATGCCTTGTTTCCCACCGCCCTTCAAACCACTGCGCCGTAAAGCCCTTCAATAAAATGTCAGCGATTCCCTCAGAGCGGACGGAAAGTTTTAGCAGAACTGGAAAACTGACAATTCTTCATTGGCATAATCCCTCAAGAGACCGATTCAGATATATGTGTATAGTTTTTCTATTCAATGAGAGATAAATGTAATATCAGGAAGAATTACTCTTACTGGAGTCCGTTTTGACAAGATTACAATATATGTATTCTAAATGTAAACAAATATCACACATATTGAAACAGATTTTGATTTACTGAAGGGAAATGTATGAATTTAAACCGCAATGTGAAATCAAAACTGTGAGCTTGTGTTGCTTTGAATGCCCCTTTTAGCAGTCTGGTGTGTCTTTTTATTCATTATAATCAAAAAACCATTTATTGCCATTTCTGTTTTTACATACAAGGAGTTTGTGCAAGAAATAAATGAATGAGAGCATGAATATTCACAATTAAATCTACAATAGATTAAAAAGTAAAGTGCACAGACAAAGATGAAATGTAAGTGTAATGTGAAAGTGACCTTTTAGCCCGAAAGCCCCCTAGATGGGGGGCTCTGGGGTTCATACGGGCTATGGAGGGGTGACCGGTAGGAACCTGGTGAATCAATCTTGTCTACTATGCAACCTTTAAAATCAGTTGCTAAAACATTAAAGCCTCTGAATGTGAACATTGTCCAGCAAGTTCATCACGTTTGGTCTGCAGGTCTAACTGGATTTCGGCAGCCCTGTCCGGTCCTCGGATCCACCAGGACCCAAAGTGGATCTCATGACAGTAAGCCGACTGGGCCGAGGGCAGCGGCTCCAACCCCGTGGAGAGAGAAAGCTGAGATTGACTGTTGGGGCACCCGGGACACAACTCATCCCCCGAAGCAGTTGATCACAACACAAATGACAAGTAATTGACTGGATGATGGATGATGAGATTAGATTTATGGGTTTAAACAAGGTCAAACATCTCACTCCCACCTGCTAAACCACAACACTGCTCCAAATGATGGAATCAGAATTATGGTTATGTGCATGATAATTCTCCTATCGTGGCCTTGGGAAGGTTGTTAAGGACTTGTGTGATATCCAATAGGTCTTGGGGTTTAATTGCAGAGCCCGGTGGGTCAAAACACAAGGTCAGGGGAACAAGAGGAGGGATCCAGTTACTGAGGTTAGGGCAAAGGAAGTGGTCAGGCGTCTTGGTCCTCAAGGCTGAGTCCGGGGTTTTCATAGTGTACAATATGAGCCAATTGACTGAGACTGATATTTATATAATATACAGTAATGCTAAGATTAGCTCGCACCACTACAATGAATGGCAAACCAAACACTGTTTTCCTTTGTCTTTAAATTGATAAAGGAAAATTAAAAGACACTGAAAAATGTGATCAACCGTAATTCATAGAGAAGCTGTGAATCCAACATTTCCGGAGAGGTTGGAGATTCATGGTTTGATGAAATGTATCATGACATGTATCATCCCAGATGGTAGCTAACATCTATGCTAGCTCGTATCAAGCAATACTTTGTATTATTTCCCAATGTGTCCTTAATGATACAAAAATACAGTACTTTACTATAAAACCCTAACATTTGAAGCAAACATCTGTGTTGTAGATAGTAAACAATATATAGATTATATGACATGTATCATCCCAGATGGTAGCTAACATCTATGCTAGCTCGTATCAAGCAATACTTTGTATTATTTCCCAATGTGTCCTTAATGATACAAAAATACAGTACTTTACTATAAAACCCTAACATTTGAAGCAAACATCTGTGTTGTAGATAGTAAACAATATATCCTCTCGGTCCCCGCAGTGGGCCATTTCTGATTGTGATCAAAATGTGAGGCAATATCTCCATTTCATTTATGCATAAAGTCAGATATAAAACCTTCACTTCAAATGTGCAGTGTTTACGGTAAATGCCCTTTCTCTGATTAGATCGATCATTTGGTCATGAACTCCACATTCGAGCGGCGTAATGAAGGCCAGCCTCTCGTATACGGCGTCTTTCTTCAAGACAAAATGGTGCTGCTGTTTACTTTGCCGTTAACTCGCGAAGAATAAATTACCCACTTTAGAGGTTTCCAAGTTCACCAGCGATGTGAGGAAAGCATGAGAAGTGTACTATTCATAGCAGGCGAGTGGTTAACTTTTATATGCACTTTGGTAGTTTTGGCCCAGTTGGTCTCCTTCATCCTCCGTGGCTGGAGGACGAGGGAGCTGTTAACGGTGGAGATGCAATAAAAGTGTTATTGCTGCTATCTTTAACATGCTGTGAATGAGGCAGGCCTTAAACAAACCACGGACTGCAGAGGGAGAATGATTACGACGGTGGGTGAAACGCTCACTGTGTAAAGCAGCCAACTGTATTGTTTTTCCAAATGGTCGGATTTTATTCACCAGACATAAATTGTCTTAAATCCTTGCCAGCACACCGTCAGCCAAAGTGGGACATCTATAAATGTGTTCTTTCCGTTTCTTTGTTAGAATAACTGATTTCACATGAAACAATACTTTATCGTCAAGTGGAATGAGACAATGGACTGTTTAGTTTATTAATACAATACAGCTCTGAAGCCATATTTAGAAGAACAACATATTTAGCACTTTTTCAACTTTTTTGACTACCAAATCATAATTATGAAGTCCAAAATGTAATGGCTTGGGGAATAGCAGAGCTTTGTATCCTTAGATATCTTGCTGAAACCTCTATAATAATTCATATATAGACATATGAGCCCATGCATGTATGTACCAACAGTAAATGCAATTTTAGATTATTTAGTGTCCAATCACACTAGTTGTAACCATTCTAACCCAACATGCAATAGCTGATATTATTATAGTTCCCCATAATCCCATGCTGAAGAAATATCCTGCACTGCAGCAAGCCAACACATCCAATGCATCTAAGAGTTACAGCAATCAGTCCATATGGCTACCTTTATGTTATGTTTATGAGTAGCCAGTGAATGCATACTCTGCTGCAGACAGGTCATTACTTAAGTAACCAATGCACACACATTGCTTTTTGAGAATAATTTATCTAAGATCAAAATAAATCAATGCATATTTAGAGAACATATGTTACTAGTTTCGGACAAGCTGCAAAGCCCAGCTCCATTAATAAATTGAGAAATGTGAGGATTCATTACTGTATGGATTTCGAGAACACATCCATGCAAATGACAAAGAAATGCAAATGCAGAGGCATCATCAAGCAGAGTGCTCAACATAGATTGCCACGAGGTAATCACAAGGCCCCCCACAAACATATCCACTGCCATATGCTGGTCTATCAATTCCCAAATCATAATGTCCAATGTCTTAAATGTGGGCATACATTATGTCCTGGAATATCTATTTGATTTAGTTGTTGATCCAGTGCGAGAGAGGTAAGGAGTAGCCTCTCTGACGAATGGCATTTTAACTTCTAAGTGAAGATCTGAAATTGCTCTCCTTAATTGCCCTTTAAGACTGCAGCACCAATTATTAATCAATGGGTGTCAAGGGAGCCAGGCCCACCCTGTATTTAAAGCAATAAATTGCTGAATTATATTCATATTTATTCTAAGTAGGTCCTCATTGTAATTGGCATGTTATTAGGCTGAGGGCTTTTAGTCTGTATCAAAGTAATTCAATTAAAAAAAGTGAAATATAGATCTGTCTGGGATAAACAAACAAGCCAGCTGTAATATGACAGAAATGCAGTGAACGGTCTGGTTAAGTAGCTCATTATTTTTGCCCTTCCTTGAGGAAAATAGCTGCTTCAGGAGTATGAGGCTGGTTTCCCATTGTAGCAGCCGGGGACTATGGAAGCACCTCATCAATCCACTTATCCCTGTTCCGTTGGTTGGATAATCTGAGTGTGTGACACTAATGGTGAGGTTGCCTCACGACTGAGAAAATATACAGAGAAGCCAGCTGAACCCCCTCCTCAGTTCTCGTCCTCTCTCGTCTTTAGACACACTCTTTTCCTCTCACACACACACACACACCGACAAACATGTAGCGCATACTCCGTCTCTACCGGTCTTTTCCAATGTTCAGTCAAGAGGGTAATCCTAAGCTTCTTTTCTTATCTCGGGGAGGAATTTCCAGCATTAGTCATGATAAGACACAGGTCCTCACTGATAAAGAGAAGGGAAAGCTCTCCAAAGCTAACTAAGGAGGAGATACTTACGGAATGCAGTTTCTGCAAGAAACCTGATGGATTTAGACGAAAGGCTATTGTCTTTATGGCTTTAATCTCTGTAAACAGATTCTGCATTTGCATGTAGAATCTGTAGGCGAGAGGACGAGAGTTCGGCATTGGGCGGCCTCGGGTTTGTAGTCCGAGAAGTATCGACCAATCACGATCGAGCAGCCTTTGGTCGAATACAGGTCCGTGTGGAGAGTTAAAGAAGTGGAGAATTTAGATCTTGATTGGTTTAAAATAAGCTTTTAAACTTGTAAAAATAAAAATTTGGTCGTACACATCGTCTCTCAACCTCAAAACTAGTCTCATATCTCAAGTTGCTAAACG
Organism: Cottus gobio; assembly: GCA_023566465.1. Classification (NCBI taxonomy): domain Eukaryota; kingdom Metazoa; phylum Chordata; class Actinopteri; order Perciformes; family Cottidae; genus Cottus; species Cottus gobio. The sequence continues at coordinate 25,507,344 of CM042221.1, forward strand.
GACCGTAAACAACGAGCTACGACAGAAAAGGAAGTCTTGGCCTCAAAAGAGCATTCATCTGCGGATCTTGATATGGTTGGGGGGGAAAATACTAATTGTTATAGTCACCGGATAACCAAAAATATAATATATAATATAGCCTCTCGCTTATGCGTCTTCAGGCCGATTAGCGATCAGTTCCAAGATTTACATTGCTTGTAAGTCCTTGATGTGTATTTTTACTATGGCAAATAATCAGTACATTGATGTATAAATTATACTATTTGAAATGCGATGATCCCAAAAAGAAGGTGCAGTATGTACAATGCCTGCAGACGATTCTATATAGTACGTACATATAGTATATAGCACATCATAACGTACAGTAAAGCATCATCTCAGGTCGAGGTTGAGGAAATAGAAAACGTAGCCGTGCTCCTTCAGAAACAATCCACTCAGACATCATGATTCAAACTCACTGGGTCGCGTTGAGCCTCCCGTCTGCTGAAACGGTGGCGTTTACTTTGCTGGAAATGTTTAATACATTACACTGACTACATATTGTTAGGGGGGGTTTGCAGGTCAAAGTGATTTACGCCTTTGGAGAAAGTTTGGCTCTTGTGAGGGTGGAGCGAGGAGGGGGAGGAGGGGCGGTGGGGTTGCAAAGATTTATCATTTCTATGAACTTTTTTTTTTTACACAAGCGTCATGCCTTATCCAGAAACAACAACACAGGTATTTAACCTGTTCCTTGTCAAAGCCGTGCCTGGAAAACCTCCATTCATCTTCAGGGAGTACGCGGACGTGTGTTTATTTTCAACGTCGGCTAATTGACCAAACTATCTTCACGGTTTTCCAGTTGCAGCACGATAAGTACGCGACTGAAACCGACACACCACCTCACGGAAACCGGCATCTGACGGATGGGCTGGGTTCACGTGGAGGTGAGGGTCTACAAGCGTGGAGAAACTAAAACAGTGGGCCTGCACGGCCCCCCCTCTGCACCCTGAATCCTGCGTTAGAGTAAGCCGCTCTGTCACATCAATCTTGGAAGCAAACTTACGAAGCAATTTGTTGAAGGTCAGCAGAATATGTGATAAAAGTGTAGTCTTGTTAAGCATCCATCACGGGCTGATTCGGATTTTGAGCAAAGATGTAGTGACAAAAATACACAATGGGTTCAGGGTAATGGGTTTAGGCAGGGATATTGGTTTGGGTAATACAGTTAATAGGTCCTTGGATCTGGGGGCTCTTTTAGGCAGATATGAGAAGCATCACCGGCTGTCATATTCTCCGATGAGAGAATGCATTAGAGCAAACTCTATTTAGTAAAAGACAATTCAATTAGGGACTATTCAGAGACCCCCGGATTATTTCCCCACGGGCATCCGCTCAGTCGAGGCAATATTCAGATTTCATTGTGATTTCAAAGTGGAGAAATGTCAACGGCTGCCTCCTGCAGTGGTTGTGGGTGGGGGTGGGGGGTGGGGGGAGGCCTGTATGGACATTTATATTTCAACGGTCAAACAAATGAAGACAGAATTTTCTCAATATTTTCCCCTAATGTACAGTAGCAATATGTCACGCATTGATTGGCTGCATTCATCTTATGACACGGAGGCTTCATGGCTTGTTTTGTGTTTTTCTATGCGACGGAGTCGTCCAGTTTTTTATAGATTTTCCTTCAAGAATATGAAGAAAAAAAAACATGGCAGCCAACAAAGAACTAGAGCTTAATCAAATAAGTACTGTGTATCAAATAAAACATGAATAGATTATTATTATTGGAGTATACAATGTTGCAGACATAAGTATATAAACTATCTGAGTATGTTTGTATTCATATCTACAAAAGAGGAACTAAACATCCAACAATTGACATATGTCCGTGTATACAATACAAAAAAATGGATACCACATATGACACATGTGTGATTTACACATCTTAACATATATGCTGCACATATCATGTGTGAGCATACAGCGAGTGATATCCCCCCACACATAAGACAGTCAGACTCCATCACATCATTCAAGTCTCAACTCAAAACTCACCTGTTCAAACTGGCATACTCTTTGTAACTGGATCCTGTGCACTTCACCTGTTTTTATGTTGATGTTCTGTTTTAATGTCGTTTCTATCTTTCATGCTTTTATCTTTTATCCTGTATTTTTATTGTAAGGTGACCTTGGGTGACTTGAAAGGCGCCTCCAAATAAAATGTATTATTATTATTATTATTATATATCCTCCATCATCAAGCATGGAAGTCAATTTCATACATGCATATGATGCACATATCGTGTATGTCAGTGCACGGGCTATATACTTTAACATTCTACTATGTCAGTACATTAAGGCATCTGTCCACCCTGTACACACACACACACACACACACACACACACACCTCGTCAGACTACACCTGTCTCTACATGAAACCAGAGCCCCGTGCCTGCATCCAGGGGCTGTGCAGCACACTGACAATGCAACTGGGTCACAGATAGTCATAAATCCGACCTCCTAAGGATATTACACAAGAAACCGAGATGCCGGCAAATCAATTCACAGTTTGGTGGTCGGGACCATAAAGCGTCTTTACTAGCTCGTCTAAACCCAATCAGCGTGATTCCCATGTAAACCGAGACGTGCAACATTTGGTGCAAAAGCCACTTCCTCCAGATGACACAGACTAGCAGGGAATTGTTTAACGTTATAGCGAAACGTTGATTTCATATTTCCATTGAGTCTGGGATGCAAGTTTTTCTGTTTTGACAGTCGCTAACTTTATTTTGATCGAATACCGACAGGATCTTAAGGAGCGCCGGGGAATCCACTTCTTGGAAAACATAAAACTGCACAGTGTCAGAGCAATTAATGAAGCGCTTGAAGAGTTCTTCCTTGAGCGAGGAAAAGGGCAGACAATTTTTACCAGTGGGGGGAAACAAAAAAGTAAGAGAGATGTCTCAGTAGATTAATTCGTCGTAGTCGCAACGGTGTTATTACTGGGAACAGCTCCAGGATTTCTATTCCACCGTGAAACCACGTTGATAAAGTGCTCAGAGCTCTGGACATGAATCCACCCGTGCAACACAAGTTGGGCAGATTTTAACTGTGTACATTAGATATCTTCTCTGCAGACATATTGAATGACGAAAGACATGACATGATAGTGGCAGGCGACTAAGATTTACTCTGACATCCGACCATATCGCATAACTGCTTTGAGAACAGTAAACTTCGGTCCCGACTCCAACTGACATTCACATTTAATCCACCACTGAATCATGTCCTTCCTGCAGCTCCGTCTCATACACAGTGCAAAAATGCAATGAATGCATTTTGACAGCAGGTCAAATTCCCCTTCAGTTTTTATATATATATATATATATATATATATATATATATATATATAAATAAAATAAGATATATATATAAATAAATAAATATAAATAAATAAAATAAAATATATATAAATATATATATAAATTAAAAAATATATATATATATATATATATATATTTTATACAGATGCAAGCTTAATCATTATCAGCATTTTGGTGACCGTCCGTCAGTGACGTGGTTGATGTTAAAATATGCTGCCACTTCTATTCTTTAACTCTCAATGACAGAAGGGACCTTGGTGACGAAGAGCAAATGTCCGTATTCACCCGTAGAACAAAGGAGCGTGATATCAGCACAATGCTGCGGCCGGTGTTCTCCACCGCCGCCCGTCGCAGCGGGCGTAGCATTTTGCTTCGCCGCTCGCTGCCCTTCTCACCGGCTGTGTGGACGTTCACTTGTCAGAAGAAGAAGAAGAAAAAAAAAGAACAACTTTGACAACGTCCTTTTCTCTTTGCACACACAGATCTTTGCTTGGCTGTGGCAAAGTTTGACTGAACCTTTTGTTTGAGGGAGTTGGGTAGAGAGAGAGAGAGAGAGAGAGAGAGAGACTCAAAGTGTGTGTGAGGGAGAGAGAAAAAAGGAGAAAAGAAGGGGGGAAAGGGGACACAACAGCGACCATATGTTCAATGTGACCCTCATTATTCTCAATTAGGGCAGCCATCCATGGAATGGTCTTGCTGATAACAGCCCATAACACCTTCAGTAGAATGGAGCACAATCTTCCAGTGGCACGATGGACGAGCAGGGTGGCGCGTGCATGTCTGCATGAGTGTGTGTGTGTGTGTGTGTGTGTGTGTCTGAGTTTGTGTTCCCCAAGTAGATGCACAGACACCTTTTTTTTTTTTTTAACTTACATGCCATGGTGTGCATGCATAAACTCAGGCTTCTATGTGAATATATGTGCATTCTCGCTATGTGTGTGTGTGGGCTTTTGATTGTGTGTGTGTGTGTGTGTGTGTGTGTGTGTGTGTGTGTGTGTGTGTGTGTGTGTGTGTGTGTGTGTGTGTGTGTGTGTGTGTGTGTGTGTGTGTGAGGGACCTGTGGCGAGGTGGGGCGGGTGGGCAGCCAGGCAGGCTTTGCCAGCTTCTGGAAGGCTTACGGGGGGGCGTGCAGGGCCACAGCCCGGGTCCCCATGACGTCTGGATGGATGGGTTGATGGAGAGTAATGGGGGTCACATTGAGCCCGGGATGTAAAGGCTAACCTTATGCCTAACTACATCATGAATGTAGCAGCGAATTTCTCAAAACAAGAACAATATTTCGATGGGGGGGTGGGTGGAGGGGGAGGGGGCGGAGTCTAATCTCTTTGTTGCTCATCCGTAGAGCTCGCCGCTCTCCGCTGTCATCGTTAGCGCTGAGCTGAAGGTGACCCACATAAGAAGCAAGTGAAGTCGGACAGAAGTTAGCGAGCTTTTCCTCTTCACGGACGCCCGTCGTTTGGGTTTCTAAAGGGGAAAAAGAAGTGATTGATAAGTCGGAGCGTATAACTTACGTACGTATTCATAACCAGAAGTGTATGTATTTGCGATAAATTCCCATAAAACTGCATCATATAAATAATATGAGTCCCTTTTTTCGTTTACACTCAAAGTAAATTAACTGGAAGTGAATGAATGAGGCCGGCACTAGTCATTTGTGACCCCCCCCTCCCCCCTCCCCCTCCATCTCCCCACCCTGGCCTGCTTCCCAAGCTCTTACTGTAAGCCGAGGAAGCGGGTGACATCACCCTCGTTCCTCCTCGCTCCCGATTCAAAATGGCCCAGGTGATTAAGTTCCCCGCAGAGCGATGGGAGTCGGTGCGAGGCCGCGGCATTGAGCGGGCTCATTGATTAAGAACCAAACGAGAGCCCTCGGCGGCGGCGACCGGGGCGCTTCGTTTGCCTTTGATCTCGTCCTCCTTTGACTATTGTCTCCATCAGCCGGCAGCTGGTGGGAGAAAGTAGCATCACACATCTGCACGGGTCGGGTGATCTCACACCACAAGCCTGGTCTCCAGGTCATGGAACAATATGCACAAATATACTGCAGGTCAGTGAATGAAATATATGCAAATATGCAAGCTGCATGCATGCTCTGTGATTAAAATACAAGATCATTAAGAGATGATGAAGGTCGGATTTCTATTTCTGAAAATAAATAACTGCACCACCTCCATAGCCGAGCAGGAAGTGGTGGTTGCTGTGTGTGTGTGTGTCACACATCAAGCTGGAGGAGTCTGGTTTCCCAAGATGCAGTAGAATAAGCACGGCGGCGTGCAAAGCAAACACACGATGAGTTAATCATGCAGCTCTGACCTCAGCGCTCCATCTTTGAAGTTCCCACTGGTAGTTATGGTTTTGCTAATTGCTCCATTTTCTAAACGTAAAATAAACTTCAAATCGTTGCTTCGGTTCGGCCGACCAGAAGTTACACGGCTGTAAGTGTAATTAAAGTGGTGACACTAAACATTACAGTTTCAAACCACAGACACCAGAAAAGATCTGTTTATTAGTATTGTAATGAGCCTTTAGCATGGTGCTGATTTCCCAGAATCCCGTGCATCTGTATTGCACTGTATACGGCAGAGAGAAAGGAAAGCACCATCCTCAGCCTCCTCCTCCTCCTCCTGTGTACACCTAAAACAGAACAAGCCCATACAAGTTTGAAATTGATGAGTGCGCCACTACAAGTTCATGACTTTGACCTCCAGGGTATTTGATCCCTTGACACTTGAGTTTATTTTTCTAAAGCTACAGCTTGATATTCCAGCACTTAATTTAAGAGTGCAGTTAAATCACAGAAGCCATAATATGTCAGGCAATCCCACGACTGGTGGTAAAAAAAAAAAAAAAGAGAGTGAAAACGGGGAGTGGGGGGGAGGGGGGGGGGGTGACGGGGAGGGGGGAGGGAAAACAGTAAGTAATGAAAAAGCTATGATTGCTTTTCTGTCCCTCCAAATGACAGTTAGCACCTCAATGACCTGCTCGGGGCAGGGCCATCTAGAAATGACACGCTAAGGCACAACGTCATCTAACAGGGTAGTTACAAAAATCAATACAAAACCCATTTCAAAGATGCTTGGCGAGCGTGTGTGTCTGCCTGTGTGTGTGTGTGTGTGTGTGTGTGTGTGACAGAGAGGGAGAGAGAAGGACCTGCTGTTATGTTCATTTATTGAGTAGGCCTGAGGGGCAGAAAACAAACTTTTCTGATATACACATTACATTCGCGAGCAGAGGAATTCTGAAGGCTAAGCAATAACTGCATTACTTAAGTCGCGGAGCCCCCCCCCCCCCCTTTCCAAGAAGGGGGGGGGGGGGGGGGGGTCTTTCATTGCATGTCAAGTACGGCTTAATTCTGAACCCGCTGCCCTCCGGGCCCTCTTCATTGTCGCACTTTTAACTAAACTAGGTATCGGCCGCCCAGAAGAAGAATGACTCCGTGTCCGGCCGGGCGATCGATACGCAGCCTCTCTGACGTTCACAGAGAACACATGTAAACCAGGCTGGCCGGCCGCACGACTATCTCGTCTCGTTGGGATTTGGCGGCAAAACATCATCATATATTATCCCCCCTTTGATTTGTTGTCAATACCCAATCACGGCAAAGAGGCGCAGATCTAGCGGAGCACAAAGACACTAAGGAGCGTGAAAGCAGACAAATGGGCGGGCGGGACATCAATCCGAAGGGCACCCCCCCCCCCCCCCCCCCCCCCCCCCGATGAAATAGGGCGCCGCGTCGACGGCTGAAAATGTATAGACAGTAACATGTGAAAGTGCTCACTCCTCACAGCCCCGAGAGAGGTCAATAGCCCGATGCCTTTGTCCAAATGGCGTTCTCATTAAGCCAGATCTCTCAACGGGTTTCTCTCTTCTGCACAACAGGAAGGAATAAACGGCTTCCTGGTTGTTTATTGTCTCAAACTGAATTACCTCCACCGGCCGTCCTCCTGCAAAAGCCCCGTGTCTAATAGAAATTGATGCACGCGCCTATAAACTATATATATTTTTTTTCTTTGTCTTTAATCACGCCGTCTGCATTAAACCTTTCCGTATATCTCCTCAGGATCACGTCGGATACCGTTGCAGTGTTTTTTCCACGGTGAAAAGCAAGCCGAAAAAAACAAACGGGACTCATTTGCAACACTTGAAAGAAACTTGGTTCAGCTGTGTGTAAATCCCACGTGGCTGGAACATTTTGAGGAGGTAGGATTTTTGGGTCAGCGGGGCGCCGGGATTCAACGAGGAAATATTTCTCTGGAAAACACAATGAAATACAGCTTCTACTTTGTGTCAGAGACATTTCCTGTGAGGAGCGGCGGCGCTCCGGAGATCCGATCGGAGCGGCGGCCGTACCGGTGGCGATACGGAGTCCAATAAATTACACGCGATATGAAAAGCCCGGATCTCAAACAATCTAAGAGAAAACACTGGTCGCACACACATATATGCGCGCGGGGGGGGGGGGGGGGAGTACATTTAATGTTGTCACTTCCTTCAGAGCCGTCAATGTCAAGAGAGACCGCTGGCAATTCAAAGTAATCGGGAAGCCACGTAAGAAAAATAAATTTGGGGCTCGACACGCTGTTGGGAAAGAATGGCAATCAGCAAATTTAATGCATTTCTGATGTATATTTAAGGCTCTGACACTAGGCCACAGATGTACATGTGTTGGGTTTCTATTTTGCAAAAGATATGGTCGGTGATAACCTATTATGGGACATCGTCAGCTTCCCCACTGCCTCGGCCTCGGATAGGAAAAATTCCATCACTTGCTCTATCCAGGAGATGTAATATCGAAACAAATTATGGCTGGAATTGAAAAGTCACAAGCTTATTCCGTCTTGATCAAACAACTGCCAAGAGGCTAAGTGCAGAACTGGAGATACCCCCAAAATGCTTTTTATTGCATTATCGTCATTGACATGGACGACACTCCCAGTTCCTCTAGTAGTGGATATAAATAAATATGTTTCGAGGTATAATCCAACAAACAGGAAGCATGGAAACAAAAGAAAAGTGTTTTTTGTTTTTTTTTATTCTTTTAGAAACTGGATTCCAATGTGCATATTTTAATGATAAATTAGGTTTACAATCAAAAGACTAAGTGGATTTGAAAGACTACAATGAGGGATTGTGATCGATGCCACGGTGGCCACCAGTCGGTGTTCAGGTGTCCGCGGTCCGACGCGACTACAAGCCGTTAATGTGGCCGCCCGGCTCAGACAAATCTTATTTGGTGGGACATCGTTTGTAAGATGTAATGACCACATCTCAAAGTACATAACCTTTGATTGGATCGTGGGACTTCGGTTCCGGCGGGCAGCAATAATAACGGCGGTCTCATCTCGGTTTTTATGGCGTCGCATATTGAACCACCCGAGCGCCGCCGTGCTCTACGGTGGCCTGCAGGCGCTCCGTCTCTTCAACACTGGGTCCTGACACACAAGAGGTCTGCCGAGACCCAGATCAAGATTTCTATTATCGGATCCAATCACACAGCGGTGGCTCTCATTATAACCGACACTGAACAGTGAGTAAAAGGCAGAGCTACATAATGCATAATTAGAAAGTTTTTTGATTTTTTTTTTTTTGGGGGGGTTGCATATGGTAGTGCATGATAAGAGCTGATGTCAGAGAGAATAGCTTTGGCGGGACATCAAAAAATGTCATAGAAGTTAGGAGATTATGGTCGGGAACAGTGACCTCGTGACCCGGCTGGATCCCTCTAGACGGCGGAGCCGGGGCCGGCGAGCAGAAGGCTGATTCCCCCGTCCTTGCCGAGACCTCGTTAACGACTTGGAAGACCCATCAATATTTAACAACTCTATGATTGAAATTTCAAATTCATCTCCTCAATGGTAAATTACAAAGGGAGAGGGAGATGGGAGCGGGAGAAAAGAGGAGGAAGAAGGGGGGGTGGGGGAGGACAGAGAGAGCGAGTCATTTTTTATCAGAGAGCTATTTTAAATAAAGACTGTGATTTAGTGAGGCCACACCAAGTCAATTAGGGGCAGAATATCTAAGCTCTGTTTAAGTAGCTACTGAATCACCATATTGGATCTGACTGTCCAACAATTACTCTGATATGAAAACATACTATTCCGCCTGCGGGGAGCGAAGAGTGTGAGATACAGGAGAGATTTCCTCCCCTCTACAATTCTTGTCTTCATCCCTCTCTCTCTCCTCTCTCTCCTCTTCCTAGATTCCCGCTATCGACTTTTTCTTTTATGCATTTCTCAACCTTCATGCCCTCCCCTGTTCGTTCGACAGACTTGAGTCAGAGAGCAAGAGGTAAGCGTTACTATTTCATGAAGGTGTGCGGTTCACCGGCGGTGCCAGAGTTCTCCGTGTCTGACGAAGTCCACCAAGCTCATGAGAAGGCACCGCGAGGCCGAAAGCACCGTGAGACGGAAGGCGCCGCGAGGCCGAAGGCGCCGTGAGGCCGAAGTGAGGCCGAAGTGAGGCCGAAGGCACCGCGAGGCCAAAGTCACCGTGAGACGGAAGACGCCGTGAGACCGAATGCTGAAGGCACCGCGAGGCCGAAGGCACCTCGAGGTCGAAGGCACCTCGAGGTCGAAGGCACGCGCTCAAAACCGCCACGGCAATATGTAGCCGAGAACACACGTCGCCTATCAAATCCATAAATTATTTATCTCTTCGGCATTTCAATTTATTTTGAGTCTTTACTTTGGAATGACCACAAATCGGATAAAAACAATAGTGTACTGTGAGTTGAAAATATTTTTATTTCATGTCTATGTTCGTCTACAATGACGCGGATAAATAGCACAAGTAATACTTAACACACACACACACACACCAGTACACACATACGCACACACACACATATACGCACACACACTCGCATACATAAATGCACATGTGCATACACACTGTCACTGTCCCCCTCTCTCCTCCATATATATATATATATATATATATATACACACACACACACACACACACACACACACACACACATTGAGCCATTCAACAGCGTTTCTTTGCTCGTCTCCGTCCTCCTGAGCTCCACTGTGGGTCAGAAAAGCAGCGTTCAGGGGGATGATGGGAAAATAGTTCAAACTGTTGACGCGTTATGAGGAAGTAAAGGAAAGACAGGAACAGACAGAGGAGGTCTGTTAACTACCCTCTTTTCAAACTAGCATGGTTTATATATTACATTCTCAGAATAAGTACTTATAAATGTCAACATTTGACTGTTTTACAATAAAAAAATCGATTTTTAAGTCACTGTAAAAGTAATTATAAGACCCCAACCCCATCAAACCACTAATGTAGGACAAGGTCAAAAATCCCTCGCGCTGGTGTAAAACAGTTTGTTCCACTTCGATTCGGCCAGAAGACACTCATTAACTATTTTTAACCATTCTGATTTGCATCGTGTGAGCTAGTCAATCAGTACAGCACATAAAATGTACAAATGTAACACCACAACATTTCTGCAGTAAAAGTATATCAGCGCTGGAGGCGGAGAGTAATGATTGTGCTTAAACAAAACTGCTCTAGTCGCAGTGCATTTTTTACACACACACACACACACACACACACACACACACACACACACACACACACACACACACACTTGACTTGTCAGCTTGCGATGGCTTCATCTACCATCCATTACTTTTATGCGCTGCCTTTCACCTAAATGGCCTTTGCATATTCACCACGGGACCTACTAGTGCATCCTGGGGGAGAGGACACACACCCACAGGAGCAGCCACACACACACACACACACACACACACACACACACACACACACACACTCACATTCATCGTCAAAGGTTGGCCGAGTGAGATTTACAGCCTGGGACCGTCACCTGTGACTTAGCACCATTGAAATTAGTCACAAATAGCATATTAGGGCAGCTAATCAGGCACGCCTGAGCACTTGGCTTTCTTTATGTGCTCATAAAGGGGAGAGTGTATGGGCGCCCTCGGGCCTTGGGGTGAATGATCGTCCTGACCTCCAGTGAACCAAAAGCCACACACGGCCGGGGAGGGATGGGAACGTCGGCCGGGCGCGCTGCCGCGAAAATGTGTGTTTGATACTCAGAGGGCGACGACTGCGCCGCATCGGGAAGTGATCTCTTCTGGTTTCACTGCCGCTGTGTTGAACTCCCGAGAACCCACAAGACTGGAGCCCACCGGGAGAGGAGGCCACTGCAGGGACACACACTGCATTGTGTGCCTCTTTGTTTAGGGTCAGATTTAGGTGTGTGTGTGTGTGTGTCTGTGTGTGTGTGTGACCTCTGTGCTGTGTCCTCCACGCTGACAGAGTCCTCTCCTCCAGCTTCTCAGTGTTTACCACCCAGGGTCCGTTCCCAAATGGCCAGCCTCAAACACCCCCTTCTTTATACAAACACACACACACACACACACACACACACCTTTCAGCAGCACGAGGGCCACCACTCTGCACCCTAACACTGCTCCAGCTCCAGAGAGGTGAACGGCATGGTGGGGGGGGGGGGGGGGGGCTGAGCTACACTCACCTCCAAGAAACCCAACCGAAAGGTTAACAGTTCTGCCAGATGTGAGGTCACAACCAGTGAGGAATCGCATTATTTCTTTATGAATGACAATGTACAGCCTTGAGACATTTGGACTTGCATTTATTGAGTCGAGCTGACAGAATATGGCACCCGAGACATGGCACCCGGTGAGTGATTGAGATATGCAGCAGCCAGCCTGAGAAATTCTTCAACCATTTTGCATTCATGAAAAATCAATGGCGTTGTACTGTGAGGTATGTTGGACACGCACAGTCTCGTCATTAGGATTTTATAAGTGTTTTAATTTCATTTTTAGTTTAATTTTAGAACCTTAAATGGTTTTTTTAGAACCTTAAAACCGTAAATGTTTTTTTTAGGACATTTTCTCAGCCAAGCCTCGTCACTAGGATTTTATAAGTCTTTTTCTTTCATTTTCACTTTAATTTTAGAACCTTAAATTATTTTTTTTAGGACATTTTCAGCCAAATCAAGCAGTAAAAGCAATGTGACTTCCTTTGTTAGTGGCTAAATGCAACAACCAGCTCCATTGAAAAGTCTGAATTAAAGTAAAAAATAAAATCATGACAATAAGCCAATAAACCATGAACCCATAAATAATTAACGAATATAAAAAAGCTATTTTAAAGATCAACATGTATTTTTTCTTTACTTCCTCTATCTGTTAGATTCTGGTCAACAGCGCTGTGCACCTGCCCCTCACAGCAATGGGAAACCTTGCAAGCAGGTCATCAACACCCCAGTCTCAATTGAACAGCCAAGGTTAAAGAATAGTCCAAATAATAAGATGCAAGCCTCCGAGTCTGGTAAATCAGTGTAAAAAAAACACTCTTCCCTGCAGCCAAAATACTTCAACCGCCTGTCCCTGTTTTGAAATCATAAACAGCCCACCGTCACCTCACCAATGGTAATGAAATGCAAAACGGTGTGTCAGGAAAGAATCAAAACCTGCCTCCGCCTCGCGCCCCCCGAAAACACTTTGGAAACGCCGGCTGCGTCACGTAGCACAAACACAGCTCCTGTCTCGGGCCAAATTAGGGACATTAAAAATCACAGTGCTGAAAAAGCTGCTAATTATTACACCCCCTTACGAACAGAGACAGTCGAGCTATAAGCGGCGAGCCACCGGCTGACTCCCAATGTCACTTTCTCCGAGTAACAAATATCCAAAGGTCAAAGTGTGGACTTTTGGGGTGGGGGGTGGTTGGGGGATAGGGAAAAGCTCAGCGGGGCTAAGTGGTGTGTGTGTGTGTGCCTGAGCGAGTCTGTGTATCTTTGAAGGAATCTGGGCCCGTAACATCCTCTAAGACTGTGCTGCCACCTGCAGCTCCGGGTACGAACAAAGGCTCAGGTGCTGCAGGAGGGAATAACGGTCACATTCTGTAAAAGTCATGCACAATTACCACGAGAATATGAAGCTAATCTGAGGCTGCAGCCTCATTACGGCAAGTTTCACACACACAACTGGAAGCAGGAGTTGTGCGTTAGCTGTGTTTAAAGTGAGGATGGTAATACTCTACATAGCATAGTATTGGATTATACTTTTAAAAAGCGTAAGATATTTAAAGTATATTGCTATACTGGACTGAATATTCCAATAAATATTTCAAATAATTGCAAAAAGACAAATTAAAATGCAAGCCATGATGTAGATGCATATGTATTTGTGCATGTATATAAAGGTTAGCATGTATACTGGCTATAAGCTACCACTATTACTATTTATTTTATATTATTACGTTGATTTAAATGTCAAGGATTGCTCTGTTGTGTTAAAAATGAAAAATAAAAAGTTCAAAAAAATAAATAAAATGCAAGCCATGATGTAGATGGAGGTGTTTATGTAGATGCATATGTTTAAGCATTTGTCGGTGTAGTTGTGCATGTATATAAAGATTAGCATTATTAGCAACTATTGATACTAATATTACTGTTTTGCTTGTTCACTATTTATTTTGTATTATTAAGTTGATTTAAATGTCAAGGATTGTTCTGTTGTGTTGAAAATGCAAAATAAAAAGTTCAAAAAATAAATAAAATGCAAGCCATGTAACTATCTATATTTAAATACCATTCAAATACAATGATCCTGTACATTTACAAAATTAATTTACGTGAGGAAAACACACATAATGGTTAGGATTCATGCAGAGGCTCTCAACGTCGGGTGAACTCGCATTATGAATTATCGCTTATTGTTCCACCGAGCAGCAAGACGTACGACCCTGCAGCAATTAAAATATTAGATATCAAAGTGCAGATGCTGGGGACCGTTAAAGAAATATGATAGTGAGCATGAGTAATGGTGGCACACATAACTAAAAAAAAACCTGAAGGGTGTGGATGACCTCAAATGCAAAAGCTTCTGTCTAACAATATATTTTGTTGCCTAACAATGTGAACAATCTTCCTTTTCTCTTTTCTTTTTTTTGTTTCCCTTCCACAAAAGAGCGCTGAACTCTACACTGACGTTTGTACAGATGTGGTGAGGCCAGAAGCCACCCTGTAATTAAAGCGCTCACCCTGGGAAAGAAGGTGTGATCCTCTGTCATACTTTGACAAGTCCCCGAGCACCGGGCAAAGCAATATAGTTACATGCTCGGTAGCAGCTGGAAGAAGAATGACTGTATGTTTGATTGCCTGATAGCCAGACTGTATCTCCGAGCTATTGTTTCTGGTAATAGCGATCAAAGTCGTGTGCACGTTGTGTGTGTGTGTGTAGGAGTAGTCGCACATGTGTGTGTGTGTGTGTGTGTGTGCAGTGTTTAATGTGTATTTTAAAAATTCTCCATCTTATTCGGCTCTGCAGGGATTAAAAGAGTTTGATTATAAGCCACGTTACAATTGCAGGGTAATCGCATCCATTTTTAATACGCGGCATTGTAACCAAATCCCTCTTCAAGTGGATGAAATGCGTTTTGACTTCACTCCGCTGCCTCGGTTGGAAACCTGAGACAGACACCGTATCTGCTCTGTCAGAATCATTAAGTCAACACGCCGTCAGGTTGGACTCAGAGTCTCTGCTCGGGACGTGAGAATGATACAGCCTGACGCGGCTTGAACTTTGCGTCTGCCAGGAGGGGCTATTCTCTGTCAGCTTCGCCATTCTCCCATGGCTTTAAATATTGTAGGCATCTTGGGGATGTGGAGACACATTTGTCATCCTTGTTTGACAGCCTTGATGAAGGGCTTGTCTGTCAGTGTTTCACAAATCCAAGCAGACCACGAGCCCACGGGTGGCACGCAGACAGTCACGGGCTGGATGGGGGAGTTCCCTTCCCCTTGCCGGCTCACGGGGGGGTAATTGTGATAATACTGGCATGGAAAATTATAGAGTGAGTTAAGGAGATGCTTGAATTAAATGCAGAGGCTTGACACAGTGGAGAGCGCGTGGGTGGGCTGTGATTGCGAGGGCAAGTTCTTACAGCTGATTCTTAAATGCAGTGATACTTGTAGTACTTACATGTACTCTGGTATTAAATCTAATAAGTCAAACCCTTTTTTTCTTGCGCAACAGAGGTGGTGGAAATTGCCCGTGCTTTCAAATTAGGTTGTGCATTGTTAAGCCTGTCACTTATTTCGTAATAACTTCAAATTCCAGGTTATACTTTTGGGATATAGAGACTTTGCAGCCACTTCTTATTGAAAAAAAAAGAAGGGGAAAAAAAAACAGCACATTTCCCAACCTATTTTTTCCTTTTGCATAAAGACTGTAAGGATCTCTCCCAGTAAGCAGATAGCATAACCGTCCTATAAAATAAGTTCAGCTGGAAAGACACAACAAACACGCTCTCCTTTTCCCCTCCCTCGCTCTGTCTCTGACATCAGGGTCAACCTAGCATATAATAGACAAACTTGGCAGTAATCGGGGGACTCTGAGAGAGGTCCGGGAGATTTATCAATCAACTGGCCACATTAAACGGATTTCCTAATGAAGTGAAGTCTTTACAGGGATTAATCCTCTACCACCTGCAAGGAGCCACCTGCTCGACTGCCATAATTGGCATGGATGGCACCGCCACCATCAGCAGAAAGAGGAGAGGCACAGTGCGAGAAAAAGAGGGGAACGAGAGGGAGAGAGAGACGGCGGGGATGAACAGAGGGGGGAAAGAGAGAGAGAGAAAGAGACGGACAGAGAGGAAACAAGTTGGAGAGAGGACAAAGAAGCTAGACATCGGGGTGTCAAACTCATGCAAATGATGACACTCAGTGTGTTGCAACGACACAACCGGGGAGGAAAATAAATAAAATATTTTTAAAAAAAGGAGACGAGACAGCGCCAGGTCTCTCATGACACGGCGATGAGCATCCAGCCCTTAGTTTGTGCCAGTCTTGCAGCATTCCAGGACCTTGACAGCAGCTCCTCGCTACATCTTCCAGCTGTGTCAAATCTGCCTATGTGCTAATGAACGTGTCAGAAGCCCAATCGTGTCATTGCTGTGTGTGTTTCAATTCACCTCTGAGCGCCGAGATTCTACCTCCGGGTGTACCAGCTTACACATTACATTCACCCGCAAGTATTTCTGCATGAATAATTACACAGTCCCCGCCGTAAAAGTTGGAATGCACACCGGCTGCCTGCACATACTGCCAAACCGATCTTTTTGATTGTGTTGCAGGTGGCTGTCATTTGACCGCGATAACGCTGTGCATGCAATATGGACATCGATCATGGCTCGATCAAGCTTTTGCAGAGAATAGCCCAATCTGGCAATTTCGATCAGATGAAAATTAAGATTTTAGGGTCAAGTTTGCACAAAACAAGGATGAAACTTGGTGTAAGTTGGAATCCATACCGGCTCCCTGCACATATTGCCAAACCGATCTTGTTGATTGTGTTGCAGGTTGCTGTCATTTGACCGCGCTATGGACTCACATTGATCAAGCCTTTTCGCTTAGAATAGCCAAATCTGGCAATTTCGATAAGATGAGAATTAAGATTTTAGGGCTCAGTATGCACAAAACAAGGATGAAACTTGGTGTAAGCTGATGACACAAGTGTATCTATGATTGACCAAACCATGTGACCAAGAAATACAGCTGTAGGGGTAGATTTAACCAGAATGAATAATTGTATTGTTAATGGCTGATCAAATGAACTCGTCTGGTGCAGTACACCCTTGAATAAACATCCACCACAGCGAGTTGTTTACTTAATTTTATGCAAATAAAATGATGTGAGGTGCTTCTTCGAGGAGACATTGAAGAGAAAGTGTCGACTCTGAGTGATTTTGCACTTTTGAAACTCAAGAGTTTGGGCGAATAATTTGGAACGGTGCAAACAAATCCTATCAAGATATTTGGCCTCTTTACCTGTTGTTACTCTGAACAATTTGCATGGGAAGCAACTTGGAAACTCAGCAGAATAACTTACCATATCAGAGCTAATCAAAAAGAGATGTAAGCGTCTGCTGCTCTTTGTTGTAATTTTGAAAGGAAAACTCACAATTTTTACACATAAAAGCCTGTTAACAGGTCTCCGGGAGGACTACATCATACTGGAAAGAAGTTGAATAAAAGGCTCATGTGGTAATTTAACAGTTGTAAAAGCATGAAATTGGTACTCATTCCAGTTGTACTTTTTTTTTTTGGGAACCAATTGAATGAGCAATTCAGCACGGTCTGTCTTTGCCACATCACATGGCTTTATTAAATACATAAAGGCGTTTGTTTGACATTGGAGAGGGTGTGCCGCCTTCGGCTCAAGACTCCGCACATGAGCAAACGTTTGAGCACACAGAAATCTGTTTGCTTTTGTCTGCTATCAAAGTGTAATTTCATGGCAATTCATGAAGTGACTAAATGGGAGCGGGGCAGAAAATAAATACGCCGGTTTCCAACGAATTCATGTTGGCAGCATTACACCTCCCTGGAACAGGTGCTAGTAATAAGCATGTTTTACTAACTGCTATGTTTATTTGTGTCCTTTCTATTGAATGTAACCTCTTTTCCTGCCGCTCACAAAGCCAAACCAACCAAAATGCATTGGGGTTGAAGTACACGTTGAAATGAGGAACCGTGAGTTCATTGAGGTACAGGCGATGGATTGTGATTGGTCGTCCGGGTTATAGTCACGACCCGGGTCCTATTTGATGACTGTGTGTCTGTGATTCCTGACTAATGATCAACTCTCCAGAGCCGTAACTCCTGGTAAGGAAAGATAATTTCGTGCAGTCTGCCAAGGGACTGGGACTATTGGCACAGCGAGGGCGTCCCTCATTTGTTATGGAGCCATACCGCCGCCTTGCCAAAAGAGGTGCCGGGCCAAGGACAAACTCTGTTTCTGTGTGTGTGTTCGCAGTCTGACCCCCATACCAGGACTGAAACCTTGGTGACAAGCCATATTGGCATCTAAAAATATACTAATGGAGCCATAAAACAGCAATGGATAAGGCACTGGTGTTTGTTCTCAAAGACAGACAGAGCTCCTGTCACTTTTATTTTATTAGTCTAAATGTGGAAATGAATCAGGTTTAATCAGTTTGTGTCTATTTCACCAGGCTGTTTATTGCAAGTGGCCAAATGAATTCACTGGACATGTCAAACTTGTATTTATTCGGATGACAGACGTCCTAGATATCCAACTGCATCAACTAGAAAGGGATGTGTAACCTACTTAGAGCATGCAAGGTCGCATAAAGTTAGTTTCCAGCATGGTGACTCTGGAAGATGTTGCAAAGTGCAAGGTAAACATATATTATTGTGAGCATGGTAGCAAGCATTGCCCTCTCCAACACACACACACACACACACACACACACACACACGCACACACACAGAGTTTCATCCACTTCTCGTCTAACTCCTCAAGCTGTGTTGTTTTGAGTGAAAGAAGAACCGTCCCTAATCCACTTCACGGATCAGTTTCACAGAGACGGTAAAGCCATTCTCCCTCCGAGCTAAAGCAATTCAGATCAGACACCTTGATGTCTCAAAGAGCACACAGTGAGCTCTTGTTTTCTGTTTTGACTGCTGGGAATCCAGGCCAGACAGCACCCCTGATTCCAGCTCACAGATAAAACTAATGAGGTTTTCATTCAAGTCCGTTTTATAACAATAACTGAGTCATCGCCAGACGTGGCTGTTTTCACTAGCGCCCGAGAATCTGTGATCCACTAATCTAGGGTTTAGGGGAGTTGGATTCCCTAAAAAAAAAGTGGAGGAGTAATGCTGTACAGCATCTCAAATGCAGGTGATGCTGCCTTTTATTTTTGTGGGTACTTATCAATGCTTTATGACGGCTTGTACAGGAGACTGTGGCTCAGTGGTTAGCAGATCTGTCTTTCAATCAGAGGACGCCTAATTGCTCACCGTTTGGATAAAAGTGTCAGCTAAATGAAATGTAATGTAATGTAATGTACAGATTGTTCAGGAATGGGTAAAGCATGCATCGGCTTCCTCTTCAGTCCAATAATATCCCCAAGAATTAACCACCATTTTCAAATTTCACATTTCGTAGCTTAACTACAAAAAATAAAAAAAAGGCTAATTGATTGAACACATTACCTCGTTGTCCTCAGACCCATTAGAAGTTTAATTTGTACCCGACACCTGAAAGAACCACTGTCACAACACACCTTTGCTAACGCTGCTCGGCGCGAGGTGTCGGTGGCGTTAATGAGTTCATTTTGCAGCTAATTGTGCGGTAACAGGAGAGTAATTATAGGGATCAGCTAGCCGACGCTCTGCCTTGAAACCTACCCGACACCTGAGAGACGTGCAGACGTGCCCGCTGCTAGCTATTCGTCGCAGCTCCTCCCAGAGCCCTTTGCACGAGGAGGTGACACCGGCATTAGCGGCTGACTTAAACATCAAAGACGAGGCCCTAATCAGTCAACAATAACCCTGGATGTCCCAACAAAGGCATTGTTTATGCAGACGTGTCGGGTCGGACACCTCGTCTGACTTCCGCTGGATGCCCCCAGGTGACTGGGGCGCCGGCGGCATTCCCGAGACCAAAGCTTTACGCTTCTCAAAGAGTCGGAGAGATCCCGTCCTTTTCTGGCTGAGGGCATCCATAAGTGCCCATGCATTTTGGAGCTGAGGGCATCCATAAGTGCCCATGCATTTTGGAGCTGAGGGCATCCATAAGTGCCCATGCATTTTGGAGCTGAGGGCATCCATAAGTGCCCATGCATTTTGGAGCTGAGGGCATCCATAAGTGCCCATGCATTTTGGAGCTGAGGGCATGCATAAGTACCCATGCATTTTGGAGCTGAGGGCATGCAACAGTACCCATGCATTTTGGAGGTGAGGGCATCCATAAGTACCCATGCATTTTGGAGCTGAGGGCATCCATAAGTACCCATGCATTTTGGAGCTGAGGGCATGCAACAGTACCCATGCATTTTGGAGCTGAGGGCATCCATAAGTACCCATGCATTTTGGAGCTGAGGGCATCCATAAGTACCCATGCATTTTGGAGCTGAGGGCATGCAACAATACCCATGCATTTTGGAGGTGAGGGCATCCATAAGTACCCATGCATTTTGGAGCTGAGGGCATGCATAAGTACCCATGCATTTTGGAGCTGAGGGCATGCAACAGTACCCATGCATTTTGGAGCTGAGGGCATCCATAAGTACCCATGCATTTTGGAGGTGAGGGCATGCATAAGTACCCATGCATTTTGGAGGTGAGGGCATGCATAAGTACCCATGCATTTTGGAGCTGAGGGCATGCATAAGTACCCATGTATTTTGGAGCTGAGGGCATGCATAAGTACCCATGTATTTTGGAGCTGAGGGCATGCAACAGTACCCATGCATTTTGGAGGTGAGGGCATGCATAAGTACCCATGCATTTTGGAGCTGAGGGCATGCAACAGTACCCATGCATTTTGGAGGTGAGGGCATGCAACAGTACCCATGCATTTTGGAGCTGAGGGCATGCAACAGTACCCATGCATTTTGGAGGTGAGGGCATGCATAAGTACCCATGCATTTTGGAGCTGAGGGCATGCATAAGTACCCATGCATTTTGGAGCTGAGGGCATGCAACAGTACCCATGCATTTTGGAGGTGAGGGCATGCAACAGTACCCATGCATTTTGGAGCTGAGGGCATGCAAGCTGCACGGCCATCAAACACCGACGAGCACGGCTCTGCAGAAGTTAGCAGTAGTCGAGTAACGCGTGTGCAGGATCTCATAACTCCTGAAGTCCGCTTGTCTTTTTAGGAGTTTGTCTGTTTTGCTGCTGTTCTGGTTTTGCTTAAACTTGCAGCCCCTGCTCCTCTCTATTTCCTCAATGACATCATGATATAACGTAAACAGCTCCAAAATAAAAAAAGGGATTGCTTCTAAGAGTGTAACAAATGTGAGGAAAGGTTTCGGCCGTAAAACGCTGACGACGCCATTTAGAAAAGAAATGTGTTTTTCTATCCAGGGGCCTGATAGCTTGAGTGGACTGAGAGCCCGCCTCCCGGCCACAGGGTCACCAGCAAACATAAATAACAGATTGTAGAGCTGCTTCCAAAGGGCTGGATAGAGCTGGAAGATGGCGTATATAATACACACCTGGCAAAACAAAGAAAGGCACAAACGCCTTTTTTTTTTAATAGGATAATCAGCCATGTATTATTTTACAGGTACTGTGACAGAGTCCATCATTTCCCACTGATGTGTTTCCCAGGATGCCCTCGTACCCGATTGCGGTTGATATTGTGGTAACTAAGCTGTTTTTCCACCCCGCCCCCCCTCCATTTCTTTCCCCTCCCGCAGTGTTGAGAACTTTCACACAGTTGTGGTTGCGTCAGCAAGTTGCCGGCAACATTGTCTCACACGCCGGTTAAAGACCGTAAATACAGACGGCGGTATCTCGGGAAGACATTTCGGAAAACTTGATGACGCCCCGCTGGCCTCACACAACAACCTATTGTTGGGAAATATTGGATTTTTTTGAACGCGTTCATCATTTAGCCGGATCTTTACGTGACTCGTGCTTTTAACCACTCTGGCTGAATACCACCATTTCTATTTGTTGCCTGTAAATCTGCTTTTCATGCCACTTTCAATCAGTAGTGTTGACTCTAAAATTAAAAGCATGCATTTTGAGTTTGCTTCATGCAAAATGTATCTGTGTGTCATCTCTTTGTACCTGTCTGGGCCTCAGACGCTGGTGTGCACAATTTTTGAAAATCAGCCCGCGGAGCGTGATTGTCCTTCCCCCCCTGCAACGATGTCATCAAGTCGGCTGTAACTTTGGTGGACAGGAAACTGGACACCTGCACTGTGCACTTCCTGTTCGGGAATACATTCCACCAAAATGATCCAGTCCCAGTTAATCACAAGTCCCGACGATGTCACTTCGGATGAGCGCAAGTAAATTATCAAAGCAAGTCTGTGTTCACCAGTCGGGTTGTGGCCCTCACGTGGCCCCTCATGGGCCTCATGTGGCCCTCACGTGGCCCCTCATGGGCCTCATGTGGCCCTCACGTGGCCCCTCATGGCCTTCATGGGGCCCCGCGAGGCCCCTCGCAACGCTGACGTTTCAAAGTGAGAATTCACCCCGTGGCCCAAATCAGAGGCTCAGTTAGCGCCGACTTAAATCTTATGTAACTCTGGGCTTCTGACAGGCGGACACCTCTGCTGACTGCAGATAGGTAATTTGTTTTGATCTGTGATTATGCCCCTTGTGTTCAGAGGAAGATGTAAACCCTCTTGTGAAGCTGTTAGGCAAATCCTCACAATGTGGGGAGAAGTGCCCCCGGGGGTCTCAAGTTTTCACCCTCCTTCCCCGTCTTCTTTTTTTTTTTCTTCTCTCCCTCTCCTTCTTTCTCTTTTTACTTTTTCAGCTCGTGTGAGAGACAAAGCCGGCTGCCAAACACCGAAGCCCCCCAGGAGCTCATCATACGGAGAACGAGGGCTCCTCGGAGGATGGGAAGAACTAGCAAGAGGGCGGGAGGAGGAGGAGGGGAGAGATAGAGCACAGGCGAGGGCTTGTGTAAAGGTGGGAAGAGGGTGTGTGTGTGTGTGTGTGTGTGTGTGTGTGTGCTTTTCCTGCATTGTTAATGACTGTTAAGAGTCTATGAGAGCCACGGGGCGTCGGGCCCATCCCACCAGCCTCCCTCCTTTGACTCCCTCCCTGCTATTTCCTTAACACTGCCTTTTGTGGCCTGTGCCAGACATACCTGCAAAATTATCTGCTAATTATCCGCTAAATATGTTTGTTCATGTTGGTTGAACAGCTCACTTAATTGAAGGGGCGCTCTGCCTTCCCTCCGCTGTTCCCCCCCTCCTTCATGCCCTCCAAGTGTGGGAGGTGGAGGGGGGAGGAGGGGGGAGGGTGTGGGCTTAGGAGAGTGGCTTATCTCCAAGAGCTCGTTATATTAATGCCAGTAATTATGTGTTTTGCTTACTTTTGATGTGCCTCTGTTCAAACGGGGAGAGTTAATAAGAGGATGACGGCAAATATGTCGGAGAGCCCTCCGTGTTGTCTTTGGGATCTGGAAATTCCTGCGTGTACCGGTGGGGGTTTTGTACAAGTATCCGTGTGCCGGGGTGGGGTGGGGTGGTGGGGGGAGGGAGGGAGGTACGAACGGGTGGCACCCGGCTCACAAGAATGTCAGTACACAGGTAATGGCAGGAGCTTATGATCAAATCTTCACTTCGTTTTTACACTAGTGTTACTCTCCTGCACGCACGCACACACACACACACACCCCAGCAAACACCTCGCTTTGGATCCCAATAAAAAGGGTGGAGATGGCGGTGGGACGGGGCTTCGGAGAGGGGGAGCGTTCCAACTCTATTTAAGAGGGTTCTTGCCAGGAGGAGCACAGGTCCCTCCGCTCTCCCCGAGGAAAGTATTTTCTCTCTCTCTCTCTCTCTCTCTCTCTCCAATTCAATGAGCTTTATTGGCATGAATGTACAAAAATACAATATTGCCAAAGCATTACAACAAGAGACAAACACAAAAATATACAACTTACATGGACAACCACAATAATAATAAAACCATTCCAATTCCAGACGAACTGTCACGTGTGTGTGTGTGTGTGTGTGTGTGTGTGTGTGTGTGTGTGTGTGTGTGTGTGTGTGTGTGTGTCTCACTCACTGTCCCTCAGGTTGTGACACAACAGGACATAAGGAGCAACAAGTTGTGCTGTGTGTCCTTCTCCCAGAAGGATTCTTAGTTTATCAGATTCTCCCAGTTCCTTGAAACCAGGGATCTGGGAGCTGAGCCGGTCTAACCACGCTCGTCTTATTTCACTATATTTATCACATTTTAGGAGGAAGTGCATCTCTGTCTCAACCTCATCTGTCGAACAGTGACCACATATTCTGTTTTCTTTTGGTTGCCAAGATTTCTTCTGTCGGCCTTTTTCGATTGCTAATTGGTCACTGAGCCTGAACCTGGTCAGGGTCTGTCTCTGCTTCTGACCCTGGTCAGGGTCTGTCTCTGCTTCTGACCCTGGTCAGGGTCTGTCTCTGCTTCTGAACCTGGTCAGGGTCTGTCTCTGCTTCTGAACCTGGTCAGGGTCTGTCTCTGCTTCTGAACCTGGTCAGGGTCTGTCTCTGCTTCTGAACCTGGTCAGGGTCTGTCTCTGCTTCTGACCCTGGTCAGGGTCTGTCTCTGCTTCTGAACCTGGTCAGGGTCTGTCTCTGCTTCTGAACCTGGTCAGGGTCTGTCTCTGCTTCTGACCCTGGTCAGGGTCTGTCTCTGCTTCTGAACCTGGTCAGGGTCTGTCTCTGCTTCTGAACCTGGTCAGGGTCTGTCTCTGCTTCTGACCCTGGTCAGGGTCTGTCTCTGCTTCTGACCCTGGTCAGGGTCTGTCTCTGCTTCTGAACCTGGTCAGGGTCTGTCTCTGCTTCTGAACCTGGTCAGGGTCTGTCTCTGCTTCTGACCCCTGACAGAAGAGAGATATTCTGCCAATTCATAATCTCTTTTTAGGGCCAGATAACATTCTAATCTACTTTGACTTGCAGTTTCTTTTCTCCAATGTTCCAGATATGTTTCTTTGCTTTTCTTTATAACTGTGTTGACTCTAACTGGTGTTTGGAGAGCAGTGCTGGTGTGAGACTGGTTCTGCTGTGTAGACGTTAGTCTCAGCACCAACTGACTCAGGAGACTCTTTTCTGGGTTCAGCTCTTGGCTTCGGAGGGCTTTAACATGGAGGGTGTCTGGTGAATTTGTATGAATGTGATTCCAAAAATTGAGTGCTCGTTTATGAATGTTTATTATAAGGGGATATCTGCCTAATTCTGCCCTACATGCATTTGTTGGTGTCTTTCTTTGAACGTTTAGGATCGTTCTGCAGAACTCTGCATGTAGAGCTTCTGTGGTTCTCTGTGAGCTTCTCTCTCTCTCTCTCTCTCTCTAATGGAAAGAAACAATCGCTAATGAGGGGAATAAATAACATTCATGAAGCCGAGAGAGGAGGGGGGGGTGGGGGGGAGGCGAGGGGAAGAACAAACAGAGTAAAGTTAAATTTGAATGATGGTCATACTCACAGGCGAATGCGGCGGCTACACACACTCCATGATGTAGAGCTGTCACTGCTAATGAGAGAGTGTGTCTGTGATGTAAGGACAGGAGCTTGTTGACGGAGATTAAGACAGACAATTGAATAACATTATCATCTCTCTCGTCGTTCATTGTTTGTTTCTGTTTGCTTGTTTCTCCCCTGTTGTTTCAGCTCGATGATTAATATGCTAAAACAGCAGAACCTTTCCGTTTCTTTTCCTGGTTTAATGCAGTTTGTAAAAAAACATTTGTTGGATTATGTGTATCCATCTCTAGACTGAGAATAGGATAAATCAGACTAGGGCACAACACAGGGTGCTGATGTACAGGAAGTGTGTAACTTACATGTATTTATTGTACTTCCTGTTATATGAGTGAGTTAAAAGTACACACTCTCAGTCTGCATCATTGCCCGTCGAGGAGTGTGAGATGAGCAAAAAGTGTTGTGGCTGTGTGTGTGTGTGTGCACAACAACAACCTCCTACATGAAAATATTGGATTTTCTTGAAAGCATTCAGTAGTAGTAGTGTAGTTTCTATTTGTTGCCTATGAATCTGCTTTTCATGCCACTTTCAATCAGTAGTGTTGACTGTAAAATTAAAAGCATGCATTTTTTGGTTTGCTTTATACAAAAATAAAAACAAAAGTATCTGTGTGTCATCTCTCTTTTCATGTATTTGTACCTGTCTGTGTGTGTGCACAACAACAACCTCCCCTGCATGAAAATATTGGATTTTTCTTGAAAGCATTCATCATTTAGCCGGATCTTTACGCGACTCGTGCTTTTAACCACTCTGGCTGAACACCACTGCACTTGTGTAGTTTCTATTTGTTGCCTGTAAAACTGCTTTTGATGCCACTTTCAATCAGTAAATTCAAATTAAAAGCATGCATTCTGTATCTGTGTGTCTCTTCATGTCTTTGTACCTGTCCCCCCCCCCCCCCCCCCCCCTGGGACCGTGGAGGTGGAGGCGGCGGCGGCGGCTCGACGCACACCGCGGTTTCAACGTTCCGCGTCCCGCCCGTGTTTTGACAACACGTTTCACAAGCGGTGATCTGAAGTGGTTTTAAGAGTTCCTCTATTCACCGTTTGATATCAAAGAAGGATCCCCGGCGACGGCAGAACAACGCGAGACTCTGCGGGACGGATTAACGCGACGTTAAAAGTAAATCCCCGGAGTCAGACGGGGCCGCTCAACCAACAGAGAGAAACAAAAAGAGACAATGCCGCTGGATGTCTCCGTCGGAGGATGTTTCCCATGCGCCACCAGGAACGGCAAAGTCTTCCTGTATGAGATGTTTACACAGCTAATATGAAATAGGTTGACACTGGTGATGACAGGAGTAATAATTATCATTACACGCATGACTGCCAGCCACCTCAAAGCTGAACAAGAGATTAAGCAAAGATTACTGTCTGTTTCACGGTTGCGTGCCCTCGCAGCTAAAGCCCTTTTCTTTTTTGTTCAACACTTTAAATAAGAAGGAGAAAAAAAAAGCCACTTAAAAAAATGACAGCGTCATCAGCGTATTAATAACATGTTGTCGTTTCTAGTTGCGGAGGTCAGGACGAGTTCACCGGCATGTAAGTTGCTACCTATGGGGGGGGGGGAGGTCTTCTCATGAATATGTATCTATTCTAACAAGGGAAATATGTTAACCTTTGCATATGAGGAAATGTGCATACAGTATGTATGGGAAATTATCCCTGACGTGTAAATAATGAGAAGGAACGAATTGGAGTTTATAGATTTTGCACACAAAAAAAAACACAATAAAAAGGTCTCTCGAGCTCTCCGACAATGAGATGCACTATATTTAAAAGGAATAACAGCAATAACCATAACGCACACAGATTGAAATACATTACAAATATCCCGACCATATGGGGCAGCAAAGCCGTGTACAGCAAGAAAAGAGCCGCGAGTAACTTAACAAAGGCCGACAGCGAGCAGCAGCTCGCTCCGAGTACTTTAACACAAGTTCCTCCACAGAGATACGGCATTTCCTTTCTGCTGATTATCATATAATTCAGGATTAGTTGACGGTGTGGTGACGGGAACGCCGCTTCCATTACCCATCAGCCCCCTTTCTCTCCGTTAACCTCCACCTGATACCGCTCTGACTTTTAACCCCGCCCCCCCCCCCCCCCCCCGTTCAGCAGCAGCTAATGATGTAACGGCCTCCTTAAATATGTAAAGTATACGACTTAATAAAAAAAAAAACAGCAGTGTGATTATGCCTTAAGTCTGAATCCACCACTCCCGGATGTGCACTTCCACACGGTGATCCGTTTTAAAAGCCGGGGAGGAAAGTTCACGTGTAAGTTGCGGAAGTTTCTCCGATGAAAAGGGCGCTCTCGCTCTCGGTTTCTCAAATATTAACGTGGAGATATCACAGGCTCATTAAAATAAAAGTGAGAAGGAGAAATGTCACAGGTGTTAAAAGGCAATTAGTCTCCCCGTGCTATCACAGTGTTAATCAGAACGATGAAAATGGCGATATGAAGCTCATTATCATGTATTCAACGGCCGGCACCGCTTTCGTGAAAGATGAGACACGAGATTAATAATGAGGAAACCTGCGACTGCCGTGCTGCGGAGCAATTTTGTTGAACATTTGATGATTTTTGATAAGATGAAACCGGCGATATGTTCCTACAGGTCTGCTTTAAAGTGGGGAGTTTTAATTGCTGGGTAAACTTTTTTTTTTAACAGATTTTGTTTTTCCAAGTCAGTCAGTTCAAAAAATATGAAAATAAACAAACAAGCATCCGGAAATAATAATCTCACTTTTTTGGCTCTGATTTGGTTGCAACAAGAGAAGACAGATCTCATTATCTCTGTTTGGGGGGAAGAGAGAAGAAAAAAATGTTATCTTGAAACAACAGACAAACTGAGATGAGCCACTCTTTAAATTTGAGTGCTTTTTATGCCAAAACACAAACAGGGGGGAGGGAGGGATGGATGGATGATGGGGGGAATATGGGGGGGGGGATAGACAGACGGAACAAAACAGACCAAGAATGAGAGAAAGTTAGAGGGGAGAAGCATAGCTAATGGCATTGGTATCAGATTTATTCCAAAGAGGCGGCAGCAGAAGGAGGCAGGAAGGAAGGCTGGGTGATTTCCTCGCCCTGTCTTCCCCTTTCCCTGATTATGAAAGGAGACATGGCACGGGGGTCGAGGGTCAAGCCAAAAGGAGACAGCATTGTGTAGAAACTGTCACGCACCGCCACCTATTTTGACATGCACAGGCCCGTTTGTTGTCTGTCGTACATGCAAATTGGTGAGCCCGGGCTGTCATATAAAGGCAGCCAGATATGCGCCGGTCGGGGGGGGGGGGGGGGGGGGGGAGAGAAATGAGAGACCACCTGTAACCAAGAGAATGGAGAGTGATGGACAAGCATTCAGTCAGCCCGCTCGTCATTTCCAGGCCCGCCATTCACCCATCAGCGGAGTACCTCCTCCTCCTCCTCCTCCTCCTCCTCCTCCTCCCACCACCGTCACCATCAATCCCATCCCCAGCGCACACATATACATGTAAAAATCTATTCTTAATATTCAGAAGCAGGAAGTGAAGGGAAATAAATATATACGATGGAAGAGGATTGGAGGGAGGGGGGAGGGGGGAGGGGGGGGGGGGTCGCTGGTGGTGATCTCAACCTGCTGGCTGCCTAATAGGATCCTGCATTCAGACAGCTGAGGGTCAGACCAGGATAATTAGTTGTCCACAGAGGGAACATCACTCTTCCACAGGGAGTGGACAGGAGGGGGGACCCTGTAAGGAGGCCTTAATGCTTCCGAATCCCTAAGAAAGTCCACAATGTGTCAGGTAATCAACATTAGATTGTTTTGTTCCGACCAGGATAAATGTTAGAGTGTGTTGTTGCTGCTCGCGTCAGGCTGACAGGGACTGGACATCCAGGATGGACATTGCAGGTTATTCTCTTAATCATACAGGAAGATGACAGTGTGTCGTGTAAACCTGATGCACGTATGCAAACCATCCGGGGTGTAAAGTCCACTATAATTAGCTGTCCAGTGGACGCCTCAGCCTGCCAGACAGTGAGCAGGGAACACGTGGACACGAGCTGTGGACATACACCGGTTACACTTTTTCTTTCGCGTAAGTGCATTTATGAAATGGATTCGAAATCCCATTTTATAAATCCTTTACTGTAAACTATTTTTGGCATTTACTTTTTTTTTCATTTGCTGGGTTTCTATTATAGGCTTTACGTGTGGGTACAGCATCACATGATGTGATCCTGGAAGCAACATCTTTTAAAGTGCAAAACTGTAGAATATTTTTTTTTAAGAATGTATGAATAAAAAACATTTAAATTAAAATCTGCTTGCACACTTCAGTCTAAAACTGGGGTTTGACACTAATAATATAAAATAACGGCTTGATTCAGGTGATTGAAACCCACGTGATAGAAATCTGAGCAGTAAATAAGACTCCTCTGATAACCTCAATCCCGTTTTCTTTCCCTGGTTGATAATTAATAAATCTGCACACGAAAACACAAATACGTTCTCACAGACACACATCCAGGAAACACACAACCACCACCTCCAGAGCTCATTCAGGCACCGCATGTGGTCATGTGCTCATGTCTAATTTATTGTGAGATGTTTTTGAAGAGAATTAGTTTATTCCCCGAAGACATCCATTTCTGATTCTAGCCAGCAGAACAAAAAAGGGTCACGTGGACTCTTTTGAGGAATAAATCATGACCCAGGCCGACGTGGGCTAATCACTGCTGTCCGCTGTCGTCAGTTTTTTTTTCTTTAGCCAAATGATCCATTAATATTGAGGGATTAGGGTCTCTTTTTTGTTATGATATAGGGCAGAAACTGTCCTCATTGTATGATTTAGTCCAGTCAAATGTATTCAAATGCCACCTTTATTACCCTGGAGGTGCTTTGCATAAATTGAATAAATCCAACGGATACTCCGCGAGAATCAAACATATCAAAGGTTTCCTGTCTTTGAAGTGGGGGCAGTCTCTAATTCCAAAACAGATTTTCATGATAAATAAATGCATTATTTATGAATATGGTGGGGCGGTGGTAGCAGAAGAAGACCAAGAAGAAAAAAAAATGGAAACGATAGAAATGCATAAAACATTTTTTTTTTTTACGCCGCGGAAATGTCAAGAGACGCAAAATAACACACAGAGTGGCGCCCGGCCGCCCGACTGATAAACAAACTGATTAGCATTATGCACATCGGAGCATATGTTGTGCTCATTTGCTTACACAAAGTCTCAATCAAAATAATACAGCGCGCCCGACACGTGTCATAAAAGTCTGGAAATGTGTTGACGGGAATGATGAAGATGGAAACATTTCAATTATTTCATTTCTGACAATTACACTGACAACGTGACAACTAGCATGCGGCGCGCCGACTAATTGACCTGCAGGAAATTTATGGAAAATGGAGGGAAAGAAATAAAAAACAAAACCAACGTGTTGACCAACCGCAGCATTTCTGCATGTTGACACGTTGTCATAATAATATTCACACATAATTGAATATATTTTAAACATGAAATGAAATTTGTAGATGAAGGAAATAAGATGCCGGTTGCATAGTAAGCCCTGAAAGAAGGTTATTTGTTTAGCCACATGCATAGATCTGGTTTGTTTTTCTTAACGGTTCTTAAAGCACCAATTATGCCTTTAGGAGAAGGGGTGAGGTGGGACAAGGGGGCGTGGCCTGACTGTGAGGCCCCGCCCCCTTGTCCCACCTGCCGGAGAAAAGAGGAGGCGGCCACACGAGGCCTGTGTTCGCCCGTTGAAGTGCTGCGGAGTCCAGAGCCAAGAAGAGACCCTGAATAATTACACATCGGCTTATCTAAATCACACTGTCGGGAGGGGGATCGCACAAAAGATGGGTCGGAGTTAGATTTCCAAACACACCTGAGCAGATGTTTCGGTTTTGACTGATGTCCAACCAGAATCTTGCGTTTTTCTTTTATTATTGCATTTGCATGGACCAAAATAAATATCAAAGTCACTCTAAAACCTGTTTCGACAACTTTCTTTCTATCTTTTGAATGATCCACTTTTAATATGTGTGCACGTTTAACTCAAACTAATTAAAAACGGAATAATTATGATTGTTCCCTACAGTGTGTAGACCTCAGGTTGTGTACAAGACATGTTAATGTCTCAGTGCTATGCAAACCCATGCGGCTTGGAGCACACTGCATGTGATCATCATTTAAAATGTCTTTTTTCCCTTTCTATCCCAAAGGAACAAAGAAATAGTACATTAGAAGTATTACAAAAAAATATACTGAATGGAGTGGGGGGGAATTAATCAATTAAACCTTTGAGCAAATAAGCACAAAGAGGAACCCATTGGGGGTAAATAATGGAGGATCTGCAGCTCCCCAAACGTTCATTTAACCTGTGAACCACAAGGTTATTTCTGTTAGAAATGACGTTAACACACACACACACACACACACACACACTCGCACGCACACACACACACTTAGACAAACACGCCAGCCTGGAGGAAGGATGATTTATGTGGGAAGATCCATCTTCATCATCTTGCCTCTCACCTTGGTCTCCATCAGTGTTAATTAAAGGAAGGTCAGTGTCACCCTCCCTGCTCCCCCCCGACCAGCCCTCTTTTACATAATAAATCACGGCAGACACACAAAGGGGGCTGTTGACACAAACAGAATGCTCCTAGCTAACTAGCTAACTGCACTTGGTCGGGCTGAGGCGTCCATTCAAAGCCTGCCATAAATAACACTGAACGTCACAGCGTTGTGTCTTTGTCTGGGAACAAAGGGGAGAAGACAAAGACAGGTTGTTCTGGGACAAAAGTAATCCATATTATATACACAACATAAAAAACATACAGGATGCAAAAATACATATATGGAGCTCTATGATTTGGCTCATTATCGTCTTAATTTGTAGATGCATTTATAGAGATATGAATAGTGGAGAGAAAGTCGTGTTGAAAACTTTGTGCCAAGAAACAAATGATCCGTGAAAGAAAACAAATAAAAAGCTCTGGGACAAAAGTAATCCATATTATATGCACAACATAAAACATACAGGATGCAAAAAACTATAAACAATAAAAAACGGAATATGCTGCTCTATGATTTGGCTCATTATTGTCATAATTTCTAGATGCATTTACAGAGAATGGAGAGAAAGTCGTGTTGAAAACTTTGTGACAAGTTAATCTAAAATGAGAAAACAAATAAAAAGCAAAAGGAGTTCTGGGACAAAAGTAATCCATATCATATGCACAACATAAAACATACAGGATGCAAAAAAATATAAACAACATATGCAGCTCTATGATTTGGCTCATTATCGTCATTATTTCTAGATGCATTTATAGAGAGTGGAGCGAAAGTCGTGTTGAAAACTTTGTGACAGAAATGATCCGTGACAGAAAACAAATAAAAAGCAAAGTCGTCATTTATGCGGGAAGCTGCGTACACGTCCATACTTCATAAAACAGGATATTCATGCTACCGCCCAAAAGAGCAGTTCAGTAGCGGCGCTGGAGCTTTGGTCATCCACACGGTCTCTGCATCATTACTTCCTTGGAATCAATTTCCCTCCCAAAACAGAAACAAGCGACACATGCTCTGCATTGTGTAGAATTTCCCAGCGTTTTCTTTCCGAGGCTACTGTCAGCTCGGCATAATGAGGGCGGCGGCGCTGCAGCGTTCCCCTCTTATCGCAAACTAGCATGCGCGGCCCCGCTGCTCTCTCCTCGGTCATCAAGCAATTGATGTAATTGAACCAGCCCTTCGCTGTCAAGCAAGCGGCGCGGCTCAACAGCATATGCTCCCAACACTCCGGACAATGAGAGGCGGGAAGGCCGGCCCCCGGCTCGCTGCTGTTCCGTCAATAAATTTCAATCCCACTAATTGTCCCGAATTCATTAACTCGAGCCCTTTTTCGAGACAACGCGGTCCCGTTTGGAAAAGGGCAACGATGTGAGAGGGAGAGGAGAAGGAACGGGTTTTCCATGGTGCTTGTGTGTGTGATGTGTTGTTCTGCATCCTGTTGGGAGCGATGTGGGAACGCTGGGAATGAAACCAGCGGTGGCGACCGTGGGTGGAAGTGTCTGCAGGAGTCGTGGCGCCGGACGGTCAAATTATTAATGATGAAATGCAACGTGAAAGGAGATGTGCTAATTCTAAACGTGGTTAAAGTGTTGAACAACTTTATAAATGCGTGATAGTTTCAGGAGTTTTCAACACATTTTATGAACATTTTCAAACATATATTATTTCCTCTGATTGATTCGTCACACAATGTCAATAAACTCACAAAAATTGATAATACCTTTCTGTATTTTTTCACTATAATATTAAATATCCACGTTTGCCAAATTCATAAACCCTAAATTGAGAAGCGGTTCCTGTCGGGCTTTTTTTTAAATTTTGTTTTGAGAAATTTTTTTTTTCTTTTTACAATTTACAGACCAAGTAGTTTAATATTTGTTTTTGCGTCTTCTTCTCTATGGTTATAATTATTTAAGAAGTCTTGGTTTGAGAAGAAGCCGAACAGTTTCTTCTCAGGTGTTATGCTATGAAGGCCTTTTTACTTCTAAATATCACATCGGGATCGTTGTATGATATTCCATAACGTGAAATAATAATGCATCATCCAAACCCTCGTCAGTGGATGAGATGTAAGGACTCCATGTCCGTCAGTCATTATTGTGCATGTGGTTGTTTTTCATTGTCACCCCGGTGACACTAAAGAGCACATATGAAAATATCGGAGCAATCTTTCCACCGTGTTAAGTCACAACAACAAACAATAACTCCTCCCTCCTCTTTTTTTTCTCTTCCCTCCATCTGATTAGGACTGGCCTCGCTTCCTCGGAGTCCTTGTCGCCGGCCGACAAAGTCCTCGACGTCCGACGTATCTGCCTAAGTGACCGGCCGGGGTTCAAAGGTCACCCGGAGCTGCCACTTCCCCTGTCACAGGAAACAAGCAGCAGGAAGGCAGGAGGAGGACGAGTGGAGAGGTTGAGAGGAAGGAGGGAGGTGATATTCAAAACACAACAATGACAAGGAGGTGCCTCAAATTAGCTCACACACACACACACACACACACACACACACACACACACACACAGAGAGAGAGAGGCGTAGTCTGACAACAGTGAAGAGAACACGGCTAAACAGGCGTTAATAAATTAAGGGTCTTGGTAAAATTACTTTTTTTTTGCAGATATTATAAAGCGTCACAAAATGCAATAAAGTAAGCAACCACCTCCTTTGGTAACACACACACACACAGGTGTACAGAAGGGTCTCAGTGAGAGTGTGTTATGGTTGAGTGAGCTTGGAGCCACTGCTGCTGTTGAGCCCCGTGCCGCTACTCAGGAGGGATCAGTAGATCACATTATCAATCATACAGCGCTGCACAATCACACATGCTGTGTGTGTGTGTGCGTGCGTGCGTGTGTGTGTGTGCGTGTGTCTGTGAGAGCCAGCTCTTCCTCACCACAACCTTTGAGTAAACACCCGAATAGACCGTGACGCTTCCTGGTAAAACACTTGCTTTGTGTATAGACATTGTAACGCTTACTTCAGGTACAGTATGAAAACAGAGCGTCCGTGTTAAATCTGGCTGTCCCGTCCTCAGACTGCAGGGCAGTTACGTTAGAGAAACCTCGAGCTCGGCGCACAGAGCCACCGATTCCCTTTGCGGGCACCAAAAACATTACTTAGGGTGGCGACGACGTCATCTCTTCATTCGTAAAAAAGAGCCTAAACGCGGTGCAGAGAAATGAAAATAACTATTATCTAGAAGCTTCCGCATGTGCAAGCTGCCACAGCTAAAGAAAAAAAAAAAAAAAAAAAAAAAAGGAGCCTTTGTGAGATTATAAGCTGACACATGCATAGTGTGTGTGAGTGCAGTTATAAAAGTTCTTTAAAATGCCGAGCACCTAGTTATTTTTGAAGGCCAGCCTGTCATTATGTTTGATGTTGGTGCATCGCCATGCCCCCCCCACCCCACCCCCCGACAAGCTTATTTGCCTTTGTTTTACACGGAGCAAACTGGGAGTGATCCAGTGCTAAGGCCACAAGCGGGATGGAGATGGAGAGAGAGGAGAAGCGTTTTGGGGTGTGCGGGTAAGAGAAAGAGAGACTTAAACGGTCCTCAAAATCAAAAGCTTTTGCCCATATTTCCCTAAAACTGAGCGTCATGAACGTCTCCGACCGTCCACATGCGTGCATGACGTATCAATAAATTACATCCTTTGAAATCTGTATGAGAAAAGCAGAAAGACGGGACTTAAATATAGCAGGCAGTCCGGCCAAGAATAATATCTGGTGAGCAGGATCGCCTCCAGTTGGGAGATCTGGAGCTTTAATGGAGCAACACGGTCTCAAAAAGCTGCATTTATGAACCGAACCCGTTTAGAATGAGCCATATCTCATTCAGTCCATAACTTATTTGTGTTTGCAACATTATACAATTATTGTTTCATGCTACTGCATCAGAACATGTTCATCACATGTTGACTTTATAGTTCTGGATAGTAAAACAGCCGATACTTCATTCCCTGTCACACGCCTCAGACTGAGCTGGTTAAACTGTCCCAGAATATTTCTGTTTGTTTGTTTGGTAATAAAAACCTGCAACAGTTTCATTTCTTATCATTTGTATTAATGTGTTAATAACTAATAACTAACTCTCTCTTCTTATATTCTTCTGCATTCATAACCAGTGATTTACACTATTGAAAACATCCCAATCAAGGCATTTATGCAAAGATAATGTATTGATTCACACAAAAATAAAAGGCAGACTGCTGAAGACGAGCCGACCGCCTTCTTGAACTTGAACGCATCACGCCGGCCTTCAAACTGTAGATGCTAAACTGGGAAAGAAGATGTAAAAACTTTAACTGGGCCCCTTTGTGTTACGGCTGAAGTGTGCGCATGGCCCGTGTGTTTACCCAGAAGCCCGTGTGTTTACCCAGAAGCCTGAGACTGCACTGCCCTCAAATGGCACAGTGAGGTCAATGCATACACTCTTTCATCCCGCCGATGCCTCTCTGCTCATAACTCCTCCAGGACAAAGAAGCATTAATTAAGAAGCAACCATGAGCAGCCAAGGAGCATAATGCACACACACACACACACACACACACACAGCGGTGACTCGCAGCCATAGCTATTCTCCACAGCTGCTGATAACTGTGAAATTCACTCCCACTGCACAAAGACATGGCCGGGGAGGAAAATAATTTCAGTAATAGAGCTAATGGGTTTAAGTGAGACTGGAGAGCAGCCAAGAGCGGCTAAAGAGGAGAGGAGGAGGGAGGAGGAGGAGAAGGGGAAGAAGGAAGAAAAAAGACATAGCTGTGTGCACGAGATGCAGAGTGGCTTTTGTATTGTTTCACGACGAGACCGTTGAAGAACAGAAGGGATCGCTCGCTCGCTCCTCACTGCCGCGATGCAGTCGCTGATAAGTCGCTCTGCACGCACAATGGGAGGATTTGGAATGGTGGTTAATTTAATTGATAAAGACAAACAATGGCACAATGCGCGCAGGCCGATTACATTTCTTTTTGTGTAATCACCGTAGAGGGAGTTAAACAAAGCAGCGCGGGGGCTCCCGGGCAATCTGCAATGCTTCTGAGCGGCTTGCATCACTCTGTGGTGAATCAACACACACACACACGTACACAAACACACACACGTACACAAACACTGATGTGTGCTTACTGCAACATGACCGGCGTCAGTGGAAAGGCAGGAGTCTGTCAAACCAAGCGTCATTATTTAATCAAGTTCATATGAGATGTAGAAGTCAAAATGCTGCACTTATTGGCAATGATCATGTATTTCAAAAGTGTAACTATGAGAATTGCCTCCTCATGCAAATATGTAAAATGATCATACAGCATGGTCTGTTTAGCCTGCATGTAAAAGATAATGTGCTTAAATATATGTTGCATAAAGATACCGATCAACACACTATTGCCAAATCTGACTCTTTATGTCTGACGCAGTACAATAGGTTATTAATATAGCATGCACATTGGGAATTCCTAACAAATATAAGCAAGCAAGCCAATATCTGCATCTATATACAGCAGAAATTAATGTAATAACTTATATACCTCATGTATAAAAGTATATCAGTCGCTCGAAGGCGTACTGAATAGTTAAAAAAAACGTATTGAGCAACAACTGATCAAACTCAGACATTGTTGTTCTTGCACAGCAGAAATATGATGATACAAGATAGATAAATAGAAAAAAAAAGTCCATTCCCAACTGATGACGGATGTGATCATCTACTTTTGAACAACAGCATCACCTCATGCTGATGAACTGGTGCTGATGTGATTGCATCTGGTGGGACGCCTTCATTACATAAAGAGCCCGAGCAGAGAGGAGTCATCCGGCAGCTGCTGCACCCACAATGCACCGTCACCCCTTCATCGGGCCTCTTCCCTCTTCCTCTTCCTCTCCTCCATCCCACCCAGCCAACCGTCCCAGTATTAAGTGAGGCGAGCGACAGAGATATGAATGCGATATTCCCTCTGGTATTTTTAACCGCTGTATTGAATTCGTAGAAAACACTTAAGGCTCCTCGGCGTCTGCCTGATGGGAGCCTCTCGCAGGGCTATCTGCGACGGTCTCTGGAGAGAGCTTCTCCGCTGCCACAAAAAAAAAAAATCCCGTTTCCACTCTTACAACATCCATCCCTCCCCATACCTTCATCCCTTCCATCTCCGCTCTTTGAGGAGCCGTCCCGCCCAGCCGCTCATTCATAAAAAGCTAATGAAGTTGGAAGGAAAAGTCCATAAAAATCTCATTAGGCGTTCACCTCCTGATATTGGATACGAATCAAACTCAGAGGCTCTCCTGAGGGTTGCTGATAAGTTGCGTGTCTCTGGAAACACGGCGTGTGCGTCATGTTAACGGCACGCTAAGACAATGAGTGGAGAGACGACGCGATGACAGGGAGGATTAGTGGAGTCAGAACAGGCTGATCGGACCCACAACAAGCAAAACGTGGCTTTCTTTCAGCAAAATCCAAAATGGGGCGACTGTGGCTCACTGGTCTTTCAATCAGAGGGTCGGTGGTTCGATCCCCGGCTCCGGTAGTCCATGTCGTTGTGTCCTTGAGCAAGACACTTAACCCTAATTGCTCACCGTTGCTGTGTCTACTGTATAGCATGTAAGTCTCTTTGGATAAAAGCATCAGTTAAATGAAATATAATGTAAAAATAAAGATAATTAATAAGCTTCCATTTCCGGCTGTCCGCTCCACATTGTGTCATCTTCTGGTCAATCGCCGTCTTTTACTTTTTTACGCATCGGGCAGAAGAGCATTAATGACTCCAGTCAGAAAGAGGAAGTACTAAGCATATTAGGCCGCATTATGAATAATGGAGGACCCTGAGAGAAGCCAACACTGATCGAACACAACCTTATGAATTATACCGTGGTGTTTTTTTTTTCATATTCATTTCTGGGCCCCGGCTATTTCTCACGCTTGAGCGAGGCTCATCACTTAACAATCAATTATTAAAGTGTCAGAATAAGGAGTGCTATCGCAGGGATTGAGATGCATGTCGTACACCGGCCTGAACTGACAACACTTCTTGTACTCTCCGTATGGAAAGCTTGATTTGAGGCGGAAAGCGGCTCTTAATTTGTGAATAATGCATCGGGCCCCGGAATATGCATTATACTAGCGAGTGGGACGGTGCATTAGAAAAGGGTTTTCTCACTCTACATGTCTGCTCTTTGCCATCATTTGCAGGAATATGATTAGATTTGATGGACGCGGGCGCCGATTATTCTGCTGTTGATGAAAGTCGGACGTTCTCGGGTCTGTCGTGATGATTAAACACCACGTGTGATGTAAACAGCGGCGCACGGGGTAAACAACGTCAACGTGCACAAGGTCAGAGGGTTTGGCGCGCGTCTTTAAAATCCTTCGTTCAAATCAACGCTCAAACACAACGCATTCAACTGAATTTACCTGATGAAGGTTCACGCCCTCCCGAGCATATTAATAAAGCATGCAACGTCCACATCTCATCTGCATGTCCATCAACAGCGGTACAGATGTAAGCCGTCGTAAACCTGATGACCGGCCGAACAAAGAGCACATTCATTATGCAGGCGGGATCATCGGCTCATTTGCATAAATCACAATCCGGTGTATTTGTACGAAAATCTGACGCTTGATGAAAAGTGCGTTTGTTTTGATTGGTTGCCCGCGTAAAAAAAGGGAACGGGGGCGAGGCGGCAACTTATTAAAGCGGCTTTTTGAATATGCAACGTGCATCTGACCTCGCCGCCGAGCGGAGCCATGTAAGATTTATAAGTCGTCTCCAGCCTCCTGATTGACTAAAACACGGGGGGATCATTTAGATAACGCATCCCCAACAAACTGATCCGGGGTCAGAAAGTAGAAGAAGTCTGGATGCGACGGAGGGGAAGATACATCTCAAAAAGTAGCCGAACACAAGTTTATTTCCTCTGCTTCCGTAGTTGCTGTAATTGTTTACTTTTGCCAGATATGAGCTCCATCTGATGTCATATTTGTGTGTGTGTGTG
This sequence comes from Cottus gobio, assembly GCA_023566465.1. NCBI lineage: Eukaryota > Metazoa > Chordata > Actinopteri > Perciformes > Cottidae > Cottus > Cottus gobio. The sequence continues at coordinate 25,547,316 of CM042221.1, forward strand.
TGTGTGTCTTGAAATCCAAGAAGAAGAAGGAGGGAGGAAGGATCCTCACCTTCTTTTTTTTTTTCTTCCCCTCAATGGCAATCTGGGTACGGGAGATAACGGAGTGAAAAATGTTGGAAGCAATCCACTCTGCCTTGGAGTAAGACCTTTACGATTTCACCACTTCATTAGGAAGTGGCTAATCTCTCCACTCGAGAGGCCCGATAAGGACTCCGCACTAATGCAGGTGGAGTCAAAGTTCAAACAGCCTTCGATGTTTTGATGCTTAACTTACTAAAGTTCCTGCATGTTCATTAGACAGCTTTATCAGGCAACTCTTCTCTTACATTCCCCAATACCCATCAAGATTGGAAGAGGAGGTGGTGGTGGTGGTGGTGGATGGGGAGGGGACGAGGTGGAGGGCTGCAGCTGTGTGGAGATAACAGATAGCGGGGATAGCGGGCTCTTGTAGGCAGGAGGGATGGAGGGATGAGATGGAGAGAGAGAGAGAGAAAGGGAGATGACTGGTCCGACCATCTCCTCGCTCTCTATCTCGATTGAGCCTTCAGCCCCGACTGGAGTGCGAGCGTCGAGCCAATAGAGAGTGTGTTTGCTTTTGTGTGCACGTGTGTGTGTGTGTGTGTGTGTGTTGCTGTGGGTTTCTGAGTGCGCTGCCCACATTTGCATGCATCTGCACAGTCTTGTGTGTGTGTGTGTGTGTGAGGCCTTGATGTCCTTATGCAGTCACATCTCCTTCCACGCGACAACAGCCCAGGCCCCTCCACTCATCAATTTTGCATTGCCATTTAAAAAAGCCTATCACAAGTTCCCCATCAGATTCACATCGGCCCCTGGTGCACATAAAAAGGCCTATTTATACTGATCCCCTCTCCCTGAAATTGTTTTTCAAAGGGAAGATATTATTTTGTGCCCTTCTAGTATCAAAGGCTCGCCAGCACTCCAGAGAGTCGACCACATATATCAAAGTTACACAGGAGCAAGAGGACACATCGAAGGGAGTGCGAGTTAAAAAAAAACAAAAAAAAACCACAAAGATAACACATTTAGCATGAACTACTTTGAGATGTTTGGATGCTCTTATTTTTGTTTACCGAATCTGAATTCTGTCACTTTGTGTCAGGCGACACCCGGGCTGCCTTTTAATTGGGTCTGACATGTTTCTCATCTTGGACTAACTTTACCGATGTACAAACATGCTGTTCACCCTTCACGGAGGAAGTTGTGAAAAAATATAGTACAAACTCCAGAGAGTGACTTAATCAAAGGTTACAAAATGTTCAGACACAGCGACGTGGTACGAGGCGTCTGAGTGCTCTCGCTGTGGTTGTACTGGGGGGGGTAGGTACCGCCGGAGAACAGGTGCATTTAGCAGAGTCGTGGCACTACACGACCTCTGGAGATGGATTACAGTGGAGGTTCAGACCTGCTGCGTCTAATTGTGATGACGATGATGCTCCAGTCTGCAGGATGATTTGTGAATCAGGAATAGGTTGAAATCTAAGGCTCCTATTCGATGGAGTATGCAGTAGTTTGGGGTGTATGGGTTAACTTTCACTTTGAGGTAGGCTCACATTAAGACAAGTATTTTGATGTTGGAATTAAAACATTGGCAAAATGATTTGATTCCAGATTCTTAAATGTGAAAAAACAAAGACGTCACCTTGGACTCTGGGAAAGTAGGCGGGGCCGGTGTTAAGACCTAAAGAGGAGGAGTTAAGACCACCGGTGATTCAGCCGTGCAGTGACGATGTCCCCGTCACACGAAGTTTGTTTGGAAAGGGACATCTATGTCAACACAACCGACACGACCCTGTTCACCAGCCCTGTGTTGGTCCAACTGGCACAAACCATGAGAAGGAGCCAGACATGTCCAAAGGATGCACCGGTGTTAATGGACAATGCAACGGGGAAAGTGTGCCTGGACCAAAGTCACACTCACAAAGATGTCAAGGCATTTCTTGCATTGGGCGTTACCAGCCACACCATCGCCGCATCACATAAACAGCGGTTGGGTGCATCTTAACATGTGTGTTTGACATAACATGCCAATGTACAAACTGGGCATAGCATGTGTGACTTTGCCTACAAAAAGCATCCAGCTATATAAATCTCAACATGAAGAACTCCTGAAGAGTGACTGACGATGCTTTCAGAGAAGAGCGCTCCAGAGGCTCAAGTGGACCCTTTAACCAAGACCTCAATGGGGATCCCCACATGCAGAGTCTCCTGACCCCCTGCAGGAACTGCTTCACTAGAGAGTAACAACCAAAGACCGGTCGGTCACCAAAAGAAGAAATGGTTGACTGAAGCTTCAACAGTGGCCGGAGACGGCCCTCCATCCATCAGACGACTGTTAAAGGGGCAGAGAGTCAGTGCTGCCTTATATAATGTGGCGGCTGCACTAATTTGAGCCGGCACGTCCTGATTGGCCGGCATTTTTTACCCATAGAGTCAAGTAGAGGTCGGCGCCCGTGTGAGTTACAGCTTATGTATGAAGAAAAAAAAAAGAATGAACTCACTATTAATTGCATTTTCAAGGAGCCCAATTTAAATGCCAATTTTTCTTTTCACGATAGACGTTTTAATTGCCGATTCATGGCACACTGCCACCTTCACAACATTGTGGTTCACCGACTCGCTCGTAGTTTAAAGAAAGATCAATGACCGCATGGTGCATGCTAGCAGGTAGGTTAGCATATACGGCTAATCACTGCTAATTATCATCAGGAATGATGTACTGTATTGATCTAGATCTACCATCTAATAATTGTCAACATCATTTTTTAACTTCTTTAATTTAAAACATGCAACGTGTACAATGCGTACAACGTGTACAATGACAACAGAATCTGATGCTGCGTCTTCACTCATCTCCTCATCCGCAACCATTGTGCATCTTATTCCATCACCTTATATATCAAAACATATTTCCACACGCCTCCAGTGGACGGACCGCCTCTTGCATTGCGGTGCAACTCCCACAGAAGTACCGATGGCGGTTTTGTCTGACTGCATTACCTCACAGTCGTCCACACAATGCATCGAATAACAAAGAGAAGAAGTGACTACGTCTAAGATGCTTTATTCTGACATTTCCTTCCACCTACACCGACTGTACCTCGGTGTATCTGTGAGCAGATAACAAATGAGGGTGCCAACTGGGCCACAAAATGCCGCGGAGATAATCTGCTATCAGTGAGCCTCACTGATCCCGGGGAAAAGAAATAGGGCTTAGAGGGCGAAGTGTCAACACCTTTAGATATCTGTACATACTTAGCCCAGGAATCAAAGCGGCGGTGGCAGGGCCTGCTCACCGCTCAGCCTCGTATCTCCACCGCGGTGACACCCGGTGCTGCAAACCAGAGCGGCTCTTGACTTTCAACCCCGGGAAGGCGGTGAGTCGCCGCCCGTCAATACAGCCGGAAAAATATATAATGTTTGATGACAATTTGATGATTTAAAAATCAAACGCCGTTCCCTCCGTGACCTTGTTGTGTCGGTTGGCTTTTGTTGTGGCCGGAATCTCGTGACACGAAAAAAAAAAGATATACTTCCAGCGATCTTGAAAAGGAACACAAATGCTTTGCATAATTAGTTTCTAATTATGCATAGTTTGCTATGCTGAAGTGCCTCACATGGGAAGAGATCAGGAGAAACCTTGAACTTTATATCCAGTTACAGAATAAAGGGAACATTTAACAAAAGACAGCGGGGATTGTGCGCTGGGAGGAATCCAATCCAGCACGCGTCTCTCGTAATCCCAGTGCACATTTTCTTCAAATAATTCTCCCTTTTATTCGTGTACAAACCAGTTTTTGTTCCGTCGCGATGTGTTTTACCGAATGTCGTTTTGATTATTTCTTTTTCGCAAATGTTCAACACTGGATTGGTGGAGGATCCATCCACAATGATGTCGCTTTAATTGTAGAAAGGCCCATGAACAGTAAAAACACCATCAATATGTAATTTTACAAAAACATATGGGGATCAGCTGTGACACTGAGAACATGTCAATATTTCTTTTAATTTAATGCTGCACATATGAAGCTATATTGTGGTATAAATAGCCATTTTTTAGCATGAATCAGTTGCAGCCTTGGCTCTGTGTCTGTATATTTGTGCCATTAAATTACACACCATAATGTATACATCTGTACCCAATGCCTGCCCAAATGTTTAATTACCCAGAAACCCTCTAGGTATAACAAGAGACTGTATATTAAGAGCATTCCTCTTCTCCCATGAGCTTTGACGGTATTCAACTGAAAACCCAGCAGAGCCTTCATTATGAGTCGTTAGGCTTCATAAGGTTTTTATGAGATTTTCTGTCTCTCTCTCTCTCTCTAATGCAGAGATCCATGCAAATTTCCCAGGAAGCTTAAATCCCCTCGCCGCAGTATACCAAAACAGACATTCCAAGCTATCGGCGGTCCCAGTGGTCCTTCCTTCCCGATGACTGGGTCTCCTATTACCCATCAATGCAATATTATCTCTTATTCACCAGGCAGTCGAGCGGGCGTTCCCTCCGTTTAGGAAATATAAATACCAAAGGAATAGCATAAGCAACGACCACTATGCTACTTCTGGGTAGACGCATGTGAATACAGTACAAAATACAGGCATGGGTGTGTTTATGTGTGTGAACATGTTGATTATTTTTTTCTTTTTTCCATGCAAAGATGTGTCAGTATATCAAACATGAGTTCCCCTTTATACGGCTTTCCATTTATTTTTTTTTTGCATTTGATCGTAGTGCAGTCGCTTCAAAAGCTCCAGACAAGCATCGGAGTACAAAGCGTGATTCAATCCCCTCCTTTACATCTGAAGAGCAGCCTCGGCCCCCGGATGGTAGCGCTCTCAGCCCGACCCTGACAGGCCGGCCCGGCCCCGGTGGTTTGAGACCGAGCAGAACAGAGGAGACACATGTCAAGCTGCTGTGGGCTTCAAACTTTTAGGGCCTTGTCCAGTCCTCAAATCCCGGTCCTCTGTCTCTTCCTGTTTGTCATTCTGCACATCTGTGTGTGTCCGTGTGTGTGTGTGTGTGTGTGTGTCACGGCGTTCAGCTTCCAGAAGGTCGTTGAAGAGTTTTTCTTTAATTTGCCGACACATCACCTCCTCTCCACTATGATGCACGTACACATCCACTGAATACAGATGTTCAGTCACACTCTCAGACAAAATGTTCATCCTGAGATGTACTCACTCATTGATTACACACACACACACACACACACACACACACACACACCATAAATAAACACACCACCACCTTCACACATGTCCTCCACCACCTCCAAATTGCAGCCCAGCAGCTCGATCTTTAGAAGTTCTCTTAATCAAAGTGCAGCTGTGAGGCTAATCAAAGAGCCCTAAATAACTCCATCTCCCAACACAGAACGTAGGAGGATTAAAAATCCACTAGCCAGAACTGGGTTTCTTCGATCCGGGGTCCGCTAACGCCTAATGAGAACTCCCCAAAGCCCCGGATCACAGCTGAGCTGCTGGGCGCAGCGTGCCGAGGCCCCTCTTTAAATCCTAAAGAGATCCTATCAGGACCAGATGAAAATAGATATTGCCCTCTCTGGGTGTCAGATGATTAAAAGAATGGCAGATGATTATAGAGTCCAGTTTGGATGTTAGTTCTGGAAGAGGGGGGGTGGGGGTGGGGGCGGTGGGGGGGGGTAAGAAACTCACAGGGCTCCTGTATTTGCTTGTGTGTCTTCAAGGCCTTCCCAGATAAGAGCAGCCGGAGACCAGGGGTGGATGTAAAGGCAGCGCTCCATCAGGAGGACCTACATTTGTTTACTCAGATCTTAAGGGGCTTACACAGCTGTTTACTGCGGCTCCATTCAGCACCAGTGGCCTTTTGTTCCAGCGCTCGGTTTGATGATCAGCTGACGTACGTTCGCCTTTGTTGAACCTCTCGCTCCCTCTTCATCATAACGGCGTGGCCCCGGACCCGAGACAAGCGGATTATGACGTGAGGAGGCTTTGGACGTTGGGTGGTGTCGAGCCAACGCTGGAATCAGTTCATCGGACGAAGACGGTCCATTTATGATAAAGTTGCCTCTTGATTTTCAGCCTATTTCGATTCTTATTAATCTAAATGACGCCAAAAAGAACGCAGATTTGAGATTATTGTTCTCATTTTTAGAGTCTTACAAACTTTTTACTGCACACATTATCACACACACACACAATTGATGATTTCATTTAATAACATATTACATATGTTTTAATCCCACCTCTGTTATCTATCCCATGATAACACTCTATGTCAAATCCTTAATTTAATACTGGACAATGAACATCATCAGCCCTTGGAGGGAGCTCTACTGTACATTAATAACAAGGTTTTAAGTTATGCAGTAGCATGAAATATGTTAAAACATCAAATACAAACCCGTCCACAACTAAAAATGTGTTCAAATAGTGTTTTAGCATACCTAGCATCCTTAAATATTCATATTCTTACAAACTCGAACCCCCTAGAAAAACCAATCGCCATGCATAGTGCATACCTATGCATGCACATTAATATCAACATTATTTTGGAGTTTGATAATTAGTGGTCCGTCTGCAGCGACACATGCTTGCCACCTATCTGCCTACATGTGGAGGATCTGTACACTCTAACTAGACCAACACAGATCTGACAGGGTTGTGTGCACCTGTCATGTCCCGCCCTCCTAAAACTTTAACATGTTCATGTCCGGGCCTGGCAGGTCATTATAATAAACGAGCCGGGCTTAGTGGACAGCCGCGCACTCCTTCCTCTTCCCTAATGGGAGCGAAAGAAATCTCCAAACACGGTGCTTTACATTGACTGATGCTGAAGGCTCAAAGAAACTAGTTGAGGTGGACAATTAGACTGGTGGAGGGGGAGGGGAGGGGGGAGGGGCTGGTATATCTCACTGCCCAATCACATGAAATGTCCCTTGTTATTTTAATAATTCAGACAGCGGCTAATGTCTACAGCTCGGCGGTGTCGAGGTAATGTGCGGCTCACGTGTCCTAAAATGTGTCACTTTGAACTTCCTCACGGCGGCTTCCTGTCGGGGGGGAGGAAAGGGGAGGGGCTTAGGACCTTCAATTAAATTAGGAACGAGGGACAATAGTGGAGGAACACCTCGTGTGGCATGATATCTGGAAGGCGGAGGCTAAAAACTGGCATGAAATCCTCCCGCCGCTTCCGGTGGCCCACATCCGGCCCCGGTGGCCCACATCCGGCCCCCGGGGGCCACATCCGGCCCCCGGGGGCCCACACCCGGCGGCCCACTTCCTGCCACCGGTGGCCCGCATCCGGCCCCCGGTGGCCCACATCCGGCCCCCGGTGGACACATCCTGCCCCCAGTGGCCCACATCCGGCCCCCAGTGGCCCACACCCGGCAGCCCACTTCCTGCCCCCGGTGGCCCACATCCGGCCCCCGGTGCTTACACAGCCCAACAACAGGCCGACACACACACCTTGATGCTCCAGTCTGAGGCTGTTAGACCCCTCCACTCACATCTGAAGTGGCTTAGCACGAGTGCAAATCTCTCCAAACCAGACCCCGAGGACTATATTTCATACTCCGCCTCTTCCACTCCAATATGCCTGACCTAGACGTCTGCGCTCCTTTTATCCACATTCCCATGGAAACTCATTTAGCCTAGCTAGAGGGAGAAGGCAGCCCCGGGTTCAATTGGCTGGATTTACACTTGAGATATTATTCATTACATTAGCTGCCATGCTGATCTCTTGCTCGGTTGTTCTCTCTCTCTCTTTCTATCTCTCTCTCATTGTCTGGCGGCAGGCTCCTCAATATATTCGCTGTCTTAAAATTCATGGACTTCTCCTCGATACGTCGCTATATTCAGTTTCCTGCTATTGTTACCATCGGCACATGGAAAATTGCATTCTTGAATGTCAAGAGCAATATTCTCAAGGACAAATTAAAGCGACGGCACAAAGCCGCCGCATAACAAAGTCTACTTGTCTCAGATTAATTTGAATGTTGTGCCAGTGATTGTGACAATATGCAAATGCAGAGATATCCCTTTTCTCTTGCAAAGAAAAACATGAGAAAATAAGAATAATTGAATTGTCGACGCTTGTTAGGACAATTCAACATGGTGTCCAGACAATGTAAAAGTGAGAGGCTTTTTTTTATCTTCAAAAACCAATGTGTGGCTATCAGTGCCATGCGATGTAATGGCTAATTGTCCTTGCTACTGCAGATTTTATGGTCTTTAAGCTTATTATATAATTGCTTGCCTGAGCCTCCTCCCTGCAGTGAGCTGAACCGTAATGAGCGTGCACGTGCGCACGTGCGTGTGCATATCAAAAAGGAAATGCACGATTCTTTTTTTTATTATTCACATTTGTCCTCAATCCTCACGCCCCATCCCGTCCTCGTCCTCCAGTATAGCGGCGTATTTAATTATGTGGCCTGTCTGTTGTCGGCCAGCTGTGGAGACACAGCGTGTGGCACGTTAATACACATTACATGACTGGAGATATGGATATTATTTCAGAATGAGCGTTAATATCTTCGCCTCGGGACAAGTAACGTTAGACGATGATTAGCTTGGACTCGGACTCCAGGTTTCACACAACGATCTCCTCCAGACGACTATGAGAAATCCAGTTTGTGCTTCCTGATTACTGTATACTTTTTATTTATTTATTTTCTATCTCTGCACAGTCATACAGTACCGCACACGCATGCAGGTGCGCCTTTGTGTGCTTATATGTGTCTTGAGCGTGCACATCCACATATTGTATGAGCACATGCCTCTTTGTCATAGAGGGGAAGGGGGGAGAGGGGGATGGGGGGGGGGTATCCATCTTTCCCAGTCCATTTTTTGGAGATAATGACGGCCATTTCTTCTTCTCAGTGACTGATGACAGGCAGAACTAACCGCTAATGGCATGCCAGTGCCGGAGCATGCCACTTATGTTATTTTTCCTGACAAGGCTCAGGGGAAGGCTTCATTTTTTTGACATTTGACCATGCAAATTCACTCCTGCTACATTATTCCACATTTACATCCATCTCTCACCCCTCCCACCTCCTCCCCCCTGTCTCCATCCGCCCTACCTCACTCTCTTTCCTTCAGAAATCTGCTAGTGGTTGCAGACAGTAAAAGCCAGGCTAATAAAGTGCCGTGAAAAAAAAAAAAAAGAAAGAGAAATCACTTAAATAGCCATACAAAAGGAATTCGGAATAAAGAGCCCAACCTTTTCTAGTCAGTACTTTTCCAACTTAGACCTTTTTCAAAGCCCACGAGGCAGTCAAACGGAAAGCGGCTGAATGCAAAGGGATGTGGTAAATATGTGCTTTGCAAAGTGCAGGCGAGGTGAATACGAGCGCCACCGAATAATTGAATGAAATTGAAACTGAAATTTCAATTTGTGTCTTTGCATATTGTTCTTTTTCCTTTTTATTTTTTTTAAATCTCGGATGGTGCCAAACGTTTGTGCTGTAGCTGCCCGTTACAAACGGAGCTCGTGGACCTGGAAACCACTCAGACGACCTGCAAGATTTATAATCAAACTTTTTAGAAAGAGGTTGAATAATGAGCGTGGCTTGGGGGGGTAAGTTAGTGGTTAGTCTGATTAAACCCTGAAAGGTGTGTTACAGTTCAGACTCCTGCTCACACACTGCAGACTGCTCGCATCAGAAGTAACACTTCAGCCATGATGGAATATTTCATGTATTGTCTCTGCAAACTTTTATCCTTGAAAATGAGGCATCAAGCTAATAAACGTATCATCCACTAAGAAGGCATTCCCGCTGCTTATTCCACGAGACTGCACTTTTTATTAATGCAACAACTTCATCTCCCTTCTGATGATTTAAAGAGCCTTCATCTCAATGGGTGGTATCGGTTGTGTGTGTGTGTGTGTGTGTGTGTGTGTGTGTGTGTGTGTGTCCACGTCTGTTGTTGTGCCATGTGTGCATATGTGTAGGTTTACATATGCGTGTGTGTCTGCAGTCACAAATTCAGTGTGTTTGTGCCTCCCTCGCAGAGACGCGTGTGTGTGTGTGTGTGTGTGTGTGTGTGTGTGTGTGTGTGTGTGTGTGATAGAGAGAAGCAGGGGGTTGATGGGTCTTGGTGGGTCAGCACACCTGCTGCGGCTACAAGCACTCTGGGACAGCTAATGTTCTCCGAGCTGACAGGAATCTCCCCCACCACTCCGATGCCCGGCTCTCCTCCCCCCTTAGTTTGAGCTTAGATAGATTGCCCTTGTAACGGGGGCTAATAATGTGCCACGGAAGGCTTTTTTAATGGGGGAGACTTTGATAGGTTCTCCACGACACAGAACCAGCCACACACACACACACACACACACACACACACACACACACAGAAATACACATGCATGGCGTGCACACGGAGCCGCGAGCGGACACACACATCGGTGCACATGTGCATGCCTGTGAACTCACAAACTTAAACAAATGCGGGCGTGCACACACATCCAATGCGCACACACACACTCTCTCCATACCTGTCGGCTTGTTTTACCACATTATTATGGCTGGCAGGGGGTCTCTGGCCCTCTGCGGTTCTCCAAAGGCAGCCTGTAATGTGTCAGGAGAGAGAAAATGAGGAAGGAGGGAATAGAGGGAGGAAAAGAAAGAGGAAGAGGAGGAGGAGGTAGACTGCCAGCTGACAATGAAATAAAGCCCATTAGAGAGAGGTAAAATAACACATTGAAGGAAGTGACAGCAGGCCTGTTACGCACACAGCTTTACTGTCTTTAACTACTGTCAGCCCCACTGGGTGACAGCAGCTGCCATCGCTCACACACACACACACACATGAAGGCAGGCATACACCCGTTCACACACACAGGCACACAAGCATAAGCCTTCACACACACAAAGGCGTGCAATCACAACTTCCCGACTTGTAATCATGCACATGCAGGCGTGTGCAAATAATGGGACACACACATTCAGCCCGGGTGGAAGACGCACAAATCAAAACAACGCCGCAGATTGAAATTCACGTCGCACACGTGAGCGATCGCTTGTGTTGCGTTGAGCATCTTTTAATTGTCAGTATGTCTATATATTGTATGAAGAGGACTTGTATGTTGTTGTTTTGTATACATTTTCAATAAAACAATGCTTCAGAATATTAGAAAGCGTGTTATTAGAAATACCAAAACAAATGCAGACTTGAATGCTGGATTATTGAATTCCATGGGAAAAATTCTTATTTCCTTCAAGAAGCCTCGTCTACGTTTACTTAAGTCATCGTTTTTTTAAAATGAGGTTATTCTTCCTCCTCCCTGCTTCTATAAACCATCACAGGACCACCTGTTCTCATCCATCTCCTCCTCGCCCCCCCAAAGAAAATGGAGTTAACGGGCTGGAGGAGCTGCACGAGTCTCCTCAGCCACAACTATTCATGCAAAAGACAAAATAAATGAGCAAAAACTGAATTAATTTTTAGTTTAGCTAATGAATATCTGGTTAATAATATTTGAATTTTCTACAGCGCTTTTCAAGCCACTCAAAGACACTTCACATGCAACGAAATGAAAAAGGGAACGATCAGAAAAACATCAAGACATCAATTGAAAACAGAATATATTTGATATAAAACACGTTTAATAAAACGCTGCAGCTTTAGAAACAGGAACAGGAAGTGAGCCGAGTGGCCCGTGGTCTGAATGGATGGTCACGGTGACACGAAATAAAATGGATGTCATGTAACGGCAGATCTCACTAATGTTCTCGTCACCGCGGTCATTCAGATGCATGTTTTAAAGTGACACGAGGCTGACCTGTCAGGAAAAATGGACTTTTAAATGGTATAGACAGAAGACTTGTAAAGCCAGGTCTCACTAATATTGTGAAATATTAATGTGTACCTCCATCAATGCATGAGCGAGGGGATATTCTAATAGATACTTAATTATTCATACCCATAAATAAAACCTGCTTACCTAGATTAAGACTTAAAAAGCCCTTACTGCGGTGGTTTATGGGGCCAGTCTAAAGGTTTGTGATGAAGTTTCAGTCAGAAAGAAGGATGTCATCACTTAAAGTGTGTCCATCAGATTCATGCTCATAATTCATATTCACAGAACTTTCTCCGTTGGCTGTAGTGAGGCTGAGCCGCCGTGCACACTTCAGCATGCACGTTTACTGTATGGTCGGAGGCCAGTTTGTCGGCCTGTCAAGCCGATGCATCTCCAGCTCATGAGAAAACCACGTAGAGGCCTCCATGTTGCTGCTGCAGCCGCCTCATGCCGAGGATTTGTTTGGCATTTTGAAAAATTGTATTGCATCATGATGCTGCGTCATTCCTGCTGCAGGTGTTTATGGCGAGACTCCTTGTTTCTTGCATAGATGATTTAAAAAAAAAAGGCACTTATGCGCCCTGAAGGCCCCCAGATGGGGGGCTCTGGGTTTGACCCTCTGAGACTGATTATACCAATATACCACTAATACAAATATGGCCTTATTATCTGTCTTCACAATAAAAACAATTTCAAATAGACCTTGTGAATGAGGAGATAATCAGGATTTAGTATGAGAAAAATTATTCGCAATTTTGGCTGAAAAATGGTTGGGGCGCATGAGGTTAGCATGAGGTTAGCATGAGGTTAGCATGAGGTTAGCATGAGGTTAGCATGAGGTTAGCATGAGGTTGGCGTGAGGTTAGCATGAGGTTAGCATGAGGTTGGCGTGAGGTTGGCACGAGGTTAGCATGAGTTTTCCAAAGCAGCATGCATACACAACCCACACATTAGCAATTAAGGAGGAATAGTAATGACAGCTCCAGATTCAAGTTTACGGTAACACTTTATAATAACTGCATGCTATGAAGTATTATATACTGCTATTAAGGTTTTTCATAGGCTTATGTAAATTATGTAATCAAAACAAAATATGTGAACTCCTCCACTGTTGACACCAGTCTTTACCTCTGCTCAGTGCCTGTATCATTTCAAGTGTTGATTGTACAAAGAATTCATGTTATTTTTATCCACAATAATTATTAATTATGTAACATTGTGTAATATGTACGTCTGACTTTTTAAAGAATAAATAGGTCAACAGAATGGGGGTAAAAAAGTATAACAAAGTCAGTGAGAGGCCACACTCAAATGTTGCAGTATTATAAAGAAAAACAAACTAATAGGATTTTCAGAATTGTTATATGCGGCGTAATATGTGTAATATTTCATATTTGGTCCTGTTAGAGGCAGCTAACAGGTCCTCTGGCTCGGTCACACTTTATAATAACTGCACACTATGAAGCATTATATAATACATCATTCATAAAGTGTGGAAAAACACTTTATAAATGATGAATTAAGTGTTAACTCAAACTTAACTAATGCTTCACAGCGTGCAGTTATTACAAAGTATTACAATGTTTCCCGTATTGGGATACATTTAACCCAAATGCTCAGTCAAATTATGAATTCAACACAATAAAGACAATATTAATTTGGATCAAAATGAATATCGTCTCCATACCTTGCTGCTGCTGCTCCGGGTTGGTTTTATCCTCCAGATCTGTGAGGCCACTCGTGAGAGAGAATTAGCCGCTAATCAGTTTTACTCTCAGGCTGTTAATATTTAATTGAATAAACAAACAGACACAAACAACTTAACAGGGAGTGTTATGTTAATGTTTTGCCTCTTCCCTTACTTAAAATTCTGTCATGAGAAATGTAATTATTGTTGACAAAATTAATCACATTATAATTAGGTTGTGGCAGAAGACAAGAGTTGTGGAAGTAGGTTAGACGTGGAACTCTTTTTAAGTTTTGTAATCAGCTGCAGAATTAAGTGCGGTGCGCACAAAGTGACTGTTTTTGTATATTACATTACAAAGTAGCGTCTCTTCACATTAGAACATTTATTTAAGCTACTTTTTCCCCAAACGCATCAAAAAGGTACATATGTTTCCTGCAAGAGACGCTAAAATAAAAAGTAAAACAAAAGCTTCTCATGAATTCTGATCTTTAAAAAGGCTTTAACGTTGTGATTGTGTGCATAATTGAGCTTATGAGGCATATACTTTGGCTTGATCGGTATTATTGAACAGGTAGGGACTGTTTCAAGAATTCTGATGAGGCGAGCGCAGGAAGCTGCAGAGGATCTGAGAGGCGGGTACCACTGATAATGAAGTCGTCAGCTGTGTGTGTGTGTGTTTATGTCTGTGAATAACGATCCCAAATTGTGTAATTAATTATGAACACGTCTGAATAGAGCGGAGATTTCAATAAAGGCTTGAGCTACATGCAGAATGAGAGGCAGAGGAGGAGAAGAAAGAGGGAGATATGAAGATCATCGCTGCTTTTGAGTCCTTTCCATCTTAATAAAGCAGCGAGAGATGAGCCTGCTGTGCCCTCCTGTGGCCACAGCCGTGAAATATCGCCTCTGCCTCTTCTGTCAACAGCTAATTGGAGTCACTCTGAATTCTTTTATCCTGTGAAGTCAACGAGGAGGGTTTAACTAGCAGTTTGGAGGAAAATACTTTTTATTATCAGCGGAAAAGTGGGTTAAAAAAAACTAAATAATGCAATCTTTAATGCAAATAATGCAAACATAAATAATGCTGTCTAACAAAACAGTATGCAAGACTGGGAACTGGATGATACACCTTTAAATAAAGAGTTCATGATGCATTGAAAATATATAAATAATGGGATGCAGATTAAAAAAAGGGCAAAAGACAAGTCATTATGATTAAAAACTAGCTTGTTTTGATTTGAAGATTATTTTTTAATCCTTATACAGCTAATATAATAACCATATACGCTATTCACAAATACGTTGATATGATATTGCACATATTTACATCACTTAATTCCATCTCCCGTGCTCCGCTGGGGGAACTCTAGGCTCTGCAAGCCTGCAAAACAATGAGCAAACAAACAAGCCCGCAAGCAGTCAGTCAGACAGTCGGCCCGGCAGCCACCCGGCCCGGGAGAGTGACAGTCACTCCACATTCCACGAGTCAATCAGACACTCGGCTAATCCTTTAGTCAGTCAACAAGCCAGTCAGCTATCCAGCCAGCCTGCCACTCAGCGGGTTAGCCAGTCAACATGCCAACACGTCCACCGGCCATTTATTTTGCTGCCTCGCAGCCGCCCAACCAGCAGCCAGTCTGAACTTCAAATAACCAGTCAGTCACTCAGTCAGCCAGACAGGAAACCAGTTAACCTCTGCCAATGAGTCAACCAGTGTGTCAGCTGCACCAGTCAGCGCGGCCGCAGTTTATATTAAGCAGGCCGGGAAGAGACCACATGACCTTTCTCCCTTCCGGCGCGGAGGATCCCAATCATTAATACGACTGGAAAACCGGCGGGGCCGAGGCTCTAACTGGGAATAAAAAAAGGCCGGAGCGTTTAGGGGCGGCCCGCTCACACAAACACGTGCACATCCGCACATGTGCACGAGCACACGCATGCACAGACACACACAACGTGTCAGCTGACGTGTGCCCATCTCCTCTGTTCTGCCCTTGGAGAATCTAAATGCTAAATGTATGTGCATATTTTTTCATAGCCAGAGACGTATTAGAATTTCCCCCCCATCCCCGTCCGCCGTCTCCCATACGGAGGACATGAAAGAGTCTGAGGCGCATAATGCTGGAGGAATTAAGGGATCCCTCGGTGGCCCCCCCGAGTACCAGGGGCCATCGTAATGACGAGGAGGCTTAAGCGCTTTGTATCCTCCCTTCTTTTCTCCCCACTCCGTCTCCTCCAGGTCGAGCACTTTTCATTTTCCATCTTTTTTTTTTGGAGAGTGTGTGTGCGTTGTTGAATATTCATCGGGCGGCAAAGCGATGATGGTGTGTTTGTTATTGTACGAGGGCCTCGCGTTACGACACAGAGGAGATGGAGGTGGCCTCTTGTTTGGAGGCCGAGGAAGGAATGAGGAGGCAAGTGTGTTGTGACTGTCTGTGCATGCAGCAGACTGTGTGTGTGCGTGCATGTGTGCATGTGTGTGTGTGTGTGTGTGTGTGTGTGTGTGTGTGTGTGTGTGTGTGTGTGTGTGTTTGTGTGTGTTAGATTAAAGAAGTCTTCATCCAGAGAGGGGGGGTTATAAATTGACTATCATATGCGAAGACGGCAGACTGCCAAAAAGACACAATTTCTCCATCTTCCCCTGTGAGTTTATGCCAAATGATCTCACTCGTCTCTTTTATCTCCTCTTCTCCAATGATGGCTATTGATCCGGGTCAAAGGGAGCAGAGGGGGGAATTGATTGAGAAACTGGAGCGCGGTCAAAGAGGAGGAATTCCCACCGGACGCTCCGACTGGTGTTGTATACTTCATATGGATCTCTCCCTCCATCAGGGGCCACTTAGCATCTCACCACCACTGTCAAACATTATATCGCAGACAGACGGAGGCTCTCTTCCTCCCTTTTGTGAGGGGAACGGCCGGGTCCACTGATGTACGTTAGTAATGTGGGTCTGTGCTGACTTTATCCAAAGGAGATGATGGTGAAATAAGCCAGCGTGTGCTCCATCACAGTGAAATAAAAAGGATCTTAATCTGAATTGTTCATTTATTTAATTTAATTCTCCTGGAGCCGACCCCAGCTGGCATTAGGTGAAGGTAGGGTTCACCTGGATCTCAGGGCACAGAGACGACCATGCACACGGGCAATTAACCTGAGCTGCATGTTGTATCTATACGTGTATTTATTAATGCATCTTCTTGCTCCGTTTTTTAATTTATTTTTTCTATTTTATTGTATTTATTTCTTTCCTTTAAAAAAGCCTCCTGTGGACAGGTGTTGCAAATTAGCGTTTCGCTACAAACACAAAACACAGTGCATCTAGTTTTTGTGCATAATTGTATGTTGCAACTCTAATGCCGCTGTCACGTCCATATCAAATAAAGTTGAAATTAAATGAATGTATTTGGACCGTGGGGGGAACCCGGAGAACCCGGGAGGGAACCCACACTGCCTGTGGGGAGAACGTGCAAACCCCACACAGAAGGACCCGGGCCCCTCTTGCTGTGAGGTGACAGTAATATAGCCTCCGTTCATTTATTAATAATCAAAATGAAACACTCTGAGACGGTGCTTCCCTGATGAAAAGTTGCGTTAAATAAATTTCTTGAAATTCACAAGCTAAAAATAAATGTTTTGCCATAATTTAGCATATAAACAAGTCTGCATGCATGAGTTCAACATGAAGTTGAAAAGAGCCTTTGACAGCAAATATCCACTAGAGGGAGAGATTGGACTGCTTATGAAGAAATTAAGCTCACAAATCATATTCACGTTCTTTGTGCAGATATGAAACTGATTCAACTTGTTAGAGAAGCAACTAAAGGAATCATTGGTTTGCTTTGTTTTCTTTTGCTCGCTTTAGTTTAGTTGGCAAGGCCACAGTTTGACCTTTCATTTATTAGTATTAATGTCTCTTTTCTACTCAAAAGGCCACAAAAGGCAGCAGTGAGACGTGTCATCATTTCACCTTGAAAGGGTTTTTATTGGAGTGATGTAATCAGAAACGTGAACAGAAGAAGTTACTTTGCACTTTATTGTGCCGTGGCTCTTTTTGTATATCAACTTTTTTTTATGACCATAAAAATCTTTGATCTGTTTCAATCTGCTCTGTTGTGCTTATGAAGTGCATCTTTTTGAGGAAGTACTGAGCCAAAAGGATTAACTGAGGAGGAAAACATATTTTTGGCGCATTAAGACACAGATTCCGTTAGCATTCATGTTTTGTTAAGGCTAATTCATGACATTTGACATATTAAACCAGTAACATCTTCTAAAAAACATGTTCATATACTCCTAATCTGCAACACAAAACACAACAGTAATGCTGCCTGGATTACAATCTTGAGTTACACAACGTCCAGCGATTCACACTCGCACTTACTTACCCCTGTCAGGCTTTGTGAGGGCACGCTTTTTCTCATTTTCACAAAAGGGAATCAATTTTTCACCGTCTAACAGCCCAAAGGAATCAAGAGGAGAGAAATCTATCTGCGCGCTCACCGTAGTGTGGCAGGTCAGATTCGTGTTTTGTGTTAGTTTTGGAGTTGTTCCCTCTGAGGGGGAAACTGAACCTCTGTCAAAGTGTCACATTCAGGCAACACTTGTCTTGATCAAAGCTGGCACCCGCCTGGCCCAGATGGTTCAGGCACACACACACACACACACACACACACACACACACACACACGTTCAGTGCATGTCGACACAAATGCGTATTCCTGCATGCCGCGCACAAACTTTAAAGCACACTGTGTGCACACAAAGACAGCAGGCATGGACATTAGCACAAGCTCCACCAAGCACAGTCGCATGCACAAGTACCAACAGACACACACACACACACACACACGAATACCTTTTGAGAGAAAATAAGGGAAGCTTCTCCTCCGAGTGTTAATCCCCTTTGTTGTTATCGATGTTAATTGAAAGAATGAGCTCTATAATATGGTTCCCTGCTGGCTCATTACTTAGCCTAAGCACAGCCTGGCACGATGCATAAACACTTCCAGGAAGAACCTGAATTACAGCCATTCTCTGAACTATTGCTTTTAATAAGGTGGTAAAAACCCTTCACTTCTTGTGGGGAGAAGGTGTTTATTTGAAGACTGATTTGTTCGGCTATACGGGTGTTTTGGCATCAAGGAAAAAATAGATTTTAGAGCACAACAGAGACAGAAAGGGACGATCGGAGAGGAACCAGAACCTTTTTCTTTGATTGACCCGTGTTCTCACCGGCTCCGGGGTCAAGTGGAGTTCAGGTGACCCCTGGAGTTATCCAAGGTCATGGTTGTAGTCCTTAAGTCCTCTCAGGTCCTGCAAGACATACTGGTGCAACTTCACAATGCCAACTGATGTAAACAATGTGATCTCGTCCTACATATATTTATCAGAATCAGAACCATTTATTGCCATGTTTGTTTTCACATTCAAGGAATTTGTCCTGGCGGAAGATGCATAACATTTAACAATACACATTTAACAGTAAACGCAGTGGAATAAATGAGGATGAATGACAATTGAAACAGTATAATATCGTAACAGTATAATATAGTAGAAACAGTATAAAACAGTAGAATATAGTATTTTTGTGTTTGAATGTTCAGTTTGAATGTTGGAGGGCTCTGACACTTAAGGTCAAACAAAAACAATTAATGATTTTTGAAAAAAAAAGCTTGTTTTGAAAGAAAAATTGTGAAAAAAAAATTGTGAAAAAAAAAGGAGCGATATCAGGCGACCTGATATCGCTCCTCCGGTGAATCATGTTCATGTGATTGTAAATGTCAGACTTCCATACGTACCACAGAATATCTTGCAGCTCTGTAAAGGGCCGCTCTCCAGGCATGTGATGATCGGTGTACGGAAGTGACATATCGTCTACATATTTCAAACTTTAATGACCGGAGAAAGATTTGGCTGATATCCGCTGTGAGGCTTATGTGTCTGTGGTTGCAGCTTGTGTGCACCCACAGGGAGCCTTATGTGGCTCCAGGGGGCTCTCAGTGTGAGAACAACCCCTGACCAGCTGTTCACGGGATCTATAGCAGAAATAGAAGGCATCTCCCCCAGCAATTCTCACCTCACGGACCAAGAGGGTCACATGCAGGGATTTCCCCCATTCAGCTGCAACCAATTTCCTGATTTCGCCTGGTTTCTTGTTCCCCTGCCCATTGAACAGTATGTATGTATGTATGTATGTATGTATGTATGTATGTATGTATGTATGTATGTATGTATGTATGTATGTATGTATAGATGCATGTATAGATGTATGTATGTATGCATGTATATATGTATGTATATATGCATGTATGCATGTATGTATGTATGTATGTATGTATGTATGGATGTATGGATGTATAGATGTATAGATGTATGTATGTGTGTATGTATGCATGCATTTATGTATGCATGCATGCATGTATATAGATATATGTATATAAAAGGGGAATAACTGTGCTGATATATTGAAGAAATATCAGATGGAACTTAAGTATTAGTTTAAATATTAAAATTTTGGGTATTGTGGATCATCACACAGATAATTATCACATATAATCAGATGTTTAATATAACATATTTAGCAATAAGAAGTATAATTTGGTAAAGGAAAGATGTTTAATATAACATATTTAGCAATAAGAAGTATAATTTGGTAAAGGAAAGATGTTTAATATAACATATTTAGCTATAATATGTATAATTTGGTAAAGGAAAGGATTTTAATGCCAGCAAACCACTGTGAACATCATCCAGTAATACTTCATAGTGCTTACGCCCTCTGGTGGCCAGATGGTGTACAGCTGCAAGACGACACAGATTCACAAATACAAAATAAACACAAAAAACTGTACAATACGCGCACACAATCTACTAATATGAGGCTGATGATTGACTTGCTCACAATCTGGCTCGTATATCAGAAGCTCATTACCAACACATGCCCAGGACTAGATTGAAACGCTAAAGTGGAAATGGTTGAACAGATAAGCTTACACCAAAGGCATGTATCATGCATTATCACTAATCTGCAAACTGCACACGCAAATAACGTGCACACACTGTGCACGCATGCATAGCATCCAAGCAGGTGCTGGCCATTCATCTTGTCAGTCTTTTGTAAGTACAGCAGCTCTAATTATCCAACAATCATAGAATAATATTTTCCCCTTTAAAAACAAAATGACCCCCCCCCTCTCTCTTTTTCAGTCATTATGGAATGCAGCCTTGGCGCAGTGTGTGTGAGTGTGTGTGTGTGTGTGTGTGTGTGTGTGTGTGTGTGTGTGTGTGTGTGTGTGTGTGTGTGTGTGTGTGTGTGTGTGTGTGTCCTATACTGTATAACAGCACAGAGCGAGAAGCTGTCAGTCTTCAAACACTTGGCGCGGGCCCTAGATATGTTACCATCCTAATTAGGTTGATTGAAATGCACCCTTGGATTATCACGTAAGGTTTTCCATTCATTAGACGGAGGTTGTTTGTTGAAGAATGAAAAGCATGAAATGTGCTTCTTCCATCCCAGTTTCCATCCAGTCTCTCTAGAACTGCGTACTTTCACTCATTTCCCCTCTTTCATTAAAAAAAAAAGAGGCAATCTAGGCCGGGATATAATTCATACACAGCATACAATATAGCCCCACATTATTTAAATTATAATAAATGAAATACAACATACCTACCCATCATCCATCCATCAGAGAAAAGGATATTCCCATCACTTTGCTGCTAATATTGATCCATAAATGAATAGTTTCTTTCCTAAAGCCCCAATTGTAACACAACATTATCATAATACATTTATATCATGTGGGACATTTCTGTCATTTCCAGCGTAGTAATTATCGGTCATGCAATGTAAAACTTCAAAATATGACATTTCAACATGCGAGGTAACCAGATCTAAACGTGTGGCCTCATTCGTTTTATTTGAGTATTAAGGTCTTTTTAAGGAAAAAGGAGAAGACAGAAGCTCAACCAGGAAATGGAGTGGAGAGGCTTCAAACTACTGGTGGACGATGAGTTAAACCTCCCCGACTCCTAATCAGCTTAGTCTAATGATGTTTTCAATAATGACTAATGAACTGTAACAGCTCTGCGAGTCCCTGATTGATGTGTCTGAGTGGGCAGCTTTTTATAGAGAGGGGTGAAGGGTGGGCACCTAAACAATGTGCGAGTGATTGAGGAGATGTTTGGAATACCATCCGAGCTTAGCTGGCTCTCCACATGTCTGTTCGACACTCTCCTCTCTTTCCTCCCGTCTCGCGGCCATCAGCCTCTCACGGGGGGGATCCCCCGAAACGCCGTCCGGTCACACGATAGCGTGAAGCCACCAGCAGGACATCCACATCCAGGCCGAGCTAAACCGTTCTGTGAGGATGGAGCGGCTAACGTTGGTACTTGTTTGCCTCAATGAGCTGAAGGGACGATAGATGCAAGTTTATGAATTGGTTTCTAACCTTCAATAGGTTTTTCTTCTTGAATATACCCAACCCTGACCAATAAGCTACTGTACTGGTCCTGATGTGGGAAGAGCTGCATCCTCCTCATGGTAGTAAGTATCATGACGTAGATGCAACATGTCCACTGAGGGCAACATCCAGATACAAAGGATGGAATTTGTATTTCATATTGAATATGATGGATTGAAGAAGAACTGGTAGATATATCATAGAAGAACTGAGTTATCCCATAGAAAAGCTTTTGAATTATCATCATCATCAAGGGGAGATCCCATAAGTTACATTAGTTACTTTGCAGATTTGCAAAAAAGTTAAAACAATATAATTTGTCAAAGAAAGTATGAAGAATCATGAAACATGCAAACTGATGAACAGACACAGTAGCATACAGGACTGGTTGTGGGTAAACATGGTATCACAATAGAAGGAGCCAGTGCCAGAGGGGATGCAACATGAAGCCAGGTCAAGAGTGCAGCGATGACATCACCGACAGGAAGCACAGTGGATAAATGAAACGTTTGATGAATGAACACTAGGTAGCTGCAGCTTTAGCACCCTGAGGTGCAGTGAGATGGGTCACCCTCTGCTCCTCCGCCGCCGCCAATCGTCTCAGAAAACATCTGAAATCAGCGTCTTTGTCTAAACTGGACATCGGACCCACGGAGGAGAAATCTCCACGCGTGATAAATCAACGGCCTCCGCCTAGAAAGCACCTGTTGGGACAACGGATCCCTTTTGATGTCCGTCCGGTGGCTCCGGTCATCGCAACAGGTGTCGCGTCGTCGTCCAAAACCCTTCACGCGGCGCCGCTCGCCTCCGAAAAGAAGCAAAAGAAACGTAATGGGGGGATTCAGACGCTCGGTAAAAACAACTGGTGAGAACATGAACATCCTTTGGTCGCTGAAGTGTGACTCAAGTGTGTAATACATCACAGGGGAAACCCATTCCTTCCTCAGAACATCAGTTGAACTGATATCCGTATCGAATCGGCCATCTACAATCCAGGAGGGAGGAAAGGACATTTTGTAAAAAAATAAAAAATAAAGAAGAATAAAAGAAGACTGACGTAATACGAAACGGTTCAAGAAAACCTAAAGTAGTGGTAGAGCCATGATCTCTAAAGACATTACTTTAAAATAAAAACATTGTGGAGTTCATGGAAGAAAATTGGTCATGCAAAACAGATAATTATATGATCTTATAATAAATAAACAAATGCATATATATATATATATATATATATATATATATATATATATATATATATATATATATATACACACTGTAACAGGAAAGAAGAAGATTGTTGAGTGTGGCTCATTATCTTGTGAATTTAAGATAACAGCTCTATTCTAATTATCTCAAATCATGGGCATAATAATAGTATTTTACCACATGGCCTTTGTGGTCCTATAGTTCAAACAATTCTGCTTATTCACATCATAATATAATAATAATGCATTTAATTTATATAACGCATTGCATGATACTCAAAGACACTTTACACAACATTTTTAAATCACCCTAAAAGCTATACAATAAAACAATATAAGTATCATAAGTATCTATCTAAATATGTCCCCCTGTGGTTTACGTGGTTCAAGTGAACATGGACTACTTTCTTTAAATATTAATATATAAACATGCTGTAATTCTTTGGAGATGAAGGCATGCAGCTTGTAAAATTACTACAGGAACTTATATGATGTAAAAAAGGGCCGTTAAGAAAAGGTTAATTAATGTCGAGCCTCAGCTCTAGTAAATGCTTTAGTTGGTGCCACTACATGGAGACTGCATGATCACATCAGAACCAGCACAACAGAACATGGTGAGCATCTCCAGAAGTTAGGACGTGGCTTCTTTGCTGACCTCCATTTATTTGGCATTAGCTCGCTCTCCATTCTGCATAGTACGCTCGTGACAAACTAATATCTGACTCCAGATCAGCCAGGAGGAGCGCTAACGTGGCTCCTGCTGCAACGCCGCCAGGGCAGCTGCTACTGGGAGGCTGTTCCCAATGAGAGGGATTAGTGAGGACCAGTTGGTGGAGGATGAAGGAGAGCCTGGGGAGCAGAAGGGGTCTCCCTGAAGCACACACACACACACACACACACACACACACACACACACACACACACACACACACACACACACACACACACACACACACACACACACACACACACACACACACACACACACACACACACACACACACACACACACACACACACACACACACACACACACACACACACACACACACACACACACACACACACACACACACACACACACAGTGTGACCCTGGACTGCATAAAAACCCGAAACACGTGGTGTTGTGCGACAACAGATCAGAAAACACGTCAGCGACAATGGCGGCGCTGTGGTGCGTGATCACAGCCTCTAGGAACCAGTTGGCCTCGCGTGCATCGCCCACAATGCCGAGCGGTGATCTGTCGGAAAGTCTGAGGGCCTCCGTGACTGCAGCCATTGAGATGGCATCAGGAGCCTCGTTTGATCTCTTTTCCCAGAGATTCCACAGTGTAGTGGAGCATTTTAGCATCCCTGACATTTGCGACAGCGCTCAACACAGCACAGATTCATTCCCGGGGAGTTATTTCCCTCCCTCCACCCCTTTTTTTTCCCACCCATGTTTAAAGGTTTCATTTTCCTCCACTTCTCACTTTGCTGAATCTGGAGACTTCCTTTATGTGGATCTGCAGTGAGAGACCCTGCATGGCTGCAGACTAATGGTCTGCCATTTCCAGATAATAGGCTGGTCGTTGTCTCAGCTGTACGGACTGAGCGACAACTTCTTGGAGACCGCCTACACAAAAATGCTGTGCCGGCTTGTGGGAGAGCCACTTGTCTGGAGGCGGCATTGGTGGACTGCTTGGGTCTTTTGTGCTTTTAATCTTTGCATTGACGGTCGCATTGTGTCACTTTTAGTAAATGCAGTATATGATAAAACATTACAGTAAACAATATAATATAAGCCAGAAATGGTGGTACACATGAAGAGGGTGTAGAGTAGAAGATGCTTAGCTCACTTTTATTCTCACAAAAGTAGTTTTTACGACTGAGACTTTTTAGAACTCAGTTTGTGAGTTTGAGTTGCTTTCGTCTCCTGTTTAATGTCCTTTTAATATTCCCAAAGAAATTGCCAGTGAATGAAAAGTAAGCAATAAACCTTGAAAAGTATTAACCATCTCACTGTGTGCAGATACAGCGAGGATAGTTTATTGGTGATTAAAATTCATATATATATATATAATGTATCTGTTTCTCTCTCATATAGATATCTAGATATCTATATGTCTAGATATCTATATATCGATAGATCAATAGATCGATAGATCAATAGATCGATAGACACGGCGGCCATAATAGATAATTTAAAAATCGGTAGATATCAAACAGATAGGTAGACAACACATTACAGACTAAGAGAAAATAAAAACAACACTTACTATTTGTAGATGACGGCAGCAGCTCGGTCTGTCGGGACTTTGAGGGGGAACCAGAGAGTCCTGGTACAAGACCAGGAGTCCAGCATAGACCACCTCATGGGCCCTTGGGCCAGGCAATGCAACTCTAACTATTTGAAGTGATGAATATGTGGCGAAGCCATTACTCTGACTTGTCTGCACAACCGTGTGATGAATAATTACGAGAGAGTTTTAGAGCGTAATTGCCCCAATGAAAGATTAATAGACACAACTAAACGTTATTGCACCAATATTGATCTAAACTGATTACTTTGAAACAGATAAATGATCGTCGTGACACAGCAGCCATGATGGATGGATAGAGACGGAATGAAGAGATGGAAATAGAGAGAATAAAAGTAGGTTGAGATGTGGAGGGATATGAAGAGATAGACAGATTCAAGTTTGGACTCGATTGAACTGCAGTGACCTCGACCCATGCATTGGGTTTTGTCAATACTACTATTGTCACTACTATTGGGCTTACAGTACTTATAGAATACACCAACCAAAACATGAAATCACTCCAAATTTGGAAGCCCCGACTTCGGCCTATGAGTGATTTTGAAGCAGCCAGAAAACACGGTATAAGCTTAGATATAAAGGCCTACTGAGAATGTAGTCGGTTACAACAATCACAGACAACCAAACACATGAAACACAAACTGAAAGGTTCTTACTGTTTGTTGTTGCTTGAAAAAAAAGGTGAACTACATTTTGGCGCCAATTGTTTGACATATGGTGTTTCAACTTCCTGGGAAAAAAAAAAAAAAAAGGTTACCTCCTGGAAGAGGTGTTGGTGAAATGCAGAAGAGGAAGGCGGGACTAAAAGCTCCAGCCAATAGAACCATCACAAACATTTTGAACCGCCTCCCACTGCTTTCCAATTGGTTGGCACACCTTTATAGTCTAGATCCATTTTTCTTTACATTTCTGTATCAAAATCCAATGAGCTTGTCTTCCCTTGTTTGTCATCTTGCAGAAATAGCTGAAAGAAAAGCACAACTATAGTTAATAGTTAATATAGTTGATTTAAGATGATAACATTTTGCAATAGATGTTTGCATTCAGATCTAATTCCATGCATTCTATACAATCAATAAACGTCTTACAGGAAATATGTGTTTTGCCACATGGGTCTTATTCTTGGTGATAATATAAGACAATATCAGACAAAAGCTAATAGTAATGCAGCTGTGAACTGCAGAAAAACTGATGTTAATACAGCACAGGCCACCTTATAATGTTGCTCAAATAAATGTATGAAATATGTTTTTTCCATGAATGAATACTCTTGTCGATCTGCCTTAAATATAATTGAATAGGTAATTTCAGTTGAAACAATAAAGTGCAGTGGATGCATCTTCTGCATCACATTGTTTTTACTGATTTTAGTGTTTTGTTTTCCACCTGGAACTTTGTAAAAATGAAAATAAATTAAAAAAAACTGTGAATACATGAGCACTCCAAGTGGAAACATTCAGCCATTGACATCCTCTCTTTTGTAGACAGACACAAAACAGACTAAGCTTTCGTTACCCGAGGTAAACCGGATAAATGGTGTTAGAGAATATGAATGAACATCAATAGGTTTAAAGTGTTGTTTTTTTCTCTTCTTCTTTGGATAGCCACCAGGACATTTGACCGCTTCACTTCTCATGAGGCTTTGATTCTGCTTCTGGATGGAAGAGAATTGGAAGCCGTGGTTGTTTGAATACAGGCAAGCATGTGTTAAAATGGTGAGGTCCTTACATTTTACAAGCAGTTACAGTGGCAGATACCCATTGGGACCCATTAAGGTCTCAGTATTAGTTTTCCAGTAAGCCTGGTAAAAGACTCCCTCTGTGCAAATTGTGTAAGAAAGACTAACAAAACAAAAGCTTGGCTAAGAAGGGGACAGGACTTCAGATCTCGATTACATAAGGTCATTATCTACGCTGGCTAAGTGACTGACAGCGGTCCACTTTGGGGCTGACGAGCGATAGCAGGAAGATGCCTCCAGCTTCTGCTCACACAGGCTTCCCTAAATCAAGATAAAGACGTGCACCTGGCATGTTATGGCTGAACATCAATGTGTTTAAATGTTGCCAACAGAAATTGCAGTTAATGTGAATATAAACAATGGTAGGAAGTCAACAGAAGGCTCCATTATTTGAAGAGAGCTGGTTTCAAGGCAGCGCAGATCAAAAGTTGGAGCAATAAATTACTCGACATCTGTGGGTCATAACGTGTGGTTATATTTTATCGTAGTTTTTTTTCTTCTTCTTCAGCCTTTCAAAAGAAAGGTTGTCTCTGAACGTCAGATCTGTATCGCTTGTCGGCGTCAGATTTCTGTCATCTTTTATCTCGCGCCCTGATCGAAGGTAGGAATGTGGTTTTTACTGGTGCAGACATGGATATGTAAACTCCCTGCACTATGGGGTCAAAGGGCACGTAACAGTCTGAAGGAAGGCCCTTTTTTAAAGTCATAATAGTGACAGCGGAAATATGTTCATAGAGAATTTATGGACGATGGTTTGAATTTCCATTGTTCTGCTGAACAAATCAACTACTTATGAATCCATTCAAAAGAGGGATGTTCCTAGTTTGTGAGTATCTGAGAGACTGGTGGTGAGGTACTCATGTGGTTGCACATCATACACGTACAGTACACTTGTTCATAGTACAGTGTTTATAGTGTATAGTTTGTCTCTGCACTTTTATATTTTATATTATATTGTAAATGCAAGTTTCTGTAGTTTTCACAGTAAAATTACTGTATACTGGCCATATTCTTACTGAATATGGAAAAAGTAAAAATATTTAATTTGTCCAAAAAAGTATGAAAAATCCATAGTATGTCAAAAAAGTCAAAGTATGTCAAAAATGTAAAAAAATATAATTTGTCAAAAAAAGTATGAAAAAAGTCATACTATGTCAAAAAAGTCATAGTATGTTAAAAAAGTAAAAAAAGTATAATTTGTCAAAAAAATACTAAAAAGCCATAGTATATCAAAAAAGAAAAAAAAGTATAATTTGTCAAAAAAAGTATGAAAAAAGCCGTAGTATGTCAAAAAAAGTCATAGTATGTCAAAAAAGTAAAAAAAATAATTTGTCAAAAAAAGTATGAAAAAGTCATAGTATGTCAAAAAAGTAAAAAAATATAATTTGTCAAAAAAGTATGAAAAAGTCATAGTATGTCAAAAAAGTCATAGTATGTCAAAAAAGTCATAGTATGTCAAAAACGTAAAAAAATATAATTTGTCAAAAAAGTATGAAAAAGTCATAGTATGTCAAAAAAGTCATAGTATGTCAAAAAAGTCATAGTATGTCAAAAACGTAAAAAAATATAATTTGTCAAAAAAAATTATGAAAAAAGTCATAGTATGTGAAAAAAGTCTTAGTATTTCAAAAACGTAAAAAATATAATTTGTCAAAAAAAGTATGAAAAAAGCCATAGTATGTCAAAAATGTAAAAAAATATAATTTGTCAAAAAAAGTATTAAAAAGTCATAGTATGTCAAAAAAGTAAAAAAATATAATTTGTCAAAGAAAGTATGAAAAAAGTCAGTATGTCAAAAAAGCAAAAAAATATGATCTGTCAAAAAAAGTATAAAAAAGTCATAGTATGTCAAAAAAGTAAAAAAATATAATTTGTCAAAAAAAGTATGAAAAAAGTCATAGCATGTCAAAAAAGTAAAAAAATATAATTTCTCAAAAAAAGTATGAAAAAAGTCATAGCATGTCAAAAAAGTAAAAAAATATAATTTCTCAAAAAAAGTATGAAAAAAGTCTTTAGGTCAAAAAGTCATAGTATGTCAAAAAAGTAAAAAAAGTAATTTGTCAAAAAAAGTATGAAAAATCCATAGTATGTCAAAAAAGTTATAGTATGTCAAAAAAGTACAACATATATAATTTGTCAAAAAAGTATGAATAAAGTATGTCAAAAAAGTAAAAACCGGCACGGTTGTTTCTGCCGTTTTTATACAGAGGATTCCTCCCTTTGGCAAGTAACTTATTTTGCAGTCCCACCAGCATTGAGCTTCTGCAGCCAAACAAAGCACTCCCAAATATGTAATTTATGTCAATGAAGAAGTGTGTATTTTTGAGACACACAACCTGTGTTACAGTCTTAAATTATATTAAATTCCCTTGTCAGATAGTCAGAACTTTTCTTAAACTAGATAGTTACACTTCAAAATATGAGTGTTTGAGCCCTGAGGAAACTGACTAACTATAATACATAAATCATACTAAATACGTATGACACTGTCAGTAGCCCGGTAGCAGGGAATTACATGACCTCTGCGGATGTTTTATTTATTTTGACTTCTCTGAAAGCCTAATGATCCTCCTCCGTGGCCTTATGCATCACCTGCTCTATCTCTTGCAGGCTCATTCATGGACACTAATTCATTGCTGTTAGTAAACCTTAGCTTGAATGCCCATTAGTATAATGCTGTTCAGCTTGTCTGCACTTTGAAGAAATTAAGCATTACTAAAAGAACAAAGCAGGCCCTTCATAGGGGAAGGTGGAGGGTCCCTGCAACCACACAAGGCTGCAGCCACGGCTGAAAATGCACGGCTCCACGGTTAAAGAGTTCAGAAATACAGGCTTGGCATCTTGGTGGATGTAGTCATTGTCAATTAGGCCATTGTGTCACCTAGATAAACCTCCGTGCATGTACGTGTGCATGTGAACACGTGTGATAAATGCCATATTCTCCACCATTACTCTGACATTTTTTCTGTTATTTTTTTTTTTCTTCAGGATTTTGTGGAAAAATTCAACTCAACATCCAGTCGGGCAACCCGCCCAATGCGGCGCCCGTGTGTTTGTGTGTGTTCGTGGGTGGTCTGACTGCGAGACTCCCATACTTTGATTGACCTGGGGGGTGCGGCTGGTTGTTGGTTTGGTGACTGGTGGTGAATTTAAGTTTTGCCCGAATTATGTGCAAAGGAGATTTTAATCCACATGAGTGCGGCTTTGAACACCGCTGTGGTGCACGAATACATCTGTAAAGTATGCCAGCACGATTATTATCTGAAATGTGACTTACTCATCGACTTCAAGACTCTGTGTTTCATCTCTTCCCATAATATCTGCAAGAGTTGAGTTGCGCAGAATAAATCCTAAATCCCAAACAATTACTAATTAACTTGGTGTGTAATCCTCGATCTCATCTATCAAAGAGAATCATTCACTGTGCCGGCCTGACCAAACTATTTCAGCTAGCATTGTGGAAACGAGGCCCTTTTCGTACTCCGGCTGACCCACGTTGGTACCTGTAGACTGGAGTTGAAGTTACAGAGGCAGCCACTGTGTAGGCCCACACACTGTGTATCTGCTCTGCATAGTTTCTCTGGGATGTAAATCAACTGGGAAGAAGCACCGAAGGAGCGCTGCAAATGCCCGTCAAGTATGTGGAAAGATGTTTTATCTGATGTTGAGTTAATGCTTTTAATTAAAGCTTGAGATATGAGGTTTATCACATAAACGGGTCAGAGGTCAAAGGTCAGAATTTGTTTCATTCCCCTTTCCATGTATGGAACCAGTGAAACAGAACACATGATTGTTTTGATGATATTTTCCCCTCTGGTGAAGACAGGTCTACCTGTGGAAGGAAGACCCGCCCACTTCCTGGTTCCTGTGGAGCTCTGGTTGGTCCACTCTGGACCAGCACAACCAATGGCTCGCCGCCACCTCAGCCTTACTTCCTGCTCTTAAGGAGAGCCCACCAGTGGCTCAGGGCAGCTTGTCACAGCCAGTTGACTTGCGTGCCTCTCGTGTGTGTATTGTGTGCACTTAGTGAAGGATTGTGTTAGCCCTCTTCTGTATTTGTGTTTCATGGTTTAAACCGTTTAAGTTAGTTATAGCCAGGTTTGTGACCGGCTATTAGTTGTAATTCTAGTTCCTTAATAGTGTTTGGTTTCTGTGTTTTACCAGCATGTGGCTGGGCAAAAGGGAGGAGTGAGGGCAAGAGTCAAACCCTGATTAGCAACACGTAGCATTGTTCTGTTAGTTTTCATAGGTGTAGTGGGTGCTGTGCTCTTTGTGTTTCCTTTGTGAGAACCTACCTTGGTTAAATGTATAGGCGGGCATAGTCCTCCTTTTGGGGATCTCCTTTATTTAACTTTGGTTTGTTATTCTCACAGCACCCTCAGCCACCCTCCTTTTGTATGTTTTGTTAACTGCCTACTACCTCTGTTCACCAATAAATGTTCCCTTTAACCTACGACCAGGCTCTGCCCATATGTTTATGGCTCCCACTCCCCTAGACCATACAGGGGGTCGTAACAATGACCCCCCTTGCAGCACATTTCATTGCATGCCTACAATATAGAAACGGGTACACGGGCAGATTTTATGAATTGGACTTGACTCAGCGAGCCTTTCTCAGTATGAACATTCACACATAGCCTTCGGCTAAATGAGGACTTTTGTTCTTTTCCTCATCCTCCTGCCAGCAGGTCCAGTCCCACACCACACACCCCACTACGGACACTGGTGGGTTGTGTGGGTCAGGCGCTCTTGGCCAGACTCGGGTTCCCACAGGGTGAAACCATGCCACCGGTTTCGCAGACATGCAAATGTCTGAGTGCCGAGAGAGTAAACACTTTCCTACGGGCCTGGCAGCGTAAAATAGAGCTATTGTACAGTGCAGAAGGTGAGCCTGGCAGCGCTACTAAAACCGGCATCACATTCATCCGAGATGTGTGCAAGACTCGGGCAAAGCTTCTGGAGATCAAGGCTTTTAATTAGATTTTGTTGAGCCACATGGACTGCACATCTTACACATGTATTACTCATGGATGTGGGGGGAATATGCTGCCGGCTACATCCAAGTCTGATTCAAAAACCTTTCAAATTGGCTTTAGCGGCTTGTTCCCTGCCAAGATGAAGGCAGTTATTATAACCGGGCTGCTTACACAATACAGAGGTGGTGAACTTTAGCAGGCTCTCACCCCTGCAGAGTGTCATAAGACTAGCCACTTTGTTTTTAGGTTACACCCCTCCAGAGATGCTCTTTCTGCCCCGGCGAACACATACAGCTGACTACCAATAATTAGCGCGATTCTTCAGCCCTTCATTTTCAACCCGGGCTCTCAAACTCAGAGAGAGAGAGAGGGGCGCCGTGTTAGCATGTTGCTAACATTGCCTCGGAGGACTTCGTGAAAAGAGAAATGAAATAATCTGTTTGTGTGTGAGCCTCAGTTATAATTTGTCCAAAAAAAGTATGTCAAAAGTCATAGTATGTCAAAAAATAAAAAAACATGATTTGTCAAAAAAGTATGAAAAAAGTCATAGTATGTCAAAAGTCATAGTATGTCAAAAAAAGTATAAAAAAATATAATTTGTCAAAAAAAGATGAAAAAAGTCATAGTATGTCAAAAAGTCATAGTATGTCAAAAAAGTAAAACAAAATAATTTGTCAAAAAAGTCATAGTATGTCAAAAAAGTAAAACAAAATAATTTGTCAAAAAAGTCATAGTATGTCAAAAAAGTAAAAAATATAATCGTCAAAAAAAGTATGTCAAAAAAGTCATAGTATGTCAAAAAAGTCATAGTATGTCAAAAAGTCATAGTATGTCAAAAAAGTAATTTGTCAAAAAAGTATGAAAAAAGTCATAGTATGTCAAAAAACTCATAGTAACTCAAAAAGTCATAGTATTTCAAAAAAGTAAAAAAAATATGATTTGTCAAAGAAAGTATGAAAAAAATCATAGTATTTCCTCGTGAAAAGAGAAATGAAATAATCTGTTTGTGTGTGAGCTGCAGTTATGGATTTAACTGGTTTATCTTGGAAAACATAAGATACAACGTAATTATCCAAATTATACGAGGGAGGAATATGTGACCTGCCGCGTTAACTTTGCTGGTGTCGTAATCAAATGATTTCACGCTCTCAAAAGCGTGACCGGTGTTTGGACGGGACACTTGTTGCCGTAAATAATGTGCAGCTGATTGGATTATTGACCTGAACCGCTGCTTGGACAGCAATAGATCAACACGGTGATTGCCACAATAAATCAGGTTAATCAGGAATATGGCAGCTTCGTCCAGCATCCTGAACTATACCGCCGGGCCGCTCGCAGGGTCGGGACGAGACCTCCCACAATGCAACACTTCTGGGGGCCAACCGATGCAGAGCACGGCCATCGCAATAACCTCGCTAATCAGTGGTTGTTATGAGGAATAATGCCTCGGTCGCTCAGCCATGTCCAGTACGTTGTCTAGTTCAGTGGAAGCTGTGAAGGCGGGTAAGGAACGTGTACCGCTGGAGAACCTGCAGAACCTGCAGAACCAACAATCTGCTGTTTTAGTGCCGAACTACTGGAACTACCAAGCTGCCATGATTTTAGTGATTGCTTTTGTGGCCCACAAATAACACAACCCTGATTAGATTAAAATATCTGGTTGTTTCGTGCTTAAAACGAGGCAGATACAGATTTTCCGCAAGTCACATGCAGAAAAGTGTGATTCTTTTGGGTCGTTCTTTACAGATTCGCACATTCTCCTCAAATAACGTTGGAAGAGAGCGACTGTCCTGTTCTTAGTTTCTTCACACATCTGACATGTATTCCAGCATCCAGTCACCCTGCTGGAGATCGACCATGTGGCTCACACAATGCGGACGGCGGATATTCGTGCTCGCAGTTGCGTGTTAAGAAGATAGAGCCGTCGGGATGGGAGGAAATGATGCCACGTGGTTTTACATTTGGTTTGTGTAACGTGAATATATGTTATTTTAAATTATGCTTGTTTCTGAGGATTCCTCACTTTGGAAGGTAACTTATTTTGCAGTCACACCAGCATCCGAACCAGCCTCTCCGTCCTGTTCCTGTTCACAACACTTGATTAACCACATTAGAAATAAACTATTACTTAATCGTCCGAGCCTCTTCTGCACAAACCAGGCAAACGTGCACTACCCCCTTCATATGTGCCTCTTATTGCATGCATATTAATCATGGAAATGTATCCTCTCTGCACATTTGAAGATATCAAAACATGTATTGCATTATCTTTGGCCCAACAAATAGGATCCAGTATAACCTTGATTTATTCCAAAGGTGTTCAATCATCCATTTGTGAAAAGGCCCAAATACGGCGTTGCTTGACAGTAGTTTACTTCAGTTGCACCTTTTACAAAAATAGAATAAATAGAAGTCTTCTAACATGAAAAGTAAGATTGATAAATGGATGACTGGGAATGGGTCCAGTGTTGGCCAAAAGCCAGACTTCAGCACCATCTGCAAATATTTAGGGGGAAACAGTTGTTTCCCTCTGAGCTGATACATCCAAGGTGTACTGGGCTGCACTGGATAAGGTCACGACTGTAACCGTCTGGGCATCAGTATTCTTTGACAGCGCTACAGCGGTTCTGCAAAGCCGGACTAAACCTTCAATCATCAGACTGGCTGGCAACCACAGCCTCCCTCTGCCCCACACTCACCTTCATCTTCCTCTCCCACCTCCCTTCACTCTCGCTCCCTGTCAGCTCCCATCAGCCTCCCCTCTGTGATGCTCAGAGAGGAATTTTACAGCTGCTGTCAGCTTACTATTCACACACACACACACACACACACACACACATATCGGGACCAAAACACACACTTGCGCCGACGCACAAAGACACAGGCGCACATAAATCACATAAAAGAGCGCACGCACAAACTCACACATGCTCACCACAAGCCGACGCTCCCTGATGACAATGTTCGCCGGCTAATTAAATTAGACCGTGGAGTGAAAAGTACCTGCAGGGACAAAAGCCGAAAGAAACTTTAAGACCCACATTGTGAGTATTAAGGGAATACAAAATAAAACAAATCCTCTTGAACCCACGGCCTCTAGCTCGAAAAGGAAATGCCCGAATCTCTGCAACTTCAGGGTCTATTTAAATAATCATATGCAGAAAACATAGGAGGGAATAGTTTGAGATTTTAGGAAATGCACTTCTTTGCTTTCTTGCTTATTTGAAAGGTAAATAGGAAGCTATTGCCAGCAGCCGGCTAATTTATCTTAACATGAGGGCTGGAATCGGGGGGGAACAGCTCGCCTGGCTCTGTCAGACCATTTCACACGTGGACATTAGCTCTGCACAGACCGATGCTGATAAAGTGAAGTGGTTTTAGCGGAGGCATGTTGTGGAGGAATCTTCAAATTGGCCATTTGTGTACATTTGGCAAGCATTGGACATTTTTCTCAGCTAACGGTAAAACAGTTTTCTGACTTTGTTTTGAAAAAAAAAACTCTATAAATGTTCCCATTTAAAGAAAAATGCGGGAAAAGCATTCCAAGAGAACGATTACTGAATTATGGGTCTATTTGACAACCTGCAGTATCACGATTCATCCATTAGATGGAGACAAAGGCTGGGTTTTCACATGCAAGGCTGGGTATGCAAATTAATGCAGACGTTGGAACAGTGAAGCTACGACTTAGTTTATGGTAGCGGCCGCATCAAGTGAAGTGCATTTGTTTCTCCTCTTCGGCTGCAGGTCCAGAGGGTTTAGGCTAACGTTTAAACGTGTGCAGTCTCAGCTCCGTTGCACCACTAAGTTATGCACGCATGCACCGTTGGCGTTAGCATTCTGTTTGATTAGCATGAGCTTTTAGCCGCGCTTCTTCCCATTATTTTGGTATGCAGGATGAGATCGTTGTCACGTGTTAAACATCCTTAAACGTGTGCTTATCTGGTGTGTTTTTTTTTCACGTGCAATATTTCAGAGCATGCACTGCATGTGCGAGGCCACATGCCTCAGTGTGCATGGAAATACACGGGATGGAAGGAGCTCCCCTCCGTGAGCCGGGTCTTTGCCTTTGTACGAGCCGAAAGAGAGGCGGAGGCAGGCCAACAGGAACTCGGAGGTTCAGAGGTGGCAGACAGCTCTCCGGGGTCTTCTCTTTATGTCTCAAAGTCTGCTCTACCTGCACACAGCCCACAATGAGGACTCACAAGAGTCCAAAAGTTCACAACTCTCCAATCAGCTATGTGCATGTGAGCAAATACAAAGAAACTGACTCGCAACGAAAATATGTGAGCAGCATGTTGTCAGGTGCAGAGTGAGTATCGTGTGTGTGTGTGTGTGTGTATGTTAATGCATAAGTACGGGTGATATAAGTTCAGCAGCAGCTGACTGTAAAGTTTCCCCGAGCCTCCAAACATGTGGTAGGAATTGTCTCTGATGGCATTTTATCGCTGATTAAATCCAGAACTGGCAGAAATCTGGAAGTCAGTGTTTTACATGTATCAGTTTTATGGGCTCAGAGCGTAATACTCTCAGGACGATACTGTTCCGACGTTTGCTTTCGCCCATCTTATCTGTGGGGGAGTTGGTTCATTTTGAGGCATTGTCTCATTTATCCACGTCCTGTCCTTCAAAACATAAGCATCCTTTATGTGCGACACTATCTCTGGTCTAGCGGAGCGTTTGGAAGATGCATCAGACCCTCAGGACAGAGCGTCTCAGACAAAGTCCCGTCCCACTTGTTCACTCAGTGTAATTCATCATAGAGGTCTTCCCTCATCACCCGCTCTCTAAAATGCTGAAATGTGATAGTGAGGTTTTCTTTTCTTATCTCGAACTAAATGGGTATCATTAGCCGTGCTGGATTCCCACACCTTGGGGCTAAGACCCACCAGCTATGTAGCTGTTGGACCCCAACTAAACATGAACATGGTATGATGTTCAAATGTGCTATTTGCATGTTTCAGCTTTGCAGAAATGAAT
Organism: Cottus gobio; assembly: GCA_023566465.1. Taxonomy (NCBI): domain Eukaryota; kingdom Metazoa; phylum Chordata; class Actinopteri; order Perciformes; family Cottidae; genus Cottus; species Cottus gobio. Next base: position 25,584,472 of record CM042221.1, read on the forward strand.
TCAATTCAATTTATTTTCTATATATCACAAATCACAGGGCTTCACAATCCATGCACACAACATCTTGTGTCCCGGGACCCTCACTTTGGGTAAATTAAACCTTTACAAATCCATTGCCCACTGACACTAGTGGAACAGACGCTATGGCATAAAAAAGGAGTGCAACCTGATACAATCACCTCTGATTCCTTTCTCTGTGATCTGTATATTCTGACTCAGCGCCAACGCCATCACACTGTAAACCGTCACACATTTATTCCTGCCGCTGCACAGCGGAGCGCTCATCTGGTTTCCTTTTGGTGAGGATGAAATGCTCCAGAATATGAAACAAGCGCTCCCGATGCTCTGGCTCCCACACTCCACTAAGCACTTCCATGAATGATCGCGGGGAGTTTATACCCGTTGGCACGCTGCCTATCAGTGCAGCTGCGGAATACGGGAGAGACGGGAGAATGACGGGCGGATGAAACGGGGTCAAAGGTTACATTTCAGGCCGCAGTCCGTCACAAAGTACTGATTACCAGCTCCGGGGTGTAAGCTCCTCATCACGTAGGGGGTGCAAAACCCAGACTACTGAATTCCATTGAAAAATGTTCATGTTTGTGTGTACTTTGAAATGCATCAGCAATTGAAAACTACCTGAGGTGGAACTATATATATACCCTTTTTAATGCAATTAGGCAAATTAATTTCCCAGCCACTAAAGTGAACACTACATGACTCATCTACCTGCAACCTGAGAGATGGACACCAACCCCATCTCTCAGCACAGGTGTCAAATGTGATTGGCTACAGGCTGTATTTACCACCGCCCCACCCCCTCCCCAAAACACACACACACACACACACACACACACACACACTCAGCCTTGCCTTCAGTGCTCCCTCGACAGGCTCCCGGAGGGGGGACAGCGCGACTGCCATTGCCAAGACGGGACGGGACGGAGCCTATTTAAGACAATCACATGAGTCAAAATGGTCCGCGTGGGTCACTGGGTAGAGAGAGAGAGGGAGCGGCGGAGAGAGCGCGTGTGTTAGAGGGAGAGGAAGAGAGAGAGAGAGAGAGAGAGAGAGAGAGGGGGGGGGGGAGAGAGAGAGAGAGAGACTTTGGATACCGGTCGGGCTGTATGAGTGGAGGAAAAGAAAATTAGTTGCCGGGAGAGGAGACCTGAGTCCAAGCGGAATACTGCGCTTATAAAATGAGCGCAAGTCTGCAGAAGAAGAGCGAAGAAGAAGAAGAAAAGAAGAAGAAGTCTGCATCTGACACCCGTTGATGCCTCGCTCACCGCGAGCCCCGCAGAGCTGCTTCGGCTGCAGTCGGACTTCCTCGTGTCATCCCTCTCAGCTCTGTGGGCCGCCGGCGGAGTGACTTCAGGCTCCGGTGTGTTTTGCGTGAAGGTGACCCCCGCACAGAGATGGCTGTCCCGCGGACCCGTGCGGCGCTCGTGCTGCAGCTCTTTTGCTTCTTCACGCTGAGCAAAGTAAGTCAGAGTTGCGTTCATCTCCGCTGCACGCACGCACACGCACGCACACGCATGAATGCAGAGCTCGTAAAGTTGTCAACACTTCAAATGACAGAGAGCCGAGTTGTTTCCCGTCATATTTTTTGCAAGATAGGGCCACACAGAGCACGTCACATGTCCGTCTCCTTCCCCGCAGAGCGTGCTTTTGAACGATGGGGCTGACGGCGGCGAGGCTCTGCTCCGATCCCTCAATTTACCTCAACACACAGGTACGTCAATGTGTTTCTGCGACCATTGTGTGTGTGGAGTTGTGTGTGCATGTGTGTGTGTGTGTGTTTGGGGGAGAGATGTGATCCACCGGGTCAGGTTCTGCTATTCGGTGCAATAAGATTTAAAGTCCTGCACCGCATCCCTCCACCGGCCCGGCAGCATCAAGCGGCGCTCACCTGCGCCCTGCGCCGCCTCTCTTCACCGCTGGGGGGCGACCTGCACCCTGACACGCAGCCGTCCGCTGCAACGGTGGAGCTCAAATCTGGGTCCAATGCGACATTAAAAAAAATAATAATAATTAAAAAAACAGTTTGATTTGCTATAGTCAATTTCACAAGTTGCTCTAACGGGACTCTTGATTTGTGGAGCCCTTGAACTAAAAGCAATTCATTGAAAAGTATGAATGTGTGTCATTAATCTATAGTTGCTGACTAGCACATGTGTTTGCACACCAGAGTTGCTTCAAAGCCTCGTGAAAGTCTGCTTTAGCTGCTCAGTCAATTCAGAAATTAGTGCGAGCGGCGAGTGCAAGACACGCATCTGTTCTTTGTTTTGTGGATCCGACCCCATGTGGTGTGCTGAGTCAGCGGCTGCTTTGGCTGTGCATTCTCCCTCAGATCCTTGGTTTTGTTGTTGTTGTTTGTTGTTGTTTTTTTTGTTTCCATGAAAAGCGGACGCGTAAACAAATAAACATCAAGACTCCTCTCGCCGCGCACATGTGGAGATGATCCGAAGCAGAGTGAAGGGGAAAGCCCTTTCTTCTCCTTCAGATCATTGCTGAGCATCAATGTGTTTAACATACATGCAGCTCTGAGAGGAAAGAGGTCACATGGTCCTCCTTTTGTTGAGGCTGAGCCAAAGCACCCATTGGCTGGACCTCCTATCAGTGCTAATGGCACTCAGGAGCCACTAAACCAACAAAGTAGCCACCACAGGGTCTTGTCTCAGTCCATCAGACAACGTGTGTGTGCGTGCGTGTGTGTGTGTGTGTGTGTGTGTGTGTGTGCGTGCGTGTGTGTGTGTGTGTGTGTGTGTGTGTGTGTGTGTGTGTGTGTGTGTGTGTGTGTGTGTGTGTGTGTGTGTGTGTGTGTGTGCATGCTCCATTCCCGCAGACTCTGTGTTTGTATACTGTCAGACATGGGTCACTGCAGCTGTTTTTCCTGTTAGGGCAGAACAAACACAGTTGACTAGGTGTTAATGTGCGTTGGGGGGTAGGTGGGCCAAACGCCAAAAGATAGAGAACCCGTTTTCTGGTTCCCGCCTCAGCGCTTCGGTGCCGGCGCAAGAAAAAACAACAACTTGAGACTTGAAGTGTGCGTTTGCTCTTCGCGGTCCTGCAGCCCTGCGGGTATGTCTGCGTTGTAGCACTTCAAGGGCTGCAGGTTGGCTAACCAAGCTGAAACACATGCAGTCATGGTGCTGCGAGGTGCCTGGAATAGACGCATCCACTAATAAGCACGTGTCACGTTGTGGGTGAGGGGCTCCAGGTCGGCCTCAGGATGCACCAAATGGGCAATTTCAAACCTCAGGCATGCACACGGCCGGGGATGACACACTGTCTGTCACCCTGTCTGGGGCGCTATATTTACTCATTATTTGGGCTCGCTAAAAGCAGGTCATGCTGGACAGTAACAGCTCTTGTTGACTCTGAGCCCGAGGTTGCTGTTATTTCTGTGCGCTCAAAGCCGGTGAAGCGACCTCGTATCGCTTTCCCGTGGCCAGACCGAACGCGTTACAACACTGTGACCGAATCAAGCGCTCCCTGTTTGATTTGTTTGCGTGGAGGTTACGCATAGACCCAGAGTGTGCCGAGCGCACAGTGTTTCACACACACACACCTCCCCCCTCTCTATTACCGATACGATCTCACCCCAGTAACACAAGTCAGCGTCGGTTTAAGCCGAAACTAATTCACGCTTTCGCCAGATTCTATTGCATTATGAAATTTTGCGCATGCAAAACGCATCACGGGTCTCCTGAACCTTCACGACGATGACATCGCAGGTCATGCTCACTCAGAGGATGGACGGGAGCGCTGTCCTCATGGAAAACCAATTGGGATGCAGCTGAAGGAGTCAGCGGCTCTTCTGGGTGGACCTCAAGAGGAGAGCCGGTGTCTGCGGCCACAAAGCCGTTAGACGTTTAAGTGGTCTGGAAGGCCGGGCCTGTGACCTGCCACCATCTCCCTTTATGACCTGCAGTTATTCAGCCCCAGCTGCAGTAAAAACTGTAGTAAAACACAAGGTCAAACATGATTCACTCTTCGCTGAAGGGACCGCGTTGGAATTGTCTAAAGCCTTTCCTTTTCTTGTAACTCTGTCTTGACCCTGCCAGCTAAAGTATATGAGGCAGGTCAAGGAAACCATATCAATGATAAAGGTTGTAGCTTTTATTCAGACTGTGATGCAAACAAGGTAGCAGCTGACACAGGATGCTCTTTGTCACAGGGAATGGTTATGACAGATGAAGATTAAGTCAAGCACTGACCACAAGGACAATGTGTTTGAGTCCTGCCAAAATATAGTTCATGAAATCAAAGCTTTCTCTCAGCAATCTCTCCCCCTGTTTGATCCCTTGGCGTACATTTAATATATCCATATCCAAAAGGTGGATTTTTTGCCTTTAAACCGTCTGCTTTCTCTCTCGGCCTGTTCATTTAAATTCAGTGTTTCACTTTGCCCAAACTTTGCAAACATCCAATAATCTGCTTTATTTTATGTTTTTCTCATCCTCTCTTCCTTTATCTCTCCTCCAGAATATGAGATTGTGTCTCCCTTTGAGGTGAGCAGCCGAGGTGTTTACATCTCTCACGAAGTTGCCCACAACCAGCGCAGACGGCGCCGCAGATCCCTGGCCGGCTCGCCAAACACCGGCGAAGCGGTCCACTTCCGAGTGAGCGGCTTGGGGCAGGACTTCCACATGGAGCTGAGGGAGGCCTCGGAGAGCCTGATCGCACCTGGCTTCAGCATCCAGGTCCTGGGAAAGAACGGCACCAAGAGCCTGAGGGCCTACCACCAGGACGACCTCTGCTTTTACCAGGGGTCGCTGAGGTCAAAGGTCAACTCCGCGGTGGCATTGTCCACATGCGCGGGGATGGTGAGTCTGTCTGAACACGCATGGGTCGGGTTGCGGGAGGATTTGGAGGTGAATGGGGGAGGGCTGGTGTGGATCTGTGAAACAAAAACTACAGAATTAGTTTATTTGAAAGTTTTTTTTGAATTTGTATTTTGAATCATTTTTGGCAGCATGTGGATTGATCCACCAAGTGGGCATTGAAATTGCATCCACTGACCCAAAATAGATAGTCAGCATTAGTGTTCTGGTCACGCTGAATCAGTGCAGCGACTATAGGAGGTAAATCACGGGAAACAATACATAACAGGTAATGAAAGATATTAGACACCAGATGCCGATCAGACGCTGATCTAAAGGAAAGAATGAGAAGAGAACAAAGTAAGAAAGGAAGAGAAACACCTGATTACACCCGGTCATTGAAGGGCACTGCACATTTCCTATGACACATGCTCAGTCACCCTGCAGTGTTTCAGTGTGCTGCTGCTTCATGCAGCACTCGAGTCGGTACATTGTCGTCTGCTCTGCTCAGAAAATGGACTTCCACTTGATTGTAATTGACTTAAAAAGCCCAAAGTCTCCTCCTTCTGTCTGCTGTGCATCATTAGTCCTCGCTCATTCTCTGTGTATATTTAAGGTTTTGACAAAATCAGCTAATGAATTACTAATGAATTAAAAAATCATGTCTGTGAACGGCCAAGAAAAGGCCCAGAAATGCAATATTATGGTGGTAGTTCCTCATATTTATGATACACATTACACTGTTTGACCAGCTCAGTATTTTATTGGGCATACTCTCAACCTTTGAAGCAATAATACTTGCAGATCTAACACCTGGCATCATAAAGGAGGGAGCTGACTGAGTGCAAATTGCAAAACACATTAAATATAAATTGTGATTGCTCTGAGTTGTCTAATAAGGAAAAGGTGGGCTGTAACTTGGGAGCCGGCTTGCTTGCTGGTCATGTTCTCATTGGGTGTCATGAAGCTACACAACTAATACGCTGATATTTAAATCTAAATTGAAGCCGACGCTGTTGAGATGGTCGGTTTGTTTATTTTAGTTTCAACCATGTTTCATGTTATGCATCTCAGATAAAAGTTATTGATACAACTAAATGTACGAATGCTTTAATTAGAACAACCAGACCTGCTTGCGTTCTGTAAGGAAAGATCACTGAATCCCAGTTCTTGCCTTGGTGGTCCTCCTCTTCCATAAAGGAAACATTATTGTGAGAATGACATTAAGTAAGCCCAAGTGAAGCAGTTCCAGCCCAGTAAGACCACACTCGCCCTCTCAGCGGCCTGGACCAGAGAACAAAGCGCTTTATGAATACACACTAATCCTTTCAGTCCTGGACTCACGTACACATGTGTTCATTTAGAGCCAAACGATCATTGGAAACAGCGACTGGGCCGCGAGGAGACAAACTCCTGTAATGTTACGTTTGCACTTACATGTGAATGCAGTCTTACAGATGATGGATTGAAAAAACATTTAAGCTTGTGGAGATATAAGCTGGATATGTTACAGCAGAACATGATATGAAATAGACTTTTGAATTTGCCATCTTTTCATTTTAACCAAAAAAAATGCTTTAAAACCTAGTATGACCTCTTTCAATTCTTTTTTAGAGGTCCATCGCTGTGTCTGAGAATGGCCCATTGAAAGTTCAGAGGATGGCATATCTCTGGGGATTCTTCTTCTGTGTGTGTGTGTGTGTGTGTGTGTGTGCACACGCATTTCAGACCAGATCCCAATAAAAGATTCAGCCAAAAGGTCCAGGGTTGCACAGACTGTAAACGTGGTTCTCACGACTGATGGACCGGGTCAGTGCATGAACGAGAATTTTACTTTTTCTTATGTGAATTATGGAATTGCAAAGCTCCATCAGAGCACAACGATATTTAGACTCCTGGGAATGCCAAAGACAGTTTCCAGGCCATATTTCTACCCAAAACACACTCACAGCATGACTTGAATACTGCATATTGTACTACCTTTGCTACACTCCCCTCTTTCTTATCATCCTATCATTTATTAAGTGTAGTACCTGAACTCATCCGGCTGCAGCACCAGCCTGGCTGTGCACTGAAAAAAAAGGGGTATATTTAATGATCTGACTGTGTTGTACTGGTGCTCCAGATGTTCCAGGTTATGACTTGGTAACACACTCCCTCTGCCACCTGAGCGCTCGTGGGAGGCCTTGCTCTCCGGTCAAAGTTCCTATTTGGCAGGAGGCCGGTCAATATTGACCGTAGGCATCAGTGAGAGCGCCGACTGCAGCGCGATAGATGAGGTCATCCCACCCCCCTCAACAGCTCCGTCATCCTTTCAGAAATTGTATTTATCGAAGCAATTATGTTTTCAGAGCTGACCCTGACCTAGAAATCACATATAGCCCATTCTAGACGGATTTTCAGTGTAAAACATGTGGTTCACCCCCCCCCCCGTCGCCCAAATATGGAAGAAATATGAAGTTTGCTCTTTAGTGTCCAAATTCATCGGGAACGTCTCGTTTCTTTTTGTTAACATATGTCGTTGTGTTTACGCTGTTGGTTGAGTGTGTGTGTGTGTGTGTTGCAATGCGTCTCTTTAAACAAAGAGGGGAAAGCACTCGTGTCGATGTATATTGATGTTGCTGTTTCATCCGTGCAGATAGCTCGCACTCGGCGAGATATTGTAAACTCACATTCTCTGCATTGCTGTAATTGCATTGCTTGTTGGAAATATTGGATCCTTTTCAAATTGAAAGAAAAGCTTTTTTAACTGCTTTGTTTTGTTTTGGCTGTGTGTTTCCCTGGGCTTGCCGGTTTAAGCAGAGATATGTAAAGAAAGACAGAGAGAGAGAGAGGGAAGGATAATAAATGTACAGTGGAGAGGTATCCATGCGAGTCATTGTTCCCCTCTGGCGTTTTGGAGTGCTGAAAACCCCCTTGTAAGGACTGTTACGTTGTAAAGCTTATGCATAAATTGCCTTTTCAACTCCTCTGGCAGCCCATTTAGTGGTTTGCCCCGCTTTGAGTTGGGAGTTCAACCATAAAGATCTTGTACTTACAAGCAAGGAATTGGTGGAATAAAAGCAGCGGGCCGATCCCACGACTCTGTTCACCTGCCAGCTGGTTCGAGACTCTGCACAGGGACACACATGTGGAAGGGGAGATCACAAAGCCGGGTCCTCCTCTGTGTGGACTTCACAGCGTAATCCTCTTTAGTCTGGATTGTATAGGGGTGAGGGAGGCATGCAGGAATTGTTCTTTTTTTGGTTCCAATGCATGACATCTTGTGTCCAGACTAAAATATCAGACAGTAGACACAGCAACGGTGAGCAATTTGGGTTAAGTGTCTTGCTCAAGGACACTTCTACATGGACTTGCAGAGCCGGGGCTCGAACCCCCGATCCTCTGATTGAAGGACGGACATGCTAACCACTGAGCCACAGTCGCCGGATTTGCGCTAAATGCACAAATGTTTGTACAGATATTCCCGGAGCCCAGAAAAATGAAGTCTTCTGACTTGGGTGATCCCTTAACTTCTCATTCAGTGCCGTCACCGGGTCAGAACTTTAATTTGCACACATTTACATACATTACATACATTTTTCTTACCATAAACGTTGTGTTCAGTGCTAATTAGCACATATTAGCATGCTAACACACTTAGCTAAGACATGCTGATGTTAGCATTAGCTCAGAACACCACATCTAAATGTTCTTCATACTTCATATTGAGCTTCACCGTATCTCTTCGTCTAGTAACATTTTTTCTCAGCTTTCATATGCACACCTTTCTTTTGCACCAAAGGGAAATGCTCAGCGTCCTCCCACCACAAATCACTTGGAGGTCATGTGTTTTCCTCTTGTAAAAGGTCGGGTGTGTTTCTTGCCTCGGGCCGAGTAGTAGTCATAATAATAGAATGTTGTGCACTCGTCCCACCTCTGGGATTTCCAAGAATATCTGAGGAATGGTCTATTGATGTGATGATGCTTTGAAAAGCAGCCGGTGTGGTCTTGGCAGGTCGCTGTAATCAATGTTCAATCCCCACAATCCTCATCCGCTCAAGTCACTATGGTTTTGTCAAACAAAGTAGATTATGCACTGAGTCATATGCATGTGTCTCTGCGGCTGGGATTAAGTCAGTTTGGAGCATTTGTTCTTTATAAATTGATATAAACCCAGTTGGCGTAATGGGTTCTGGGCGGCTAGCCAACAGATGACTAAGGTACACCGTGAAGAGAAATCGCTAATTGATTAAGAAAGAGTGTCTCGTGCTGAAGTGCAATGTCAGCGTATTTCCAGTTGTCCAATAAGCCCAAAGTCCAAAGTTTCAATGTGCCATCAACTGCCAAACACAAGAGAAACATTGAAAAGAAAAGTACGATTTGGGAATCTGCTTTTTGAATAATGGATTCGTGGTGGCAACTTCATGGCGGTTACATTTTTTGGTTACAATACAAGAAACTATGGGTTGTATATAAGTAACTCTGACCCTTATTAACTGTGTCTGCACTACAGTCTCCACACTCTCAGACATACTCTCATGCGCTCGGACTGAAATAAAAATCCAGCTTTGACCAATTATTTTGTCATAAATATGAAGTATAGCAGGAGGAGTTCGGTCTCTTTTGGTCGCCATTAAGAGGAGCGACTAAAAGAGAGGTAGGCAGAATGAAGCATGTACAACTCACAGTCAGGTGCACCTTGTAATGCACTGAATGGGTGCCCCCCCCCCCCCCCCCCCCCACACCCCCAGTTCCGTTTTCCTACCCAGCCCTCCTTTCCTGTCACTGCTTGTCTGGATGCGTCTGACTCCAAAGACTCCAGCTGTTTACGCCCTCCCAAGTAGTGTTTCAGCATTTTATGACTGCTATTTCCACCTCGTAGAGCGAAGCGTGTAATCTGATGACTTTGGCTATTTAGGAAATGCACTGTGACTCGCATAGACACACACATAGACACACACACACACACACTCGGAGGAAGTAGCGGACGCATGTTGTTCTGTAGGTTTAAAGACTGCAGAGTTTACAAGCTGAAGACATCATAAAACGATGATCTGTAGGGTATGTCAGCTGTTAAGCTTTGGGAAGACAAAGAGCATGCATGTTGCTTTGTTTTAGACCAAAGAATATTTTTAAATGAATTTACATACAGTGTCCTGCTATTACATATGGTTTTTCCGGACGATCGTTGGTCTGGTTTCTGTTAAAAAGCTGGTTTTGCTCACCAGATATATAACGTTTTCCTCCTTTAGAAGAACACAGAACCTGCCAGCGCATGTTAAATAATACAATATAAACATCTGGATTGAATATCGGAAGCACAGGACAAAAGCACAAAGACAGAATTCATTTGACAACGAGGGGCATTGATCGAACTCGAGGGGAAACATTGCAGCCAGTCAGTGTGGCGGCCAACGCCGATGAGAGGAAACAAGAGGGTGTGTGGACACGTGCATCTTGTTATGATGGAGCCTCAAAACACAAGCCATACCAGTAGCACGTCCCTGAGCAGGAAACCCTTCATGTGACCACGAAAAGGAAGCGACATTTGAGGAGATAAGGGTGGTTTGAAACACATTTAAAGTCGAATAGAAATGGACAGTTGTCATAAGGATCTACTAAGATTTTTGTAACATGCAGAGCATCCTTATCAGGGTTTGTACGGTCATGGAAAACCTGGAAAAGTCATGGAATTTTAAAATGGTTATTTCCAGGCCTGGAAAAGTCCTTGAAAAAAACAAAATCCCAAAAGTTTTGAAAAAGTCATGTAAATGTGTTATATTCATGTGTTCATGTGGTTCATTTACGCTGAGTTTGAAATAATGAATATGCTTTTAAAAGAAAGATTCAAAATATAAGCAGGCATACGCTGAGTATATCTATAAATGTTTATTCTTTTAATCAAACTATTGTCTCTCATTCATTTGTGTCCTTTAAGGAATACTGTATGCTTTGGAATCCTCATTGTTAGTTTAAATACTACATTTTATCACTTTTTCATGGACACACCCAGATTTCACTAAATGTTTGGTCATGGGAATCTGGTTTAAAGTCCTGGAAAAGTTATGGAAAGGTCCTGGAAATCCAAAATGTGTGAACCCTGCCTCATGTACAGTAGAGTTGGCTGTAAAACGGTTGAATATTACCTTCCACAGCAATCTCGATAAATCCTTTATTTTGCTGAGGATTTGGAGCTCCATCATGGACCCTCGAAGATCTCCCGAGTCAGTGAATCTGTTTTGCACCAACCGTGATGACAGCAAAGAAATTAAACAACCAAAAACTTGCATATGCATGTGGTGCTGAACGAGAAGAGACAATCAGAGAGTGAACCATTAAAGTTCAGCCATAGCTGTGACAAAGGCCTTGGCCGAGGCTGCAGACTACCTCTGCAGGATTCTGCTCCGATAGTTTACCCTGATACTCTGGTTCAGTGCCGTGTGCAGATGCAGTACATCTTGGATATAAGCCCCCTGTAAGTAATACAGCTCTGCACATATCTTCCCAGTAGATACATCGTTCCTCTTAAGACTGAAGGTCAGCCGGATTACCTTGTCAACTCCAGACTACTCTTTGATTTACATCGGCAGTCCAGTCCATAGGCTGCAGGTGTAACTCATACGATTGTCTCTTCCCATCGTGGATTCCCTCTTCTTCATCCGTCCCAGCTCGTTCCACCGCCATTGGAAAGAGCCGACCAAAAACAACCCCTCAGGACAAAAACAACCGTTCATTCTCCTCCTCTTCAACGTTAGAATCAAGATACCAAATCAGCAGAAACGTTTGTCTTCGCTATCACACCGCTGCCCCGCGATGCTCAACCCCCACAATGCACCCACCCAGGCAGACTAAGTACCCAGCGTGTGAAATGTTCAAGGTTGACAGCAGTTCAGGTCAGAGGCCTCGCTGTGCCTTGGAAACCAAATTATGACAATCGCCTGTGATTACACAGCGCCGGGGCAGGGTGCCGTGTGCAGGACGGGATCATGCACAGGCTGTCACATGTGATTGTAGCCAACGGTCCCGGCAAAGCTTATTTTTTCGTGACCGTTGGTAATCAAGCTACAGTGGAAGGTGGTAATGCCTTAGCGAGTCTCTTTCTTCTCTCCGTGTCTCTTTTTCTTAAGAATTCAATCCCACACCCTCGTCTTTGCTGTTCCCAAAAAGAAAGCCGGAGCGTATATATCTGGGGAGATTGTTTCAGAGAATCGGTTGCAACATTTTTAAGCCGGAAACCACAGCTGCCCCTGTTGGGGCTTTTAACACAGTGTAGAAATGACAAGCATGCACACTGTCTGAGACTTCAGGATCCATTGTTTGTGTTTTCTAAGGGGCCTAAAAGATTGTATTCATCTCAATAAGTACTGGGCATAGAAGTGTGTTTCCGGCCGTAAATATGTCTCCAAATCTATTTCTGCATTGCTGTTTGGGGTTATCATTTGTCTGTCAAACACCATGTTTCTGTCCGCTGGGAAATTATCATTATCCGACGCAGAAACACCTGTAAACAACAACTGCTCTCCACTTGTGGTAAGGACGTAAGTTAGCAGCGGGATCTGAGCCGGCGCTCCCCACTAAGTAGCCAACATTTGACAATAAACTGATTTGAACTCCTTGGACTTCAGGAGGCAAACAGATGCATGCATACTGAAATGTCTTTCAATAGTTGGACCAGGACTATTGCTTTATGAATTTGAGAGACTAAGCCAAATTGGCTGCTGTAGAATCAATAATATCATATTCATCAAGTAAATGCATTATAACTCTCTTTTGCCGCCCTGCGTGTTGAAAGCTGTGAACTCCGCAGCCAGTGCAGTCGCAGCTCACACATCTGTGTTGGCTTGTATTTACACAGTTCCTCGTTTTAAACTGCAGCGCTTAATACAGTTGCAGCATTTTCCTAGGACTCCGTTCCACTGGTTTCCTGATCCGTGTGATGACGGAATGGGGGGAAAATCAGTCGTGGAGATCATTGTAGCGACATCAAACACATCAGCGATAGACGGCTGCTTCTGCAAGACGGACGGATACAATGCAACAGGAGACACTCCCACTCGAATGCACACACAGGTGTGCACAAATATGTCCATTCACACGGACAGACATCCAGTTGCACGTGGATAATCTCTGTCTTCCCAGCTTCCACGCTCACCATTTTCTTTCTTTTTTTTGTCCCAGGTACACACATCCCCTTTGTACTGTGTTGATACAACGCGCACACACATATGCGTACGCGCTGAACCCTGGGCCTCACGCAGCCTCACGACTGCCACTGTGTCGGCCTGTTTCTGTCAGCCGAGGACCTCACACTCCATTCCCAGAGAAGAAAGAAGAAAAAAAAAAGACCGTAGTCAATTAAACTTATTTTAGGGAAACTACTATTTCTGCCAAGAACAGTTACGGTCCAAACACTCGGTGCCAGTTGACTGTCAACACAGATGTGGTTGCGTGTTTGGAGAGGCCGAGAGAGACAAAGACAGGCAGAGACCAAGTAATCTCCAAGGAAAAGTATCTGTCTCGTTCCCAAAGAGACAAAGACAGACTGCGATAGAGAGAGAAGAAGGTCAACGGAAGAAAACCTGTGCTGAACCTTTACAGATTTATAATAGGCTTTCCCATAACGTGTCCCCTGCAATCGAAAGCATAAGGTGCTTAAGGGGCCCTCTGCAAGAGCAGTTTCAAAGAGTGAGAAGTGTGCATTACATCTAAGAGCGTACGTTTTCAAAAGATTTGTTCCATTTCATCATATTTGGATAATACTTTGGATGCTTTTTGTTTGCTGGTTAGGGTTAGGATTAGGATTGGGATTAGGGTTAGGATTAGGATTGGGATTAGGGTTAGGATTAGGGGTCCTGGTTGAGGTCAGGGTCGGCAGGGGTCAGGCAACGGCGTCCAAATAAGTCACTAAAAGAATAAAATTAATAAAATCCGAATTTAAGATATAAATATATATATATATATAAAAAAATAATAATAATAAAATAAAATAAAAATATATATAAAATCAATTATATAAAAGAATAAAATGTAAATAAAAATAATAGGGTTAGGTTGTGTGGGTTAGGGTTAGGGTTAGGGTCCTCCGAAGAGGGCCAAGATGGGCACTGGCACTAGGGGGCTGTATTTAAAATACTAAAAGGAGGATAAATAAAACACATAATCTAAAAGGGGTTAAAAAAATTAGAAATAAACAAAATGAAACCCAAATAAATTAGTAAAATTATAAAAGCCCCAGGCAGGGGAGAACAACAGGGTTAGGTTTAGGTTTAGGGTTAGGGTTAGGTTTAGGGTTAATACATGTGCATACCAGAGTAATGAGTAGAGTATGTATGGAGATGCCTGGACCTTGAGAGCTGTGAGCGTATACATTGTTTACAAGAGAGATGCCACCTCACGTCAGCTCTTTTGTTTGAAACTCTTTCGATCCGACCGAGTCTTATTTAGATTTTGCTGAGATAACGTCTGAAGCCGAACAGCAAAACAGATGTTGGACATGAAGAAACACGGCCAGTAATTGAGCCTCGCAGAGGTTTAGGGGGGTGCGGGGTCAGGTTCGCAGTGACCCCAGAGTAAAATCTTGACTAATTGCTGACAGAGACAGATTGGAAAGCTAAGCGGATAGCAGGTGAAGGGTATTATTCTGTTTATTGGTAATAATATGACTGCAGCCCCACAGGCTACCTTTTGAGTGGAGGACACGAGACACTATAACAATACATACTTGATTAGTCCCGCTGAGAAAGTCAAACGTATATATGTTTTTCAAAATAAAGCATATTTTTGCCCCGGCGTGAATCGATCCTAAAAGCTAACAGGACTTTCTGTTTTGCCTCTAGTCAGGTTTGATCAGAACACAGGACGCAGACTATTTCCTGAGACCCGTGTCCCACCGCTTGGCCCCGAGAGGCAACGTCACAGCACCGTCCGGTCAGCCACACATCCTCTACAAGAGCGAGAGGGACCCCCGGCCAGGGCCCAGAGGTCACGACCCCCGGGCGCTCCAGAGGAGATCCCCGGCTTCTACGCACCACACATCGCGCCGACACTTCGTCACCAAGAGATCCACGAGCCCGCTGGCGGACCCCGCCGCCCACAGCGCGGCTCAAGGCGATCAAGGAGGCGACATCGGTCACGCGGACCAGATGGAGCGCCACGACGGTGGCCATCCCCACGACCGTGAACACAGACACGGGGAGAAGCAGAGGCAACACTTCTGCGGGAGACGGAAGAAATGTATGTAAGGGCAATTCCTCATTCTAATCCACGTGTAGCATCAGTGTGATTATAACTTTCATATATATATATATATATATATATATCGCTCTCATCTTCATGTTGAGATGAAGTGAAGGCCTGCAACTGCTTCACATGCATAGATATTTAGTAAACAGGTGTTGTAACAATGCATTTAGTTTTATATTTACGTTCTACAAATCAAAGTACGCACTTAGGATGTGGAGGAAAGTAAAAGTAAAAACATTGCATGAACCCTGATCTGCAAATATGTCTTTTTATAATGATTAATAATACTCACCTATATTCTCACACCCAAAAGGATAATTGCCTGTGGATATTGTTTTTACTTGAACTGGTTTGAACCTAGATCATGTGACATATTCTCTACTGAAGGAAAGGTCATGTAGTCATTTTGCCCTTTCCGACCCCTCAAATGAAAATGGTTAACCTGAGAATGCTCCCACCTAGACTCACGTCTCACATTACACTTTTTAGGCACTGTAGTAATAATAATAATATGCTTTACTTTCCAGATACAACTAAATTAGTGAAGCCACATTTCAAAGAATTATCACATAACTTACAGATAGAGAAAAAGGAAAAAGATTGACATATAATAATAATTATATTAGTCGACATTTACGGTTAAATGTGTTCGCAGATTGCTTTTATTGCAATAAATGCCCATGTTATCATATATTTAGTTCATACATTCACTACTTACAGTATTCATGGAGTAAAACCAACACATGCATAGTTTGTAACACAAGACTAGGACTCTGTGTCATTAACATTATCATTAGCACCCGCTGAGGTAAATACAGAGCACAAGATGTCTGTTTTTACTGACTTACGAAGCTACATTATTCATTCATGACGCCTTTTTTTTAACTTATCAGTCATTTTCTAACTGAGTTAACCTTTGAACACAATGCTAAATCAACATGTTTGCTAAATTTCCTTGAAAAAAAGGATCCCGAGCTTTCCGTGGAGGTTTCGCTTTGTTTTCTTAGCGCGGTGACTAATGTTTCGTTTGAGGAACATTATCTCGATCCGTATCGACATTCGTGCCGTGACCTGTCAAAGGCCAAGGAAATGTTGTATATTCACTTTGCCCTGGGACAAATGTTTGCTTTCAAGGAATTACCACGAGATCGGTTAACATTGCCGGGGTCACGGGGGTCATTTGGAAAGAGGGCAGGCCGGGACTGGACTGGTACCGCCACCATTACCCTGCAGAACCCCAGCTGTCTGCTCCCTGGGAAAACACAGGGATGTTTACATTCCCAGAGCGTGACATCACCGAACACCTGTGCCATGTTTTAGTCAAATAGGCCCATCGGTCGCTCACCTGCCGTCCGCCTATATCAACAAACCTTGCAGCCTTTATAGTTTATCGCAGGCGGGCAGTGAAGGTTTTGATGGCCTGCAAACGATGACTGAGGTGATATAGTTTTTTAGGCTGTGCTTATCTCTGACTTGAGAAGTGAGGATGGATGTTAGCCGGGTCTCCAAAGGCGACTCAGCTTTCAAAAGGAGAGTCAGAAACAGGCATTTGATGTTGAGATTAGGTGTGTGTTTATCTGAGTCACATGGTCACTTAACAAAGCGCTGATAAGTTTCACAATAAGCTTGTATTGTGGATTCATCGCGATTTACGTCATCATTTTTCTCCTTTTTGAGGAAAAAAAAACAGCTTATCTTATCTGTGAAAAACGACCTTCATTAGCGACGAACATTTCATATTGCAAAACATGTAATCAGCTGTGGGAAGGACGGATCGCATATTTGTAATGGGCGTCATAACCGCCATTAACTTGTTATTATGAGCGCTTTTGTTTATTGCTTTCATCAATCATGTCGATCCCACTCTACTCCAACTGTGTGATCACTTCCTGGTTATTCTGCAACCCGTTTTCATTCAGACATGCCCAAACCTCCAGAAAAGGACGCCTTCATCCTTCCAGATGAGTACAAGATCACCCCGAGGAACAAAAGGGCGGTGCCGATGAAGAACCAGGCCAATCAGAAGCTCAACGTGGAGACGCTGGTGGTGGTGGACAGACGGATGATGGACAACCACGGCCACGAGAACATCACCACATATGTTCTCACCGTGCTTAATATGGTGAGGGAACCCTACTCATAGGAGTCGAAAGAAAAGGTGTGATACTTTGTGTGGAGTACCAATGAGCAAACGTTAGCATGCAAACACCCTGGACTCAAACATGGGGAACATTACAGCTGCTAAACATCAGCATGTTAACATTGTAATTTTGAGCATGGTAGCATTCTGATGTTAGCATTTAGCTCGATACAGTCTCACAGAGCTGGTAGCATAGCCGACGTATTCCTATTTAAAAAAGAAACGTGATGGAGGATATGTTTTTCTACTAGCTGTGTTAAGTCTTTATGTCTTTAGCGTCATGCAAGGACGAGAGTCTTGCGATACATCAACATATATGAAGTGGATTAAAAACTACAACAAAGTCTATTGGCTAGCGACGATGTAGCCTGTAAAGGTCAAACATCAGCAGAAGTTGATCTGGAAGCCGTGGACACATTCATTTGGAGTTTGCCATAGTTTAGGGTTTAGTGACTTGACACCCCCTGTCTCTCATTCTCACTTATCAGAAAGAGCACATCTGAAAACATGAAACCGATATCCGGGTGAGATCATTGCCGCGACGCTCACCGTGTCCGCCCGTCCCTCTCAGCTGATCCGCAAGCAAATTCTGTCATGCTCGTTTTGCTACTTAATGACTGACTGACAAATCCAAAGATAATCCGTCTATTTTGAAAACATAGTTCCCTGTAGTAGAAATCCAAGTTGGAGCAGTCACAGCCCGGCGCAGAGGAGTCACCTAAATGCAGTATGGAGTTTCACAGAAAGCACCCGACCCCCTAAACCCAGCTGCCAGCTCCCATGGGTCTCAAGGGTGTCGAAATTCGTCAAGAATTAAATCTGATATGCCGTTACAGCATTTGCGTAGATGTATGTTTTCTTCGCAGCAGAGTGGAAAGACTTCAGAGGCGTTCGATACAAAGTTATTAAGTAGCACTAAACACTGAAGCTCTATGGAAACTGGTGATAGTTTCCTCTGTGAAGGAGTGAAAACACTTTCATCACGTCATTCACTGCATCTGTCAAACAACGGTGTTCAGCTCTTAGTAGTGGTTTGGATTGCCTCTTTGACCTCTGCATTTAGCTTGAATTTGGTAACAAACCACAGCCATGTGTCTTCTCATGCAGAGGAAGACCAAACATCAGGAACATAAGGAACGAATGAGGGGGGGAGGGGCTTAGTGAGCGGCACCTGAGGTATTCAAAGGGCCCGAGAGAAAGAGCGAACAGCAACCGATCTGAAGTCCACTTTCAAAGCCCAGAGTGTTATGATTGATGGTCAGATATTCGAGTACTAGAAGATGAAATAAGAACAGCAGTTGTGGCTTTCATACCTCAGCGACACAAATATATGAGGTATATCGTCTCATACACTTGACACAGACCTCTCTATCATCTACAATAACGTATAGATCCAGAGTATAACTATCGAAATCAAAACTTAATGTAGAGTTGGGAAGCTTGACCCGCGTTGTGTCAGTCCAGATACCTTTTTGAAGAAGTGCTTCAGTCTGAATCTGACTATTTTAATGACTAATCCCACATGTCCAATCCAATCCAAAGCTTTCTGATAATACAAGTTCAAAAGTCACATATGCTCACCTCCCCCACAACACTACATCAGGTTTACCTGGATAGCAGTTCCTATGTTTGCTAAGTCTTTTAGCCAAAACTGACAATCGGAGACAGATGAAATGCATTTTTTGTAAACAATGGTGTTAATAACATGTGATAATGTCTGTTTGTGTGCTATAGGTCTCCAGTCTCTTCAAGGACGGTACAATAGGGGGGAACATCAACATAGTGATCGTCGGCCTTGTGCTTCTGGATGAAGAGCAGGTGAGCATCTCAAAGCATTGCCAGACACTCAAACAGCTACACTGGGATTGAATTTTAAATGGGTTTGAATGGTTGAAAGTTTAGAAAATTCCTTTGTATTCATACGTTTAAAGAGACTTCAAGAGCACCGCGAACAGATCATGTGTTTGTTTGTTTGTCTTTATGCCCGAAGGTCCAGATCTCTTAGGTCTCCCGGGGGTTGACAATTACAGCGGTTAATTATAGGGTGTACATTTCCTTGGCTCTTCGCCAGATTTAAGAGGGAGTGCGGGAGAATGGAGGATACTTTGAGTACAAGGGGAAAAAGAGGGAGAGGATAACAGGTGGGCCACTGTCAGCAAAAAAGAGTCAAGCAGGCCGAGGTGAACGGCCTCCGGTTTCCATCCACCTGTGATGTTAATGGATTCCAATCTTCCTTAAGAGGCAATTATCTGCAGGAAGCATGCCAAAAATGTAAAAAATGTCCCAGACGTTTGTCTTCTGAGTAGAAACACTTAGACGATGAGTGTCCTCCTCTCACGTCTTCATATTGCCTTTGTCCTGCAGATGCTTTAAGATCTTGGTAATTGAATGTGAAGAACAGGCAACGATCTGGTGGAAAGATTAGCAATAAACGCATTAGCATTGCCTTCCCGTCTTCTATGGTAAAGGTAATGTCGTGCATTCGACCGACTGCTTTACCCTTTAAGAGACAACACTGTCTTGTATTGCCTCACAGGATGGTTTGGTGATCAACCACCACGCGGACCACACGCTGAACAGCTTCTGCCACTGGCAGTCCACCCTGGGAGGCCGGGAAGGCCGCCACCACGACCACGCCATCCTCCTCACGGGACTCGACATCTGCTCCTGGAAGAACGAACCCTGTGACACGCTTGGTAGGCGTCAAGATCAGTTACAAAATGCCCCAAAGTGTCATTTAAACGGGATAGACCGTGACGAGAATCAGTGATTAGCAGATCTGTCTTTCAATCAGAGGGTCAGGGGTTCAATACCCGCTAGTCCACGTTACATTACATTTATCTGAGGCTTTTATTCAAAGAGACTTACATGCTATACAGTAGATCATAGACACAGCAACGGTGAGCAATTAGGGTTAAGAGTCTTGCTCAAGGACACATCGACATGGACTAGCGGAGCCGGGGATCGAACCGCCGATCCTCTGATTGAAAGGCAGACCTGCTAACCCTTGAGCAAGACTCTTAACCCTAATTCCTCACCGTTGCTCGGTCTACTGTATAGCATATAAGTCGCTTTGGATAAAAGTGTCAGCTAAATGAAAATTAAATGTAAAATAAATCGCCAAAAAAGCTGTTTTTGAAGATGCCATCTGTCCATATTGTGTTATTATTTGTTTCTAGCTCTTGTTATGAATATGGTATCCTCTCTTGCTGTCTCTGGGAAGGTGTCCCTGTCCTCCGTCACACGACGTGACCCAGGGTCATGTCAGCCGAACCAGATGTTGAAAGAATCCACAGCTTTCAGATCTTTTTTAACTCCACAGTGTTACACAACTGTATTAGTGTGGAAAAAAAGTTTAAAAGCAGATGTAAAGGAAAGTTATTACTATGAGCACAACATGCATCATCAAATCCCAAACATGCATGGATGCATGAATGCATGTGCAACTTCAGAGGAATATAAGAAAATGACATGCACCAATCACGTTTTCACTGAATTTCTGAATTCCCATTCATAAAGTGCATTTTAACTTTTATCTGCACAGACCGAGCTTCCTTCACACACACTCACACTCAGTTACCGTGAGTGTGACCCATCTAACAAACTAACAACAGCTTGTTTGTGGTAATGACCATGCAAACACATTGTTGTCTTCCCCACTGTGAGAAAAAACTCCCATTGTGTGTCCCAGAGGAACACGGCCATTCTCACACTCACACACACACACACACACACACACACACACACACACACACACACACACACACACACACACACACACACACACACACACACACACACACACACATTCCCTTCACACCCCAGAGTTAGGCTTCGACTTCAAAGTGTTGAGGCTAGCATTAGCCATAATCGTCGCTATGAAAGCCCAGTTCAAAGGTCTGTGTGTGTCTCTGTGTGTTGGCTACGACTAATTCCCAAAGGTGTGAGGCAGAATGAGCATTAGTGCTACCTGTCAGTATGTAAAACAGTGTGTTTGCATTATTTTTCAGCCCTATCTCTTAATATTTGCCTCCATATTTCAAAACCAGCATCTAATATTAATGATGTACACGAAAAGGGAACTAAATTCTAGTTCTCACAGTCAACCTGTCTGCTCGTGGTTAATATCATTATTCACATTAGCGATGTACATGAGAACATTACTTCAGGGGTTTTGTGCTCAATGGCGAACGACTTAAAGCCGTAAAATAACAAAACACCCGGCTAAATTCTCCCCGAGACACCGAGACAAAAACATTAAGAGAGGCCCCCGTGGGTATTATCCTTTTTGATTCAGGGCCTGTGTGTGTGTGTGTGTGTGTGTGTGTGTGTGTGTGCGTGTGCGTGTGCGTGTGCGTGTGCGTGTGCGTGCGTGTGCGTGCGCGTGTGCGTGCGCGTGTGCGTGCGCGTGTGCGTGCGCGTGCGTGTGTAACAGAAGGAGAATGGACAGAAAGAGGCATAAAGGGAGCTGAATAGTAAAAAGGGGGTTTAATAAAGAGTGAGAGATGTGAGAAAGAAGTGAAGACAGATAAAGAATGTTTTAAAGGTAGCAGGGGATCTAGGAATGTTCCCATATTCTAACATATAGAGGGTTTTTAACCCAGTTCTGCTGTGTTTGATCTTTTTTTTTCATCAATGCGATCCCAGTCGGGGGTCAGCGCTGTGCTCCCCATCTGAGGGAGTCCTGTTGGGAGTCCACGTTTTGTTTGGTGCGAGTAAACACAGCTCGACAGCGGTTTTTATAATCAATCAATTACAGTTTATGTTGGAACGGACTGAGTTGCCGTTGATGAAATAATTGAAGTGTGATGTCGGATTTTGTCAAATTTGATGGTTTTTCGTTTTTTTTGTTGCAGGTTTTGCTCCAATTAGTGGGATGTGCAGCAAGTACCGGAGCTGTACCATTAATGAGGACACGGGCCTGGGTCTGGCTTTCACTATCGCACACGAATCCGGACACAAGTAAGGATTTCCATCCTCCTCATGAAGTATTTTTTTGTTTTGCCTCGCTATCTTTGATTATATTCATGTGCAAACAAATAAATCCCCATAATAATGCATAATAATGCACTGTGTGGGTTTTTGCTCGCTCAACCTTGCTACACACACTCACATGTCCCGGCCACCTGCCTTCTGCTGTCCCTGTTAAATGAAATAATATGAACCCATTACCATCCAAACCATAACTTGCACATATTTGTATATCTTTTCTACACTCCCAAGTTTTGGAATGGTCCATGACGGGGAAGGGAACGTTTGTAAGAAGTCCGAAGGCAACATCATGTCTCCCACGCTAGCCGGCCACAACGGCATCTTCTCCTGGTCGGACTGCAGCCGGCAGTACCTCAGCCGCTTCCTCAAGTAAGCAGACGTACCGTCCTACTATTTTGCAACATTAAAATAATGGATTTAACAAGCACTTATTGGTAAAAAAACAAGACATTTATGGATGTAACCGCTTGAAGGGTCACATTAGGATTTCTCAATCACATCCATATGGCGCACTGGTAATGAGTGATGGGCCAACCCTGCTGCCAGCCTTTGTTAAGTGCTCATGCAACAACGATATAAAGCATCGTGTCAGTTTATAAAACAGACTTAATAAAGCAAGAGTCCCATTGGTGATAGCCGGTCTGAGCATGCATTGTGTTTTTATTGTTCCACACGTGTTCCTGATAGAAAAAACATGTCAGCAGCGGATATTTCAGTTAAAAGCTGCTCTGATCCGAAGAGTGCCAAAACTATTATGGGACTTGATTTTTGCAAAAGCAAGGACCGGCAGACCTGCATGTGTGTGTGTGTGGGAGGCCGGGCCGTATAGCTGACAGAGCAATGAAGTGGTATGTGGTGCTGCTATTCTCCTGTACGTGTTGCTTTACAGACTGCATACTGTACGTATTGTGTGTCAACATGTGTGTGAGGGGGAAGGTCATGTGTGTGTGTGTGTGTGTGTGTGTGTGTGTGTGTGTGTGTGTGTGTGTGTGTGTGTGTGTGTGTGTGTGTGTGTGTGTGTGTGTGTGTGTGTGTGTGTGTGTGTGTGCATTAAGCATGCCCATCCATGTGAGGAAAACAAGCTTCACGGGCGTAGCGTCCATGTGTCTGTGCATGTGTTTCTGTGTGTGTGTGTGTGTGTGTGTGTGTGTGTGTGTGTGTGTGTGTGTGTGTGTGTGTGTGTGTGTGCTTGAAACGAGATAGCTCAGAGCCGGTGCCCGCCACTAAATTTACCAGTGTGTTAACTGAACTGTCAGGCCTCCCCTCTCGGAGTGGTGGAGACAGACAGTGTATTTCCTCGCTGAGTTATTAGAGCCGGGGTGACCTCACCCTTGTTAGGCCTGTCAGCCTTATATTAAACTCCCGTCGTCCCCCGAGGCCACGTGGAGGGGATCTCCTCACCGCTGCAACAACTCGGGGTCGCCTTCCTGGGATAATCCCTTTCTGATCAAAAATGCTGAAACGTTGTACGTTTTCCTAAATTGCAATCAACAGAATGTTATGATATTTAATAGTTGTTGGCTACGTGTGTGTGGTTGAGTTAGCCGAGTCGACGTCTGCACCTTCATCCGTTACGGAGGTGGAGTTCACTCTAAATCCGCCTCTCCTCAGGCGGGTTTGACGGAGAGGTCTGTGCCAACGCCGTCTGTAAAGATGCTGATCGGACCTGTTTGTCACGCCTACAAGGGACGGACAGCTTTCATGGCAGAGGAAGCAAAATCCATTTAACCCTAAAACACTAACGAGCGATTGTGGTTACGTTATGTTCATTGTGTTGCTTTTGTCTGAGCTGTGTGGGTCCTTGTGTAGCTTCATGCTGCTTACTGACGTTATTGAAGATGGGCGTGTCTTTATTGAAGGTAGGCGTATCTTTATTGGAGGTGGGCGTGTCTTTATTGAAGGTGGGCGTGTCTCTCTGCTCCAATCCCTGCTTGTTTCAACCTTCACGTGTTACGTTAGTGATAGAGGGTGAAAACATTCCGGATGGTTTTCCCATTGAAGGAGACTTTTCCTTCACAGGACAAGGCTCACATGTCCCAGGAACATGTGGACCAGAGAACAAGTTCATAGCTCCATTATTTATGTTTTAATCAGGTTTTATTGACCATTCCCTAATTTTTCACCCGATTTTGAGCCTTTTTTCAGGGTCCCTCATGATACCTGTTTTTAGTTTTATGAGAAGTTCTACAGGGTAAAATAAAAGAAGAGGACTTCAATTTTCCTTGTATGGTTGTATTTTAATATATTTTGATGAGAAGTATATTTTATCAGGTACTTTATATCGGGTGAAATATACCCAACGTTAGTGATGATGTTATTATTTTTAATGTTAGTGTTCGTGGGTTAAAGTAACTTAAAGTCATGTTGTCTCACATTGGTGAACCCCATCGGAAAGCCAGTGAAACATTAAAAAGTCTCTTTTCCAAGGGTCAGACACAGTTTGGCCTATTGGTCACGTTATAACCAACATCTGAGGCGACATCTTCATCTTCAAGCTTTATGTCAAGAAGAAGTGCGCAGCCCGACAGGAAGCCTGGCTATGTACAGCATCAGTGTTGATCAGTGACTTCTGAAGCGAACAGATGAACTCGTTATATCTCGCTTCTGAGCAACATCTGTATGACGTGTAACCAGAATTAGCTGTTTTATGCGGGGCTCCGGGCCTGACTTCTCCCTGGCCTCAGCCAGTAAACTTCCTGCCAACTAAGCAGGAAACTTTACACTTCAGTGTTTGTGCGGATTAAACAAACGAGACACGGCGTGGTAATCAGTGTGCTTTAGAGGTGCTGGTCGGTGGATTGTGTTACCTTTTGGACAGAGCCGGGCTAGCAGGGCCAAGCTAGCAGGGCCGGGCTGGCAGGGCTACGCTAGCAGAGCCACGCTAGCAGGGCTACGCTAATCGGCTGCTCAGTTTGGTTCAGGCCCGAATCCACTGATCCTGTTGCCCGTCTTTAGTCCATGTTGCTGTCTTTGTGTCTGATATACCCACAAACCAGGATTTTGGAATAAACGACTCAAGAGATTTGCAGGAAATCCTAGAATGGTGCTGGTGATGTTTTTTTAATAATAATCTCATAACTCTCGCAGTCCCATTAGTGAATATGAAAAAGCTGCTCTAAAGTCTACCTGTTACGTTGGGCTTGTAACTGAGTGACAGACAGGCCTCCCGCTAATGTGTGTACACTGTGAACGTAAATGTACTTTTACCGAAAACCTTATCATGTGAATAATGTAAAAGAAATCTGAATGTTGCACTTGCAGAACAGCCATTGTTCTCTGTCGACACAAAGGACCCATAAAGCGATAAGATCTCCCTCTCACACACACACACACACACACACACACACACACACACACACACACACACACACACACACATACACACACATACAGAGACACACACTCTGCTAAAGCGATCATGACCGCATCACAAGCACCATGGACCGTTCCAACATATTTTGCCTTTTCATGCTCTTTCCACCATAAGTTGCATTATATTCCCCTGCCTGCAGTGTATAAGCAGTAAAACATCTCCGCATAGTAACCTGTGATATCAGCTAACATTGGAAAACCCCCCCGCTGGTGTTAGGATATGAGCAATATGGGCAAGGGTTTTTATACGTCCGTCATAATTGAGCCCCTGATCCATTAAAACCATTACTCTTCGTGTTCGGGTTCGGCAACATGTGTTATGTTACCGGGGCAACACCTCTCCGAAATGGGGAAACAGTGCATCGTAGGACTGCTGTTTCCTGTTGTGTGTGCACAGCATGGAGCCTTACGTACCGGTGGCCTTGCATTAATAAAACACTGAATCGCATGTCTGTTTATGTTTATGTCTGCATGCATGTTGTTTATCACCAGTTTTAAAGATTAATGACACATGCTGCTTTTTTCATCCTCGCCCTCCTCTCTTCCCTTCTTATCTCTCCTTTATTTACAGTACTGTGCAAAGGTTTTAGGCAGGTGTGCAAAAATGCTGTAAACTAAGAATGCTTTCAAAAATAGAAGTGCTAACAGTTTATTTTCATCAATTGATTTAGATTTTTCTTTTGTTCGCTCACTTTGCACTTTTGCACAGTACTGTATCTTGTAATATCTTGTATATTCAAGTATTCTTCTGTATATTCAATATTCTTCTACTGTTTTTTATTTTATTATGTTTTTTATTTTATTATGTTTTTTATTTTATTATGTTTATAGGATAAGCGGTTCGGATAATGGATGGATGGATGGATGTTTATTACTGTTTACTGTTTATTTATATTACTTGTTTTTTGAGCAATGCTGCTGTAATCCTGTAATTTCCCCACTGCGGCACTAATAAAGGATTATCTTATCTTATCTTATCTTATTTTTATCCTTTACCAACTTCTGCATTACATCCTCTTTTATTCCCCTCTTCCCCAGCTCTGCCCAGGCCGTGTGCTTATCCGATGAACCCCGAGCGGTCAAGGAGTATCGGTACCCCGAGAAGCTGCCCGGCGAGCTCTACGACGCCGACACACAGTGCAAATGGCAGTTTGGGGAGAAGGCCAAACTCTGCACCCTGGACTTCAAGAAGGTAACATTGACTCATGCATGCCACCCCATGCACATTTTAAAACAAGTTAAAAAATCCCCATGCCACGCTTTAATTTTCTTCAGGGTTTTCTCGGCACACACACACACACACACACACACACTCAAAGTCGAGTGCTCAATTACTTTAAAACAATGTGGTGGCAATTGTTCCCGATTGGAAAATAGCTGTGAGAGAGGTTGAGAGCAGGATGGGGGGAATGAGGTAGGGGAAAAAAAATGGAAGCGTGAAGGAAAGAGGAAGGAAGAGAGAAACTGATTAGGGTTGAATTCCCACATGTGCTCATACACACACACACACACACACACACATGCATGCACACTGTACTCTCTCACACGCGCAAAAACACAAAATAAACAGAGAGAGTTATAATTCTGCTCATGAAATACTCACTGGGATGGATGACTAAATATACTCTGGAGCGTTGCCAATGGGAATCTCTCCTCGTTGCTCTTCCCTTTGTCTCATTACTGCTGATGTTCCTGCTGGAGGGACCCTGTTAGAGTCCAGATAGGGTTTGGATTACTACAGTGTTTCATGTCAAATGTTATGAAATAGTGGTGGTGCATCTGGATTAGTGATCTTCCTGGGAACAACAATGGTACCCCACCTGAACCCCACTAGATACTCCGGCCCTTCCAAAATAAAAGAGGAGAAAAGAAGTCAATGGCTTTTTATTGATGGTGGTTTTGGAAACAGTAGTTTACCTCCAGGCTGGTTTAAATCTAAGGGGCGGTTCAAAGGCAAAAATGTGTGGGAAAAGGAAGTCGTGCTGCATCCTTTTATTTAGAGCGTTCTAAAAGTTAAAAGTTAAGCTAAAAATGATCTCAGGGTGCAGCCGGCGAGCCCTGAAAAATGAGCTTTGTGGTTTCTCTTTCACTTTTAAACGTGCCAGCCGAACGTCTACATTGACAACAATGGATTTTAAACTGTAAAATTATAGCAATATACGTCACAGCATTTCCTAAAAATGAAGTCAGGCCATGGTATACAATTTGTTTCTGCTGTGTGCAACAATTATGGTAATTTGTGTTGCCATTGATTGTAAGGTTTCAACCTTAAAGGGACACACTCACTTCCGTGACTCCTGAGTACGCACAATGGGAAAACTACCTCGTTCCGCAGTGTATTTCTTAGGTCACGGCCTTGTCTTCATGGAGAAAACATGATTAGTTCTCACAGCTTCAAAGCATCAAAACTTGACTTGGGATGAGGCTCCAATGCTTCTAATACAGGGAATTGTGTTTGACATTGTTTGGGAACTGAATGGATTGAGTATGGGACGGGACTGGCAAGAATAAAAGTTATTTTTTTCTTCTTCCTCCTCCTCTTCAAGATCACTTTTGAAGTTTTCTGCTTTACTGAAGAAGATGTTGGAAAGCGTTTGGAAAGTGGCCTCAGAGATAATTTGCTAGGATCCCCATGATATTAGCACATGGTTTCCTGCTCAGCCCGCCCGTTTAATCATTGAAACATCTCTGCATCATTTCAACTGTAAGATATTATAGAACAACTCCCTCATGGTTTTGTTTTGGGTCTTTTTTTTTCATGCACCTGGTAGTGGCAAGGTGCACAAGTCCCCACGCTCACTGTCTTTCCAGACACTTGTTACTCATGAAAAAATAATAATACGACAATCGTCCTCAGTGGTGCAATTTATTGTTGTAATGAATTCATATTTCATGAAGCGTTTTTGGCAGGCGATGTCAAGATTAGGGTACCGCTGGAGCAGCCAAATGATACTCTCCATGGTGTGTGTGTGGTTAGATAGAGCCGGGCTATATAAGTGTGAGTGTTTTTCACCTATTCTCTCTTTCAGTCCCACTCTGTCCATCATCTCGCTCTGTCTTTTCCTTCCACCACTCACTCACTCTTTCCCCTGTTGCTCTCTGCCATTTGCACTACTACAAAAGGCCTGAGCGAGCAAAACAGCTGGACAAATCGGCCTTGGGATGAATTCCATGGTGGTTCTTGGCAGCAACAAGCTGAGGCCAAGGTGCCTGTCAACATCTGCACTGAGTTGTCAAAATCTGATATAGTCATTCAGAAAGTAATAGAGTGGATGTTAAAAAAAAAACAGAAAAAGCAGCATGCCATGTTTCTCAGGCAATGTGAGCAGGGAAACCACCCGGTGCTCCGATCTGAATCTTTCAGACCGCTGCTGAGAAACACAACCATGAAGTCATGTACGTTTAAGTCGACTGTTAATTCACACAATCAGCATTATCTCTGTACAAATCCTTTGTGGGTTTCGCAAAGAAAATGTATGAAATGACTAAATCAACTTTAATTGTTTTGTCATTTTTTATGTCAACTGATGCAAGGCCTGTGGGATGACACACTGTTGTTATCCTAGCTACTGAAGCATAAATATTTTGGAAATACAAGGTTGCTGCACACTGAAAGCTTGCCAACAGGTCATTATTCAGACAATCTGTATTTCAGCAAGTTTCCATCAGCATGTTTTAATAGCTCTCTAGTGGCAAAAACAGCAATGTTAGAAAAAAGCTTTGTTTACAGCTGTTGTGCGATACTGATATTGAGCACGAGTTAGCAGTGTTAGCAGAGTTAGCAGTGTTAGCAGTGTTAGTTGAGTTAGCAGTGTTAGCAGAGTTAGCAGAGTTAGCAGTGTTAGTTGAGTTAGCAATGTTAGCAGTGTTAGCAGAGTTAGCAGTGTTAGCAGAGTTCGTCGTGTTAGTAGAGTTAGCAGTGTTAGCAGAGTTAGCAGAGTTAGCAGTGTTAGTAGAGTTAGCAATGTTAGCAGTGTTATCAGAGTTAGCAGAGTTAGTCGTGTTAGCAGAGTTAGCAGTGTTAGCAGTGTTAGCGGAGTTCACAGTGTTAGCAGTGTTAGCAGAGTTAGCAGTGTTAGCAGTGTTAGCAGAGTTAGCAGTGTTAGCAGAGTTAGCATAGTTAGCAGTGTTAGCAACGTTAGCAGAGTTAACAGTGTTAGAAGAGTTAGCAGTGTTAGCAGAGTTAGCAGAGTTAGCAGTGTTAGCAGAGTTAGCAGTGTTAGCAGTGTTAGCAACGTTAGCAGAGTTAACAGTGTTAGAAGAGTTAGCAGTGTTAGCAGTGTTAGCAGAGTTAGCAGTGTTAGCAGAGTTAGCAGCACTGTGTAACTGACTCTCTGCCTTTCTCCTGTGTTGTTCCAGGATATCTGCAAAGCTCTGTGGTGCCACCGCGTTGGGAGGAAGTGTGAAACCAAGTTCATGCCAGCTGCTGAAGGCTCTGCATGCGGCCCTGATATGGTGACTTAACACGTGTGTGTGTGTGTGTGTGTGTGTGTGTGTGTGTGTTTGGTGGAGGGGGCTGGGCGATACATGCTCACAAGCCTTATCACCTCAAGAGTGGTATCACATGACTTGCATGGGAACCAATTCATTTCCACTGGACAAAGTGTTCTCACCAAAGACATTTATAGCAGCTAGCAGGCACACGCAGACCTTTTTTTTTACAGCTTTTTTAAATGCATGCTCCACCAACTCTGAGATAAAGTGTTCCGTTTTAGCCAAAGGATGATTTTGCAGTTGGTACGCCTGCTTTGTCAAACGAGGACAGCATGTGATGTTCTCCTGTTTACGTGACTGTTGCCAGCACACTGCTCCATGGCAACATCGTGCCAAATAAATCCCCAAATGAAAGCCACCAAACAATAGCCTCTCACAAACGTATTTGCCAGTTTTGGTGAAATAATGCGCAACAAAACAAGAAGATTGCATGTGACAGCTCTCAGATGCCCTGCATGTTAACGGACTGGGCTGCACAAGACCAATGAAATAAATGAATTCAATTTCTGAGTGGATTTTCCCTTTAGGGCACGAGTTGACTCAGTGTTTCTTCACTGTGCTGCTTAGTATAATCAGCTGTGTGACATTTAGTTTTAGCTTGTAAAGAGAGGTCTCACACAGGGTTGCCTGCGTAGATTCCCCCTCCGAGGGATGCCGCTGACCCCTGAGTGAGTAACTTGCACAACACAAAGAACGATATCATCTTGTATGGTAAACAGAGCCCAATTTATGGAGATCCTATCATAAAAGTGAAATATGTTGAGTGTGTTAATGTCATGTAGAGCAAATACTTCCACCCAGATCGGCCATTTCAAGACTGCACTTTGTTTAGGCGTCTGTTTACACACTAATGCCTTCGTCCCAGTTTCAGACTAATGCATCAACCTCTGAGCAAGGAGTTTGGATTCACTCGGATTCGGGTTCATTTGAGTGCAGTCTCGGTTAAAAATCGCTCTTTTTGATAGCGGTACCACGCTCTCCCTTCATTATTTTACCTCAGGGAGCAGCTGCAATTGGTTTGTTGCTGACGTGACAAAAAATATGCCATTGGGGCTGGCGCCAAAAAGCAATCTGTGCTCTTTATTTATTCTTTGTTTCATTCCTTACTTCTTTCAAGATGATTCTCCCCCCAAGGCTCTCGCTCTCTCTCTTACCCTCTCTCTCCCCTGACAGCCCCTCATCCACATTTGCTTCTCAATATATTGAACTTGATGGTTTAATCCCGCCCTTTCCCTCCACGGGACAATTAACTGAACACAAACAATGACAGGCTCACTTAGGAATCCGTGGCACTCGGCCGCAGGGGGAAAACTGAGGTGAAATCAGCTGTTCTAGCTCTGGAGTCAAGGACCTGGAGATTAGTCGGTGGGGCGTGTGAGGCTGTGTGTGTTCCAGTGTGTGTGTGTGTGTGTGTGTGTGTCTCGTGGCAGCCACAGAACAAGACTAGCTTAATACATGTCACCCTAATCAATACCAATGCACGAGTGTGCACAGTGTGTGTGTGTGTGTGTGTGTGTGTGTGTGTGTGTGTGTGTGTGTTCCAAGATGAGCGGTGGGGACTGAAGTCATCGTAACACGCACACATCCAGTTCAATCCGGTGCCATGCGCACAACCATGTGACATAATGTTGCTTCAACTAAGTCGAGATTCTCACTTTACATTTAGGGATTTTTTTTGGAGCGCTGCAAGTTTTTGGACAATCTGATTGGTTGGTTTGTGGATGACTCAGCTTTTTATAAACGTACATACAGGAAACCACTCGAGCTTCGTGTCACACCTCCACCGTCCCATCACACACACTGTATTTACGCTACTTGCCTCTTGGTTTAATATTTCTGCCCGGCCTCGCCTGGTTGCCTCATCGTGGAACACATTGGTCTCTGCGGTCGCGGTGCTGAGGAGGGGTGGCGGCATCCAGGGAGGTAATTGTGAACCCCACTGACGCTCCTCTATGCAGGGTAAAAAGAAGCAGCTGGAGACTTCATGTGAGCACATGGCTCCCTGCCTCACCAAATTGGGAGAACATGGGTTTATTTATTTTTTTAAATGCTTGGTAAAAAAAAAAAACCTGCTGGTTCTGGTTTAGTTCTTTCAAGAAAGATGTCGACACCAGTTGTGAATACGGAATCGGATGAAGTCACAAAAAGGCTGATACCCCACTTTAATAGTTGATTTACATTGGACATTATCGCAGTGCCTTAGCAGATTTGTGTTCTTTTGTTATAAACATCATAACATTGATTTGTGCATTGTTGGCAACCGCATTTCAACCTTTTTCTTGTTATTGTGTTTTGCTGTCACTGCTTTTAAAAATGTAGGTCGGTCAACATGAAATGCAAATATGACAGTTACTGTATGAGAATAATATCCTTGTCAGGTATGAGAGCATTTTTCCACACTTCAGTTGCGTGTTTGGCTCTAGCTGGTGAAAGCTCAAGCTAGAGGCTGTCCAAAAAGCAGCCGCTCTGCAGTTTCACTGATAGATTGTGGCTCTGCAACCAGGGCTGGACCACAACCTCTTTGACAGCAGTAAAACCTGAAAGCTATATCTTGCACACATATTCCATGGTTTGACAGACAGCCATCATAAAGAAGATAACAGGCAGGGGTCCACTGGAAAAGTCTGGATGTTTTTTTGACACTTTTATGACACTGTCCAGCCTCTCTGCCTCCCTCCTAATCCCCATTGGCTCATAACACCTGTCCGTCATTCTCCAGTGGTGTCGTAGGGGCCAGTGTGTGAAGCAGGGCGATGAGGGCCCGAGGCCCCAGCATGGCCAGTGGTCCGAGTGGTCGTCCTGGTCGGCCTGCTCGCGAAGCTGTGAGAGCGGAGTCACCTATCGGGAGCGGCAGTGCAACAACCCGAGGTAGAGCTGCACTCAGAAACAGGACAATTTAAATAGTGTTGCAATCAGTGGAAGAGGCCATTGACATTTTTGGAAAAATGCTTTGCTTTCTTATCAAGATTTAGATAAGGAGATCGGTACCATCTCCACTTTGCATGGTCCTCAAACAAAAATCACAAATAGTTTATTTTTTAGCTCTGTGGGGGAGCCAAGCTAGCTTCCCCCAGCTGTTATGGAAAGCTAAGCTAAGCTAAGCTAACCACCTCCTGGCTCTAATAATGGAGCTTCTTTTCTAACTTTTCTCTGGAAGTGAAAGAGTATTTGTACATTTTACCAAACACATACCAAGTAAACCTTTCAAACTAATATATTGAAACTATGCAGAGAAAAAGCTCAAAACAAGGGTAACACCCACAACTAAAACTGACTGTAAAACTACTTGAATCACGTAAAAAATATCAACTTTGACCATTTCCTAACTTTCAGGACGCACTGAAGATTATCAAGGGACTATATGTTTTGGTTCGGACACGTCTGTACTGTTTGTGATACTCAAGGCCAAGAGTATATTAAGACGTGTGATATAATAGTGAGGATCGCTCACACGGGTCTGTCGCTTCATCACTTATCTGCTCACTTAGTCTCTATACTCATCAGTCACTCAGGATTATTTGCTCTGCCCGTCGGTGGAGGGGCCCGATCCCGAATGCCGGGGCCTCCTCTTTATCATGTCATGCCAAGATCCTGACAAGTGGCGGGTTAAATTAGACCGAGGGTGTTGAGGAGGAGGAGAGGGAGATGGTGGCGGAGGGTAAGGAAGACAAAGACATGAGGCATGAGGAGAGGGAGGAAGGTGGAGGTGGAAGGGGGGATAGGAGAGATGACAGAGAAGGGATTTAAAAAAAGCAAAAGATGAAATGCAGAAATATAAAAAGAGAATCTGAGAGCGAGCGAGAGATAAGTGAGAATGTGATTAGAGGGCTTAGAGAAAGTGTAATTGACCCGTGGAAGAGATTTTGAGGAACATAGCCTGGAGACATACACCTGTGATTGGAGAACCTTCACAAAGGCACACTCACACAGCCATATACATATATATATATATATATATATGGCTGTGCACGTGCACCGGTTACACAGAATTTCAATGAAAGTCAATGCTCTTTTAATTTTCCCGCTTCCTTGCAGACCTGCGTATGGAGGCAGGTTCTGCGAGGGCTCCTTCAGGTCGTACAAACTGTGCAACACTGAGGACTGTCCCCCCGACAGCGCCGAGTACCGAGCGCAGCAGTGCGCCGAGTTCAACGGCAAACAGTTCAGAGGCTGGTACTACAGCTGGAGGCCGTACACCCGAGTGGACGGTGAGCCGACGGCCCCTCACGATGACTCAAGAAGAAGAATTGGGACTGATCCATATCATGTTGGTTAACTATTTGCTGTCTGTGTCTCCTGTGGTTTCCTTCCTGCCTCGCAGATCAAGATGTGTGTAAGCTGTACTGCTTCGCTGAGGGTTATGATTTCTTCTTCGCCCTGGCCAGCAAAGTTAAGGACGGGACCCTCTGCTCACAGGACAGCTCCAACGTCTGCATCGACGGACTGTGTGAGGTAAAGCTTCAGAGCTTCAGCTGTGAGCCGGTGGCCTGAAGAGGGATTTCAAAGCATTCGGAGTCAGTGCTCGATTTCTTTTTTTTAAGATGATGTCATAGTGGAGGTCTTTGAAGTGGAGTGTGGGTTCTGCACCAGGAGAACATCTACAGACGTTGTGCTGTTTCACTACTGCATCAAATGTCTAATATAAAACACCAAAGTCTTATTTAAGAATAGTTTATAGTATGTTGCATGCTTTCTTCATTAAATCAATGATGTTTTTCTCCCACAGAAAGTGGGCTGCGACCGTGTTCTGGGCTCCACGGCTGTACCGGACGCCTGTGGGCTGTGTAGCGGAGACAACTCCACCTGCAAGATCTACAAAGGCCAGTACAGCAAGCAGCACTACACCAACCGTGAGTCAGAGCCGTTGTCCAGCTCTGAATTTGCATTTTGTAACTTATATAGCTCAAATATCTGCGCGTTGCTTAATATTTTGTTCTCCATCCCAGAGTACTACGGGGTGGTGACGATCCCGGCAGGAGCTCGGAGCATCCGCGTGATGGAGCTGAACACGTCCAGCTCCTACCTGGCTGTCAGGGACACCCAGAGGCGCTACTACCTGAACGGGCACTGGACGGTGGACTGGCCGGGCCGACACCCCATCGCCGGAGCTATTTTTGAGTACAAGAGACCGTACAACCGACCAGAGAGCTTCATATCAACCGGCCCCACCAATGAGACGCTAGTCATAGAGGTTTGACTGATGTCATACATTCATGCGCTCCAACCATTTTTCAGCCAAAATTGCGAATGGTTTTCTTCTCATACTAAATCCTGATTATCTCCTCATTCACAAGGTCTATTTGAAGAATTAAAAAAGCTATAATATACAGAAAACCCTTGTGAAGATAGATAATAAGGCCATATATGTGTTAGTGGTATATTGGTATAATCAGTCTCAGAGAATCAAACCCAGAGCCCCCCATCTGGGGGCCTTCGGGGTGCATAAGGTGTATTAGTGCAACTCTGTGTCTTTCATTCATGGTACATCCTTAACTTCCCATCATTACGTAGGTCTATATAATTGTGCGTCCTTGTGTTGTCCTCATGGCTCTGACCACATTCTCTCTGCTGTAGATATTGTTGCAGGGCAGGAACCCAGGTGTGCGTTGGGAATACACTCTGAAGAAAGCGGATGAGAGAAGGAACCACATCAAACACAACTATACATGGGCCATCATACGCTCCCAGTGCTCAGCTACGTGTGCCGGAGGTAAGCGTAAGCATGAATGACAAACATAGTTTTAATAGCTGTAATAAACTAAACTTAAATCTGAAGCTCAGTCTGACCTCTCTGATCTGTCACAGGGCTTTTAGCTGCAGGTTAAATGGAGAGGGGAGCATTCCCAATATTAGTAGCTCTTGTTTGGGACTGGTGGGACCTCTTCTTGTTCTATTGGAGACCTGCTATTACATGCGCACACACACACACACACACACACACACACACACACACAGATACGCTAAACAAGCACACACATGCATGACTTTGACCAGTGGCCTTTGTCCCACCTGAGGCCTAGTATTAAAGGAGCACACACGAACACATGGAAACTGTGTTGTGATGACCTGGTGTGTGTGTGTGTGTGTGTGTGTGTGTGTGTGTGTGTGTGTGTGTGTGTGTGTGTGTGTGTGTGTGTGCGTGTGCACTGGAGTGTGAACAAAGCGGCCAGTGTAGAGTTCCTATTGATTGACACTGCAGGTTAAAGTTCCCCACCCGGGTCTGTTGCGGTCCAACCTAACCAGCTCCGCCTCTTTGTGTCCTGATTGTAGGCCACGACGGGTTGGGGGTCGTTTGCGTTATTAAAGAGTGCGACTGACTAACTGACCCGGGTGACTGAGGATGTGCAGATTGACCATGCCCAAGGCCAAATACCAGCCGGCTCATCTGTAAAGCTGGGGTTCATGTTTCGCATAAATCAAAAGTGGATTATTCAGATCTCTATTTGTACCAAAACAAAAGTCAGGGTATATATTCATTAATTTCTTCATTTATTTAATTTGTTTAGTGGAAAAATTTCTTTGCACATCACACATTTGTGCTGAAAAGACATACGTGTATACAAATCCATCAACTACCTAGAAGATATTGCAAGGTAAAATGTAACATTCATACACAGGTTTCACATATTGCAGGTATATTATATGCAAGCATCTGATAGCATCCGGACAAGTAGCTTAGCACACAAAGACTGAGGCATAACTTGTTTGTCAAACTGCTGTTTCCAAGACCAAGAATGAGCCAACTAGCCCAATAACACCAGTGTTTTAATACATTAGACACAATAATCTATTAAATCCATTGAATCCATCAACGTAAATATGAGTGTTTTGTTTTACTGTTATCTCATAGAAGTTAATAGTCAAAATGAAAACGTTGTTCTCCTTTCACGCCGATGTGCCTGACATGATTCAAACATCCCCCTCCAGGTCAGATGAACACCAAGGCCGCATGCTACAAAGACTTGAGGGTGCAGGTGAACACGTCCTACTGCAATCTGAGATCCAGACCGGCTACTGGACCGATGCCCTGCAACACCCAGCCATGCCCCGCCAGGTCAGCCCCTCTGCTCCGCCACATGTATGTTGTGTTCATTGCTTAGTGATGCGAGGGGATCGACTCCGATTGAGGGATTTAAGGGTTCTCCATCGTGATTGGTTCTGTTGTAGCCATGCTAGCATGCTAGCTCTATAAATGGCCACCGCTGTGGTCCAGAATAAAATAGCTCAACAGCTATTAAACGGACTGCCATAACTTTGTGTGCAGGCATTCATGGTCCCCAGAAGATGAGTCGTACCCCTTCAATGGTTGAGATTTTGTTTTATCTCAGCAACTGTTGGAGGAATTGCAATCACTTTGGTGATTGTCAGTTTTTATCCATCCACCATTTGGTAAAAATTTAATTATACCTAATTTATCCAGTTCTTTGGATTATAACGAAATAACTATTGACATTCCCACCAGCTTCAACTGTGTGCGTTAGTGCTAATTAGCTAATATTAGCATGCTAAACAGAGGTTGTGAACATGCTGCCATTACATTACATTTAGCTAATACTTTTATCCAAAGCGACTTACACAGCAACGGTGAGCAATTAGGGTTAAGTGTCTTGCTCAAGGACACAACAACATTGACTAGCGGAGGCGAGGATCGAACCACCGATCCTCTAATTGAAAGACAGACATGCTAACCACTGATCCACAGTCGCCCCTATGCCATTAGCATTAAGCTCAAGAGTCACTGGGCCAAAGGGCCGCCTCACGAATCCGTTGGCATGGCCGTCGACTGTTGTTCATCAGAGCTCATGTCACCGCAACTCATTCGGCTCATACCCGAGTAACCCCAACGACAACGACGTGTACGAATGACCTCATCAATACATCTACATTCTGGCTCTCGCTGTGGGCGTTGTTAGAAGGTGGTATTTTAACGGTGCAGACATGTTTTTTGGGTGGAAAACAGACACGAATAGTTGGCCCGTCCACCACTTTGGGGTATGTCGATGATTCAATTGTTAAATTGGCGCTCAGCCAGTGAGCTCTGGTTGGTGTACTGTAGGCGACGTGACAGCCAGGTACATTGTTGGCATGTACATTTCTGTACATGCATGTTCATGTCTGGAACGTGAGGAGGCAGCTTCAGGGGCCACCGGCCAAATAGGCTGATACAGTTGTCAAGCTCTCCACGCTTTGAGAAGAGAGTTTCTCGTGGACTGGGTTTCACGTTTTCTCTTTACGTAGTCCGAACGTCCTTTTAGTCTTTTCTTTCGGCATCTGCCATCCTACTTCCCCATATGGGGCTTTCGTCTTTCGTCTTCCTTCCTCCTCCCTCGCTCCTCCTGACCGCCATGTGTTATTGGTCTACAACACCTACACATCTGTTCTGTAATTTCTTGACATGCGGTGTCAAACAGAGCTGTTTATTGGTTGAGTCAACTCTCCCAGACTTCCCACACCATCTCCTCGTAATGGAGCGAACGAGGGGTGTCAGGCAGCGCTGGCTGGATCCTCCACCCGTTCCCAGCCCAGTGGATGCACCTGTTCTACGATGATGACAATTTCCTCTTGTGTCATGAAAAAATAACTTAGCGTTTTGGCTTCCACATGTGTGAGAGACACGGGGGAAAAAAAGGGGAAGTTTCCCTGGATATTCTCTTTGTGTCTTCATCTTCATGAGAGATAGCTCACCAAACTGTCAGGATCGGTTAGCTTCTGTGTTTGTTTAACTCGG
>CM042221.1:25628247-25850747 GCA_023566465.1 Cottus gobio
TCATGCATATGTTTGATTGCTCGATTAAATGTTTAAAGTGTTGGAGATACGTTTCGCTCATCCTCCCCTTTGATGATCCGGCGGCGCGTCTCTTCCTCCTGACAAGTCATAACATATATGGAAGCAGATGGAATTTCTCCATGCGTATTTATTTAGATTCATGGTGGATGTACGATGCCCTTTAGAGCTAAACTCTGCTCGTCCTCCTTATACAACATTCCAAGCAAATGATGCTGCAGATTACCACAAATAAAGATGGTTAATATACACAAGTCTGTGTGGACTTGGGGTGGTTTGGGGTCGGTCCCGGGAGGCCGGGTGGGTACGTCGCTGCGAAGTCCGCTGGAGGCTGACAGGGTGTGTGATGAGGGATTGAGCTGCCTGCACCTTGAGTTTGGGTTCACTTGGGATGGATGCAATGAAGAGAGGGGGAGTAGGAGGCTCCGGGATTAGGCACTTAGACATTCAATCTGCCTGCGTGCATTTAAAAAAAACAACTAAGAATAACATAAACTACACTGTCCTTACCCGAGCACTCACCAGAGTCAGAGGATTGTGTGTCTCAGATGAATCAATATCAAGAGAGTTTATCTGGGAAAGCCCACCTTATTGTGCCAACATATGCATTTGTTAGGAGTGTGCATTACGAATGGAGGTAATTATGAAAGAAATATGTGATGATGTTTAGTCTTTAGTGGGGATGAGGGTTCAAATCCACGCGGTGGGGTTCAAGTTACAGTTTAAAAGCTCGTTGTTTTGGCTGTTCAGCCACGAACACCCGGAAGACTCGAGCCTGCATGAGATGTTCTGTTCCACATACAATCATTTTGGGTTTCACAGTCCCTTCTATGTTATTTCTTGCAGAGGTCGCTTGAATATGACACAGTTGCTATCATAACTGAGTGATTGAGGAGCTCTGCATGTGGCCTTGTGTCGTCCCAGCTGGTCTGTAGGAGAGTGGGGGGGCTGCAGCCGGAGCTGTGGAGGAGGTGAGCAGACCCGGCAGGTCCAGTGCGTCCAGAGAACCAGCCGGACCGACGTGGACGCCCCGGCCGACTCTCAGTGCGCCCGGCCCGCTCCGGCTCGGAGGCAAGCCTGCAGCACCCACAGCTGTCCCCCGGTCTGGACCCCCGGGCCGTGGTCGCAGGTGAGCGGGTACCTGTGAGGCGGAGGCGTTGAGAGCTCCACACACTGATGCTAACCCCAGAGCCTCGATGGCTTCACCACATTTTACGACTGAGACCTCCCTTGTTTCGGGCCACGCCCACTTCCTGTTAAACTTCATTTCAACCTTCATTGTTTTGCCACAATCGGTGTCCAGTGTTCTTCCTCTCTGGGGTGCAGTGAGTCACAGCCCCTTGTTTCTTAAAATGCAGTGAAATACTTTCAAGATATTTATTCAGGCCGTGCAATCAGACGTGTGCGGAGGATCAGAATGAATATTGGAGGGTTTGTTGGACCGTCTCAAAGGAAAGGAAGTCAAGCAAAATAAGACACAATTTATAGAAATTAATCTTGATAAATCTTGTAGACACGCTGTTTCTTTCAGGCTGACTCGAAAATGACGAATGCTCTTGAGAATGTTGTGTGTGATCTACATCCATACAGAGAAAGTTGTGTGTGATCTACAGTCATACAGAGAAAGTTGTGTGTGATCTACATCCATACAGAGAAAGTTGTGTGTGATATACATCCATACAGAGAAAGTTGTGTGTGATCTACATCCATACAGAGAAAGTTGTGTGTGATCTACAGTCATACAGAGAAAGTTGTGTGTGATATACATCCATACAGAGAAAGTTGTGTGTGATCTACAGTCATACAGAGAAAGTTGTGTGTGATATACATCCATACAGAGAAAGTTGTGTGTGATATACATCCATACAGAGAAAGTTGTGTGTGATATACATCCATACAGAGAAAGTTGTGTGTGATCTACAGTCATACAGAGAAAGTTGTGTGTGATCTACAGTCATAAAGAGAAAGTTGTGTGTGATCTACAGTCATAAAGAGAAAAACATTTGACTAGATCACTGTCCCGTTCCCGTTTGGTTGCCAGTGTTCTCGTAAGTGTGGCAGCGGCTTGAGGAAGAGGACGGTTCTGTGCAGCAGCTCGGACCCGGCTGGTCAGACTCTGGCTGACGGTCTGTGTGCCGGATCGTCCAAACCCGCCGGTCAGGAATCCTGTTTCATCAAACGCTGCCAGAAGCAACGCAAAGTCCAATGGTTTGTCTCCACGTGGCAGGAGGTAAGAGTTCAGTTATGAAGATTGATGAAGGGAAGTGAACACAGCATGAGTCATGCAGTGTGTAATTGTATTGTTTTTTTGTTTTTTTTGTGCTAATGTCCATTTCTTCTGTTTCTCTCCTTCTTTGAATGTCCAGTGTTCGGTAACATGTGGGCGTGGCTCTCAGGCACGCTTCATCAAGTGTGCGGAGAAGGTGTGTGTGTGCTAATGTTCACAGAAATATGGCAAAACATTGATTCCTAATTAATAAATTAGTAACTTTAAGCATTAGTTTAGTGACAAATCACTGCTTGAAATTATCATCTCTTCAAATCATGATTTGTTATAACTTAGGTTTTACTTGTTTTCCTGTGTTTTGTATACTTAATACATGCAGAGCTTCGTGATTTTATCGCAAACAATAGTGGGTGTCAATGAAATATGTTTCATATCCATAATACAGGACACTGCTGGAAAGTACAGAGAGCTCGCTGCCAAGAAGTGCCACCACGTGCCCAAGCCCAGCGTGGAGCTCCAGAGGCCCTGCATCCCGGCCGAGTGCCCCGTCCACACCCCGCCGCCGGCCCCCCGATGGAGCGTACATCAGCTGCCCCACCCGCCTCAACCCCTCCCTGCCCCGCTGCCCCTGGCCGAGTGGCACTCGTCCCCCTGGTCTCAGGTGCCTTTAACCTGCAGGATGATGGGCACGAGCTAAACATTTTATGTACGCGCATCGACATGGTTCTGTGTCTTTTGTACTCCACAGTGCACCGTGACCTGTGGTGGGGGGGTGCAGGCCAGGACGGTCCAATGCCTGGTCCAGGGGAAGCCCTCTCCTGGCTGTGGCCTCCATCTGAAGCCCTCCATGTCCCAGGCCTGCAACACCAACTTCTGCCCGCAACCTGAGAAGAAAGGTAACAGATTACAGTACCACTTAACCTGTAGTCAGAGCAGAGTTATCACGATACCCCGTCACAATAAAAGCTTTCATGAGTTGTTTTCTTCCCCCCCCACAGACCTTGCTTGTAGGGACTACTTCAACTGGTGCTACCTGGTGCCCCAGCATGGAGTCTGCAACCACAAGTTCTATGGAAAGCAGTGCTGTCAATCATGTTCAAATTCAAACCTATAATGGCACGGAGGGACTCTGTGGCACAGACAGACAGGGAGTTAGACGAAAGACTGTATTTGACATCCACGCTTGAAAAGACAGTGTTTTTTTTTTTGCTTTAAGCGAGAACAAGCGACGCTTCAACGGAAGGTCGCGGTGCCCTTTCTTCTCCCCGTGATGCCGGACATCTGGATGCATGACCTTGATCCGAGGAATCGGGACAGTACACGTAAAGGAGGAAGTGGCGGAATGGGAATCTTGATTAAAGCGTAGGCCTGACATATCCAAAAGAAACTGAAAACCTTTGTTTATATACTGTATGTAATTGCACAGATCTGTGCCCAGGACACCCAACTTCTCCCGGTCAACGGCGGGCCAATGATGAAATAACGGTTGTCGAAGGTTTCAGGCACCGCCACGCAACACAACACGCGATACACGCCCCCGGTCCGCGATTTCTTGATCAATCGGAAATCCGAAGGTCCGATAATGAAAAGGGATGTTTCAAAAGAAGTAGGGAAGCATCATTTTTACTCTGCTGTGCTTGATGGGAAACAGACCGGGAATCATCAAAGCGGGCGTCCTCGATAGTTGGACAATAGCAAGATGTGTGTTGTCATGTAGAAGGAAAAGGAAAGAGGAGATGAAACACACACACACACACACACACACACACACACACACACGAGACGGGTCGGCCGTGTGGACTCACACTCAGCGGTGCTACAACGTGAAATCCTCCAGTTTCAGGAACGAACACGTGTACAGTATTGTTTGTTTTATTTATTGGCTTTACAATACAGCGTTGCTGGAAGACTGTATTAATAAGCAGCATCAATGTGTCATTTTATTACTCTAAGCCCTAAGTGACCTTTATATTTTGTATTATGTTTCATAGGATTACATGCTGACAAACTGCACTTTTTTTGTATTAAAAACATTTACTTTATTTTTGAAGAAGAGAAACATGCGATGTCAAAAAGAACAAATTCGGTAATATCAACATGGATTCAGTGATTATTTACACCAGCTGCAGAGTCAAAATCCGGGTCTGCTCCATCAATGCTCCATCAATTCATGCAGCACAAGGCATGTGTTGCATGATTTGATATTTCATGAACATCATGCATTACATCTGTGGTTCAAAGCACTAACAGACAGGTGATGCTCGCAATGTAAAATGAACAATAAACAAACGTGAGTCATGTCAGCATCTCATTTGTGGCACGCGTCCTGATTTCCGTTCATCCGAGTCGTTCTTTCCAGGGAATTCCACCTGAGCAGATTTACCCGACATTACAAGTCGAAGTATGTATTCATAACAAGACCAGGAAGGGAAGTTAATCCCTTCAGTCGTGTTTTCTTCGGGCTGAAGACGACGAGCTCATCACACCCTGACGAGGATGTGTCTTCCATCACGCTGCATCTCTGTGAACACGAGGCAGAATGAACAGTACACGCCGAGAAATGTATAAATCTGCAATAATACAAATAATACGAATAAAAAAATTTGCCATTTTGGGGCAAGTTGGTGGATTGTTACAGGATTGCTAGCAAACAGCTGCCTGTGGACACATCCAGCGGTCAGGGGCCAGACTCTGTTTGAAGCGGATCTTCTGGCCACCATATGGATGCAAGTCCAAAGCAAACTCCTGGTTCTGGTTCTGGTTCTGGTCTTCAAGAGAAGAGCTGTGCTCAATATGTTCACCAGCTAGTCCATAACTTTGCCGTGGGCAGCACACATTCAGACATTTGTTTTTTTTAGTGTTTTTTTTGGGGGGGGGGCAATATAATGAGGACATCTTGATGCCGCTTGATGAGAGCGGTGAATCAAAACCATGAAGTTGTGGCCCCATCAAAAATAATGAGCTAAAAAAGGCTTAAACGCTCCAGAGCTGAGGGACTCTGAGTGGGTTTGTCATTCTCCGTCCACAGTTTCCTTATTCTTTCTTTCCCCTGAGATATAAAATCAAGCATTCGGCCATTACAGGTCTATCTGGTATCGAGAAGTTGACTTGACTTTGTTATTTCCTGGACTGAGCCATCCATAGGATTGTTATTGTCATTGTCAGGGTTTAATAAATGACCCCATGGCCTAATTCTAAGATTTTATCCTCGATCCACATTGGAGTTTCAACACCTACGACATCTTGTGTCCGGCCTTTACACTTCAGTCATTCCTCAAGTAAAGTAGACACAGATGCCCAAAACTAAAATCACCATTGTCATAACCCTTGGGCGCTCCCATTCAGAGAGAGAGAGAGAGAGAGGAAGAGGGTGAGAAGAGAGAGAGAGAGAGGGATATAGTTGAAAGTAGGGCGGGGAGGGCATCTATGTTTTTGGTGCTGTCATAGAAAAATGCTGTGAGAAAGAGGAGTGAGCCAGAGGGAGAGGTGGGTATGGAGAGAAAAGGGGGTTTTCCTCCATGTCAACCACCTCCCTGCAGCTGATTTATATGGTCAGCTGTGGTACTGTGTGTGTGTGTGTGTGTGTGTGTGTGTGTGTGTGTGTGTGTGTGTGTGTGTGTGTGTGTGTGTGTGTGTGTGTGTGTGTGTGTGTGTGTGAGTGAAAGAGAGAGAGAGAGAGAGAGAGAGAGAGGTCATGGGAGCAGTTGTATTGATTAATGTTCACAAATTAATTCACAAACACCCAGAGTCACATTACTCTTATAATGTATAACAA
This sequence comes from Cottus gobio, assembly GCA_023566465.1. Lineage (NCBI taxonomy): Eukaryota > Metazoa > Chordata > Actinopteri > Perciformes > Cottidae > Cottus > Cottus gobio. Next base: position 25,634,268 of record CM042221.1, read on the forward strand.
CGACTAATTATAGTACACTAAAAAATGATAAGATAAGATAATCCTTTATTTGTCCCGCAGTGGGGAAACTGCAGGATTACAGCAGCAGTGCACACCAAGGAGTAAAAGGAAAAAACAGTAATAAAAACAGTAAAGAAGAAAAATAATCCACTATAGCAATATTATATATACAGCCGGAATAAATGATCCTTGCAAAAAGTAAATGTCAATGCGTGACCATTAATTATAAAGTATTATTATTAGTATTATTTGACTTTAGAGGTCATTATAAAATGCCTCACAATGTCTTATAACACCGTATTGTTTTATTGTCATTACTATTACCTGAAAACCTGTAAATCTGTCTCTGAATGACATAATAATTATAATTAATCCCTTTTTTGGGGAAATGTATTTTAACCCATCCTTAGCAATTAAGGCCTCGTAAAGCACCCAGGAAGCAACTGGGGGTTCAGTGTGTTGCTCAAGGACGCTTCGACATGCAAACTATGGGTAGACCGGGGATCGAACCAGCGACCTTGCGGTTTCAGGATGACCACATACATTGTGCCTGCAGTTTGCGTTGTCTTCCCTCCCGCTTTTCAAATATATGCAGTTCAGGAGTGAATGCAAATGTGTTTCTCTGTCAGTGTGTTATAGCCCTGTGATAGCCAGGCGGCCATTTTTTATTTTTTTTTGCATCACTCATCAAAGATAAATATCTTATTTCAGTAATTAGGCCACCAAAAACAATAATTTATTGCTTTTGCGGCTTATACTTTGACTTGCATTAGAAGGCAAATTATTTTACCCTTGACTCTGTATAATTTGCGAGTCAAAAAAAAAAAGTCCAACCACACAAGAAGAAAGGGATTAGGAGGAAGAAGCGTTTTGTTTATACAAAGATTGGGATCAGACAAAGGCTTCCTGTAGATAACAAAGGTGATCGAGACAAATCTGGCAACATCCAAAGTGTTACCTAACCCATGTCAGGTAACAGGAGAGATTATCTGTCAGAGAGAGACAGGAAGAGAGAAAGAGAGCATGCCCAGCACTCCCTTTTCCACTTAAAAAAAGCCTATGCTATCTCTGACGGCATCTGTTTGGAGAGATTTGGCTCTTTAGCCTCGAGGCTACACTCTGAAGGTTCATCTGAAGTTACAGGGTTATTATCTTTCCGTCAGGATGCACCTACACCTTTAGTTGTTTCCTCGCCGCTGAGAATTACTAGGACCATTGTGGAGCACAACCAACAGGCAATTATCTCAAAATGCATGTCTTTTATTTATTCATCGTAAAAAGAATCATGACCAAATGACCACCAAAGTATCAATTTAAATACTTTTTTTGTTGTGGTTTGTGTAGAAACTCTTTGATTTTGTATCTGGACATTGAGCTAAATGGGAAGCAGTTAGTGGGACAGAGAGAGAGAGAGAGAGGGAGAGAGAGAGAGAGGGAGGGAAGACAAAGCTAGGGAACACTTTTGTTATTTTTTGTACAACAGCACCCTCTGCTGACTATATAGAGATAATACCAACACATGTTCCCGCATACCAGTCTCATTGAGGGCTGTTCGTGTTTGTGATATATAGTTAATGTTTACAGTCTGGTCTCATTCTTGCCGCAGCTTTAGTTGATATAACGTTTCGTTCTGAATGGGATAGGGTCCCAAGGTGTAAAAGCGTAGTTCCCTGACCGGGAATCGAACCCGGGCCGCGGCGGTGAGAGCGCCGAATCCTAACCACTAGACCACCAGGGACTATAGCGCTTCAAGTAAGTATTGGAGAATTACAATACCATATTTGTAAACGTACAAATGTGAGTATTATTGTTGTGTTTGATGTAATCCATAGATGTCATGCATTGCCATACTATGCTACATGTGTCTAACTAACGCTAAGCCTCATAGTCGACTATGTGGTGTTGTCTGAAAACATTAAACAGCATCTCTAACAGTACAGTACGGTGAGTAACGTCAGTGTAAACTAGACCGTTACAGCGCCCCTACTGGCCGCCACACGCTGTTACAGCATAGCTGCCTTAACAAACTGCCTGAATTAAAATCCGAAAGTCTGGAAACTTCCTATTTCGGTCGACAAAACAAAAACACTCAACTGAAAGCCTTTGTTAGTTAATTCAATTGAACCCGGAATGTAAAATCAATTCCAACTTATTAAGAAATATATAGTTTAGGCAAACCGGCATTTCGCGAAGCTTCCCCCGTGAGGTCCTAGCTCGGGTCCTTGGTCAACGTGGGATACACGAAAATGTGAAGTTTATTTTGAACCTTTCTGGGATTTGTTGTCACCATGGTCGTCTATTCATAGAATATAACACAACGCCGGTGTATTCAGTCTTACCATGATGCCGGGGGACAACCAGTCCAAAATGGCAGCAATCCCCGCGGACGTGATGGTTGGAAACTGTCAAAACTGCCCCGTCCTGCACCAGGTCAGATCATCTTTCTACAGGAAAAGTCAAGCACAAAGTTCCGTTTCGTCCTTATAGACTGGACGTAAACCGGCTACGACTGTTGTGACGTGAATGTGAATCAACGTGTCGCTGTTGTGATCTTAATCCGCTCGAGTAAACAATGCTGGTGATAATTCACGTGCCCATTTGTTTTGGTTCCGCTTCTTCCCGTCTCTCATCACAGAGCCTGACCGAATATGTGTCGTCATTCCTGGCGCTGAAACAGAAGATAACGGTGACCGAGTGAGTACTGACGACTTGTAGTTGCCATGGTGTCACGTTCTCGTTGGCTTAACGGATGGTGGCTCACTTGACCGTTAGTAAGCCGGACACTAGCGTTAACACACCGGGCAGGCTTCAGGAGATGTACCGCTGCGACGTGCCTGCGGTTATCAGGTGCAAACTGCTTTAATTTAATACACACACACAAAAAAAGATGTGATTATTAATTATGAAATAGTTCCGCAACGTTATGTGTATGTGCTATCTAAGTTAACTAGCTAGCTAGCTAGCTAGCTAGCTAGCTTAACCTATTCGAGTGTGTAAAACACTAAAAATCAATTAGCAAAATAGCCACAAAGTTTTAACTTTTTTACCTTGTGATTTTTATGTATTGTTAATATAGTATAGTCAGTCAATATACATTTGATTGATCGTGGTCCATGCCTACTACTTATTATATGAATCATAATAATAGTCATATTCATGTGCATTGAATGTGCTGTAACTCTGTTACACATGACATCTAACTTCTGCCCATCCTGGTAGAGGGATCCTCCTCTGTTGCCCTCCTGAAGGTTGCTTCCCATATTTCCCCATGAAATAGTTTTTTCTATTTATTTGGGGGAGTTTTTCCTGATCCGATGTGAAATGTGTGATTTTGGGCTAAACAAAATGTAATTATTGTATCACTATTAATTGCTGGGTTATGCCAAATCGTGGCTCGGGTGACTAAGGAGAGGAAAAAAGTGACCCCCATTGTGCAAAGTTACTTAAAATAATCTGAAAATGATGTAACTATGATCCCCATGTGTAGCGTCTGAAGGATAAATTCCTGTTGTGAACGTGTGTTGTGCAGTGATGCGATCCGGCTGCAGCAGCAGCTGGAGGAGCTGCAGAGCCGACTGCTGACGCTGGAGACCAAGACTGCAGATTATGAATCTGTGCAAGCAGAGCTGGAGGAAAAGAAGGTACGGCCTTTCTTAGTCGAATCCCATTTAAAGGATGTATTTGTCAATAATTGTTCCTGCTGTGTTTATTTTCGGTAGGGTGCTCTTGAGACCTACAGACGGATGTCGGAGGAGATGGACAAATTGAAGCAGCAAAACAGCAAGACAATGACAGAGTAAGAGATAAATATGTTCTATCGTATTATAACGCTGTTATCTTTGTGGTGGTAAAATGTGAACAATCATTTTCTCACCCCTCAGGAATATTAGGCTTGAAGACCAGCTCAAGGATTTGGAAGGTACTTGGCATTCATTCACATGCTCTACCTTGAACTTTAAACCATACTATAATTTGTAAATTATTAATATATTAAAATGTGTTTTCTTTTTTTTTTGCTTAATCATCTTTCAAACTCTCAGAACTGTCCGAATCCAAGTCTCTTGAAAATGCACAGCTGAAGAGGGAAAAGGCCAGCGTGGAAAACAGTTTGCTGGAAACGCAGGTAAGCCGGCGGCGAAGGGGAACTGTGGTGCTCGGCAGCTTTTCAGGAAAACGTCATTTACATTTTCACCTCTTTTCAGACGTCTTTGAGGAAATCTCAAGCACAAGCCGACCGCGTTGACCAATTGATAGAAGAGAACGCCAAGACAACAATCATGTAAGAACGTCTTTTTCTGTTATCTGATATGACACTTTGATGGGCTCTTATGTAATGATTAGTCATGATTCATTGTTTATTAATTTCATCATGCTTGTGAGAAAAAAAAAAAGTCATTTTTAAAACAAAAATATGCTAAAAGTCCCCATGTTTTTTTCTTCTTCTCATCAACAGAAAGAACAACATTGAAAACAAAGTCAGGATGCTGGAAGGTTTGCATTGAACGTTGGAGACAGCTCGTCCTGAATCTGCTCGTTTGTGGGTTGAGCTGAATGTTTCTGCTCTGTGTTTCAGATTCGGTCAATCATAAAATTAACCAGCTGACCAAAGAAAATAATATGCTGTTGACACATATTGATGACCTCCAGGTGCAGTAATTACCTTTTTATAGATGTCAATTTGGTGGAAGTGTTTCTTAAATAATGTTGAAATTAACTTTTCTTTTGTATATGATTTGAATTAATTTGCAGGTGAGACTGAAGGCACTGGAAAGAGAAAGGAATAAAGGTAAAGGAGGAACGTTGTTTTGCTGTGGTCAAATGTTGTTTCTTCAAAAAGATAGTTAATAAAATAAATAGGTCAAATGAACAAATGTCAAAAATTATGTTTCAAAAAGCTCTAATGTAAAAGGTGTCTTTAAATCTATAAAATCAACTTTTTCTGACTTAATATTATATTTAAATCTTAAGCAATATCTGCATTTTCTCTCGACAGACTATAGGAGCACATCGACTCAAGCTCGCTCACCTGAGGAGCCTAAAGTTGACAAAGGTATCCAATCAGCTTCACCCGTTATTCATGACATTAACTTAAGGAGCCTATCACATGCAGCGTCATTGATTCCGTTTTTTTTTTTCCAGAAAAGTTCCAGATGCTGCTCCAGAACTTGTGGGCATGTGTGGAACCTCAGAAGCAGCTTCCTGCCAGCTTGATGCACGTATCTGGTGAGGCTGTCGTCTGTGTGTTATCACTGCCTTCACTCGAGAAGTGTCTTCACTTTGAATACTTTGTTTTTATTTTTGTTTAAATTTTTGTTGATTCTTGTGATTTCAGAGTCCGGGTCCAAACACGTTCCACCCTGCTCCCCGCAGAAGAGGCCACGCCCTCAACCGAGTTGCGCATTGCGGCCTGCTCCCCACAAGCCTTGTGACTCCCCCCGTTACCCCACGCAAACAAGCAGCACTTTTACCCAGTTAAAGCTCTTTCAGGATGGCTGGAGGGAACCGGACGTTCCCGATGAGAGAACGCGGTTGTCCAAGACAAACAGAACCGAGGAGTCGTCTGCTGACCTGGACGACTCCCCCAAATCTGTTGGGGAGATTCTGGCATTGTTCAAACCAATGCTTCCCTGCATATCGCCTCTGCCAGATTCGGTGAGAAATCATAAATATCACATGAAAATGCGTCTCTTGTTTCTGACAAAATTGTTGCACAGAATTAGTCTGTGATCCTAATTCTTTTTTTAATTCGGCGTGTCAGTAATTTGTCGCGTGTGAAGACGGGCTTAATATTTATGATGTTTATATGAATGGTGGTTCGTGCAAGGTGCTGTGTTGCAGTCTCTTTATATAATTCATTCACAATGCAATAACTGTTAGTACAACCACAATTAATGAGCAATATTTAAAAGGAAGTCACAGAAGGTGGACCTGGTTTCTGCGGATCCTTAAAAGAGATTGAATGATTTAATCCTAAAATAAGGACTTAATTGGTATTGAAAGAAGTCAGAAGTCTTACAAAATGCAAAGACATGGGAATTAGGATTGTATGAATTTGTATGCACATCGAAATTTACATATTTTTAAAGACATTTATCTATGTAAGTTAAATATAACTCCAAAGTGGTCTTGCCTTCTGATCAGCCTGGTCCCTCTCAACGTGCCATGTATGGTTGCATCAAATTACATCCATGTTTTTCTTCCTTTATGTCGTCTTCTAGGACACAGAGATGGAATCTATGGAGACAACTGATTGCAGAAAGGAAAACCATCCCGAAGCCTCTGACGACGGTGTTCCTCACGCCCAAGAAGAGTCCCTACTCATCACCACATCAGTAACGAGCCACGATCCGAACTCTACTGCACCGCCAACAGAGGAGACGGTGGACTTGACGGTGGACTTGACGGTGGACTTGACGGAGGCAGCGGAACACGTTCCCAATGAAAACGACTCCAAAGGATCGGCACAAAATGAGTTGAGCGCCGTTACGGAAATGAAGGACGAAAGTGGCTCAGGTGCTGAGGAAATGGATCTTCAAGAACTCGTGCCGATGGAGCCGGCAACTGTGCAGCTGGTGTCGGCATCGTCTTCTTCCTCCTCCACGTCGGACTCTACACTTTTGGAAAATCAAGAGCTGCCCTGCAGTGAAAGTCTCAGTAGCACCAGCGCCGAGAGCACATCTCAAAATGAAAATCCTTCCGAAGAGCCGAAGGCGGATCGGTCAGAGACAATTACGGAGATGGATGTTGACGCAGGCCCCCGTGATGTTGCCGGTGCTGAAACGGTCACTCCCGATGGCGGCGAGTCCCCCAGAAGGAGTGATACGACTGCCCCCCCTGAAGAAACAGGAAATGTGCAGTTGGTTTCTTACTCTGTGACTTCCTCAACATTCACGGACTCTGTGACGGACACGGAGGCTACAAATACAGAAAACGGTTCGGGAGTGGGGGAAAGTCATCAGGACCATTGCGGCAGTCCCGGAGGACAGGACGGTCAAGATACCACCGCCGCTGAACCCCAGGAGAACGAAAGCTGTCCTAACGAGGACACAGAGGTACCAGACGATGGCCCCCCTTCGTCAAGCAGCGCCGATGGCATTGTTAGTGCCTCAAATGGAAACGTTGAGGAAAGGCTTGAGAGTGGCGACGTATCCTCAGAACCTCTTGGGGAGGACGTTGGGAAGAAAGCTCAAGGAGCTGGAGTGGTTGGGGTAGCAGCTTCTCCCTCAGAGTCAAGTGTTGATAACAGTCCTCCGTCTCCACAGTTGAAGATAGAGGACGATGAGCCCCACGCCGATCGGGAACCTGCTCAAGCAAATGTTGAAACTCCTTCAAAAAAGGATGTTGACGCGGAGACATTGGACGGTGAAATGCTGGCAGACGGTGGGCCTCCCCTCTCCAACTCCCAAGAGACCGTCAACTATGAATCTCTGAAAGAAAACATGCACTCGGCATGCAGGCAGCTGAGTCCCACATGCCTGTTGCCCACTGTGGAATTGCAGCCTATGGAGGAAGACGGGGTCATCGAAAAGGCCGTTGCCAAAGACCCGCCTCAGGACAGCTTGAACGCAAGTGACCACAAAGTGGTGAAATACAACCTGCGCTCTGTCAGGTCCGCCACCTCGCTGAAGAGCGTCGCCGCCACGAATGGTCCAAATGGATGTTTGGAGCCATGTGTGAAAGTGCCTGAAAGACGGAGCCCTCGGGTGATTGGAGAGGGAAAGCCGAGCCCCGTGGCGCGTTCATCCGCAGCTCGGCCACCCGAGTGCATCGGCCATGTTCGCTCGGAAATGGGCCCTCCACTTCCCCGTCTCCTAACCCCCCTGAGCACGCCTCCGAAGGCGGGCAAATCCATCAATCCGAGGCAGGCTATTGGGAAACTCTCATTTCCCTCGCCCATGGATCGACTGGCTTCGCCTACCACTCCTGTCCCGGCCCACCGGACCCCCACAAGCCAGCACCTGAGTTCCTCGTCTCTAAACAGCCCGCTCCATCCGAACGGCGTCCCGTCGTCGCCGCTTCAGTTCGGCTCGGCCACCCCGAAACACGCCGTGCCCGTTCCGGGTCGCCTGCCGTTGACGCCGATGAATTCGTCCCCGTCGTCGTCCTCCAGTCCGTCGCAGGAGAACTCCATGAGGATCCTGGACACCATGTACCCCGAGCTCTCGGCCCACGGTCGGACTCTGAGCATCCTCAGGGGCAACGTCGGCCTGGGCATCTGCTCGTCGGAGAGCGGGACGTCCCCGACGTCGGCCGACAGCCAGGTGTCTTGCTTCAACTCCACTTCAACGGCCTTCACCAAGACGGAGACCAGAAGAGCGAAGAGGCAGGCCCCGGATCTGCCTCAACCTAAAAGCAGCAAATGTCTCCGGCTAGATAACTGCTCTCCCACTGTCGGCCGCAAGCCGGTGCCTTCTTCCCCCTCGTCAGTCAGTGGCGAGGAGACCACCTTGCCCCAGACGCCGATCGCCACGGCGATCAAAGACGAGACGATCTCTCCGCCATCCACGAAGGCCGAGGAGCCCGCGGAGCCCGGGGAGCAAAACCTTGTAGAGAAATATTTCAAGCAGATCGAAAGCCAGGCGTTCGATCTGTTGCCTGTGATCCAGAGCCACCTGTTTGTCGGCAACCTGCCCAAAAAGCCTGTCTTGAGGGACGAGGAGAAGGAGGTCATCTCTGAGATTTGCCGCATCACCTCGGTGAGTGCAGCGGTTTACCCTCTGGTCACTTTGCATTGCTTTCCCAGTATAAGTAACGGTAAATTGTCATTTTCGGGACACACGTCGACTACTTTTAGCAGCTTTTCCCTTTATAAAAAATAAATGTACACACTCATTTTGGTAGAAAAGAGTATGTAAAGACAGTCTGTGTCCACGTGAAATGACCTCTGCATGTTTTTCTCACCTCTCTCTTCAGCTTGAGGCGGACTATATGATGTTGCCCATCCTGAACAAGCTGAAAGCGGAGAAGAGAGATCTAAGCAGGAACTACATGCAGGCGCTCTGCAGAGTGTACACGGGGATCTGCCGGCAGAAGAGAGACTGGGAGAAGGCCCACATCCTGGCCTACAGCCTTCTCACTGAAGGTGAGCAGTTAGTCCTAAAGCCCACACACACACACACACACACACACACACACACACACTCGATACACCCGCACTCGTGGCAAGTTAAGCCTTTTCGCTCGATTGATTTTCGTTCGATTGATGCTTTTCTCTTTCTCATTGCGCGCCCTTCTGCAGATTTCCCAGACTCTGCCAAGCTGGTGTTGTTCATGGTGACGACATGGCCCAACATTCTGTCACACAGCAGCTCCCTGTGCCAGGCCATACACACCGTCACCAAGCTGAGCGCACAAGAAAACGTCCTCGGCTGCCTCTCAATGTTCCTCGAATGGGAGAAGGTGAAGGATTTGTAGAGATTGGGCTCTTCCTATTGGCTGTTGCTGTGGAAATATTTCAATATTTGATTTCCAACCCGTGTGACCTTAATCAGGAGTTCTTTCCCCATTTGCAAACCCTCTCAAATGACCCCCTCTCCAAATGAGCCCTCTGAAAGCGTTTGTCTCCGTATCGCTGCAGAGTCCTCCCTGTGACGTCGACACCCTCATCTCCAGGACGCTCTCGGATATTCGGTCCGGGGTGAGCTGGTCCTTCATGACACACCGCCGCTACGGGCCCGACGTGGGAGCTGAGGCGTGGCAGAGCATCTTTACGCTGCAACTCCTTTGTTCACACAAGAAGTGGAAGTGGACCTACGATAACGTGTTGAGGTGAGCTGTTATTTTTCACAGTTGTCTTCCAATCAGAAGCCACTGTGTACTCGTGTGTTGACGTCTTCTTTTTGCCTTGACAGCAAGGAGTTGTGGCCATTGATGAACACTTGGGTGAGCCAGCCCAGAGGGCAACAAGCCCCCGTCTCTGATGTGACCGTCGCCACCATCATCCGACTCATAGGTCAGTCGTTTTGATCGTTTACTCGGCCTGAAAACATGTGTTATTTAAACTGACGGTTGAGAATTTCATTATCTTTTCTTTCTTCTTCTTTTTAAATAGGATACCTCTGTCAACTGGGACTCAAAGAGAGGTGTGTTTCCTCGGTGGAAACTGTCGCCAACGTCATGAACACGTTCGGGAGGCATGGAAAGGCTGAAGGTATGAAATATGAGTTTTTTTGCTTTTATGTTAGATATTTGGAATACAGATCACATTTTGTTTATCCTTTCCATGTGTGGGCACACAACTACTTACCTGTGTATTTAAGCAAATTACAGTATTTATATCTCACCCTGGCATATTCAAGTATATTCGAGTGTTTGTATTTATTTTTCATAATTGTGCCAACTATTAATTGTATATATATTTTTTTTTTTACTTCTCTTTTAAATATATATATATATATCATATTTTTTTATTTTTTATAATATATATATATATATTATATGTATATTAGAAAATATATATATATATATTTAAAACAAAATTATATATAGTACATTTTTTAAAATAATAATTATATATATATATTAAATACATATATTTTTTGTATATATATATATATATATATATTATTATTATTATTTAAAAAATATGATATATACATATATTATTATTTTTTTAAATATATATACTATTTCTTTTTTTTTTTTAAAGAATATATATATATAATGCTCTGACATCCTGATGTAAAAGGGAAAAGGCCATCCAGCAGATGTATTTCCATAATTAGTCTAATCGCGTCACGCCCCTCCTCCCCAGGTGTGCCATGGGAAGTCCAGGTCGCCGCCATCTACTGCATCTACGACCTGTCCCCCTGCAATCCCAAACAAGCCCTGGAAGCCATGGCGGAATGGAGGGGAGAAACGATTCAGAGAGTCCCTCCTGCAGTCACCAGCTGCATCAACCAGTTAGCGTCGGTCTGCAGACAAGGTCACGAGCTGAAAAAGATGCACACGCCGCACTAAAGCACATGGCAGCCAGTGACAGTTTGTTTACTGTTTTGGGACATTACAAATGTTGTGCTCTTCTTAATACACCGTGCCTGGAGGTTCATTAAGTCTTGAATTGAAATGTGCAGTAGAAGACGGTTTCAGACAGTCAAACGTTTTAGTTTTGTTTATTTGTTACGTGCACTTCTACTTTATAATAATACATTATTTAAATGAACTCTAATTTTGTAGCAAATTTGTCCTACTTTTTTATTGTTGGAGACATGCAAAATTGATTTTCCTAACATTTTAGCTGTCCACACCGTGTAATACCGCCTTTTTTTTTGCTGTTCTCAGGTAATGTTCTAAAGTATTGTAAAATATGTTGCTGTATATGTTTCTTCATTCGGGTGTTTGTAAATACAAGGTATTGCTGTTTGTGGCAATCTTATTTTTCATTCATACAGTCAATGCTTTGTACAGTTTAACGTTTCAGAGGTTATTTAACTTTTTCAAATAAAAATTTCTACATATTGAAAATATTTGTCTGTGGCATTATCTTCTCACCTGTCTCACTGCAATACATGCTAAACCCATGAAGCTGGTTGTAATTATATACTGAATATATGTATATATAATTTTATGTCATATTTTATAGTTAATTTAAAATTATATATATATTTACTTTTTAAAATAATATATATATTTTCTTAAATATATATAATATATTATATATTTTACATTTCATAATAATAAAAAAATGAGTGTTGTTATTCCGATCCTCCTATTCCTAATATCTGCAGATATCTCCCAGGCCGTGCACAACCTGGCATAGCAGGCCACTAACACGAGTCCAAGCTACCTCAGACCAACGTCGAGACCAGGCATATGAGTCGAGATACTGCTTAGGAACACCATCCCCCAGGTAACTTACTACCTGGCACAGCGGGCCGCCCGAAAGCGACCTATGGCATGTGAGTCGGAATGGTGGCATGGGAACGTAGCCTTGAGCTCAACACTATACAACTACTAGACGCTCATCTGACATTTATGGCACTACATTCCAATAACATTCACAGTCAGAGTTCAGAATTTTTTTTTATTTTTCTCTTTCGGCCTGTTTTTTATAAAACGTGCCAGAAAATCAAAAACAGAAACATGTCTGATATATTCTACAGCTCAAGGTGACTTCACAGAGACTGTTCTTACATTTTAAAACGCTATATTTTTAAAGCTATTGGCTTTAAAGTATCTGAGTCATCTTTCCATGGAACGCTGGGTAATATTAATGACCAATCAGGTTAGGGCTTTGTAAATATGGACGTATGAAGAATTATCATAGCATATTCATAATCAAGTAACTTGAATCAGTAATGTACAGAGATTCATGAGATGGGCCACACACTAAATCACATTTCTTCAACCCACAGCTGCCACTGCAGTGCTGTTTATGCGCTAGCTTAGCGGCTAGCGCTAAATGAATAGGGAGGGATTACTGCTCGGTTAGCGTTAGCTAGCTCCCGCTAGCTTAGCGGCTAGCTGTGAGTACTTCTGGTTGTAAAACGCTATAAGGTCTGCTGTCAACATTTGAGTTGTTAAACTTAAAGTGTTCCTCGTGACTCTTTGTAGGTCAGGGGTCTGTGTATCTGGTAGGATAGGACTACAAACTCTGCTTGGCTGAAATGGACCTGGTCTGGTGTGGTGAGCTAGTACCAGTTAAAAGGATTATAATAGAGCCACAGGTTACGAAAGCTCTCTGCTTCCCCTGACGCGAGAACAGTGAGACGTATGTACAATACTTTCTGTTTATTAGACGTATTAAGTAGTGTTAAAATGAGTGTATGACATCTTATGTAGTGCTCATATTAGTGTTTGACAGACCCTGAATAAGTCCACGAAGGCCGAGGAGCCCGCGGAGCCCGGGGAGCAAAACCTTGTAGAGAAATATTTCAAGCAGATCGAAAGCCAGGCGTTCGATCTGTTGCCTGTGATCCAGAGCCACCTGTTTGTCGGCAACCTGCCCAAAAAGCCTGTCTTGAGGGACGAGGAGAAGGAGGTCATCTCTGAGATTTGCCGCATCACCTCGGTGAGTGCAGCGGTTTACCCTCTGGTCACTTTGCATTGCTTTCCCAGTATAAGTAACGGTAAATTGTCATTTTCGGGACACACGTCGACTACTTTTAGCAGCTTTTCCCTTTATAAAAAATAAATGTACACACTCATTTTGGTAGAAAAGAGTATGTAAAGACAGTCTGTCCACGTGAAATGACCTCTGCATGTTTTTCTCACCTCTCTCTTCATCTTGAGGCGGACTATATGATGTTGCCCATCCTGAACAAGCTGAAAGCGGAGAAGAGAGATCTAAGCAGGAACTACATGCAGGCGCTCTGCAGAGTGTACACGGGGATCTGCCGGCAGAAGAGAGACTGGGAGAAGGCCCACATCCTGGCCTACAGCCTTCTCACTGAAGGTGAGCAGTTAGTCCTAAAGCCCACACACACACACACACACACACACACACACTCGATACACCCGCACTCGTGGCAAGTTAAGCCTTTTCGCTCGATTGATTTTCGTTCGATTGATGCTTTTCTCTTTCTCATTGCGCGCCCTTCTGCAGATTTCCCAGACTCTGCCAAGCTGGTGTTGTTCATGGTGACGACATGGCCCAACATTCTGTCACACAGCAGCTCCCTGTGCCAGGCCATACACACCGTCACCAAGCTGAGCGCACAAGAAAACGTCCTCGGCTGCCTCTCAATGTTCCTCGAATGGGAGAAGGTGAAGGATTTGTAGAGATTGGGCTCTTCCTATTGGCTGTTGCTGTGGAAATATTTCAATATTTGATTTCCAACCCGTGTGACCTTAATCAGGAGTTCTTTCCCCATTTGCAAACCCTCTCAAATGACCCCCTCTCCAAATGAGCCCTCTGAAAGCGTTTGTCTCCGTATCGCTGCAGAGTCCTCCCTGTGACGTCGACACCCTCATCTCCAGGACGCTCTCGGATATTCGGTCCGGGGTGAGCTGGTCCTTCATGACACACCGCCGCTACGGGCCCGACGTGGGAGCTGAGGCGTGGCAGAGCATCTTTACGCTGCAACTCCTTTGTTCACACAAGAAGTGGAAGTGGACCTACGATAACGTGTTGAGGTGAGCTGTTATTTTTCACAGTTGTCTTCCAATCAGAAGCCACTGTGTACTCGTGTGTTGACGTCTTCTTTTTGCCTTGACAGCAAGGAGTTGTGGCCATTGATGAACACTTGGGTGAGCCAGCCCAGAGGGCAACAAGCCCCCGTCTCTGATGTGACCGTCGCCACCATCATCCGACTCATAGGTCAGTCGTTTTGATCGTTTACTCGGCCTGAAAACATGTGTTATTTAAACTGACGGTTGAGAATTTCATTATCTTTTCTTTCTTCTTCTTTTTAAATAGGATACCTCTGTCAACTGGGACTCAAAGAGAGGTGTGTTTCCTCGGTGGAAACTGTCGCCAACGTCATGAACACGTTCGGGAGGCATGGAAAGGCTGAAGGTATGAAATATGAGTTTTTTTGCTTTTATGTTAGATATTTGGAATACAGATCACATTTTGTTTATCCTTTCCATGTGTGGGCACACAACTACTTACCTGTGTATTTAAGCAAATTACAGTATTTATATCTCACCCTGGCATATTCAAGTATATTCGAGTGTTTGTATTTATTTTTCATAATTGTGCCAACTATTAATTGTATATATATTTTTTTTTTTACTTCTCTTTTAAATATATATATATATATCATATTTTTTTATTTTTTATAATATATATATATATATTATATGTATATTAGAAAATATATATATATATATTTAAAACAAAATTATATATAGTACATTTTTTAAAATAATAATTATATATATATATTAAATACATATATTTTTTGTATATATATATATATATATATATTATTATTATTATTTAAAAAATATGATATATACATATATTATTATTTTTTTAAATATATATACTATTTCTTTTTTTTTTTTAAAGAATATATATATATAATGCTCTGACATCCTGATGTAAAAGGGAAAAGGCCATCCAGCAGATGTATTTCCATAATTAGTCTAATCGCGTCACGCCCCTCCTCCCCAGGTGTGCCATGGGAAGTCCAGGTCGCCGCCATCTACTGCATCTACGACCTGTCCCCCTGCAATCCCAAACAAGCCCTGGAAGCCATGGCGGAATGGAGGGGAGAAACGATTCAGAGAGTCCCTCCTGCAGTCACCAGCTGCATCAACCAGTTAGCGTCGGTCTGCAGACAAGGTCACGAGCTGAAAAAGATGCACACGCCGCACTAAAGCACATGGCAGCCAGTGACAGTTTGTTTACTGTTTTGGGACATTACAAATGTTGTGCTCTTCTTAATACACCGTGCCTGGAGGTTCATTAAGTCTTGAATTGAAATGTGCAGTAGAAGACGGTTTCAGACAGTCAAACGTTTTAGTTTTGTTTATTTGTTACGTGCACTTCTACTTTATAATAATACATTATTTAAATGAACTCTAATTTTGTAGCAAATTTGTCCTACTTTTTTATTGTTGGAGACATGCAAAATTGATTTTCCTAACATTTTAGCTGTCCACACCGTGTAATACCGCCTTTTTTTTTGCTGTTCTCAGGTAATGTTCTAAAGTATTGTAAAATATGTTGCTGTATATGTTTCTTCATTCGGGTGTTTGTAAATACAAGGTATTGCTGTTTGTGGCAATCTTATTTTTCATTCATACAGTCAATGCTTTGTACAGTTTAACGTTTCAGAGGTTATTTAACTTTTTCAAATAAAAATTTCTACATATTGAAAATATTTGTCTGTGGCATTATCTTCTCACCTGTCTCACTGCAATACATGCTAAACCCATGAAGCTGGTTGTAATTATATACTGAATATATGTATATATAATTTTATGTCATATTTTATAGTTAATTTAAAATTATATATATATTTACTTTTTAAAATAATATATATATTTTCTTAAATATATATAATATATTATATATTTTACATTTCATAATAATAAAAAAATGAGTGTTGTTATTCCGATCCTCCTATTCCTAATATCTGCAGATATCTCCCAGGCCGTGCACAACCTGGCATAGCAGGCCACTAACACGAGTCCAAGCTACCTCAGACCAACGTCGAGACCAGGCATATGAGTCGAGATACTGCTATAGGAACACCATCCCCCAGGTAACTTACTACCTGGCACAGCGGGCCGCCCGAAAGCGACCTATGGCATGTGAGTCGGAATGGTGGCATGGGAACGTAGCCTTGAGCTCAACACTATACAACTACTAGACGCTCATCTGACATTTATGGCACTACATTCCAATAACATTCACAGTCAGAGTTCAGAATTTTTTTTTATTTTTCTCTTTCGGCCTGTTTTTTATAAAACGTGCCAGAAAATCAAAAACAGAAACATGTCTGATATATTCTACAGCTCAAGGTGACTTCACAGAGACTGTTCTTACATTTTAAAACGCTATATTTTTAAAGCTATTGGCTTTAAAGTATCTGAGTCATCTTTCCATGGAACGCTGGGTAATATTAATGACCAATCAGGTTAGGGCTTTGTAAATATGGACGTATGAAGAATTATCATAGCATATTCATAATCAAGTAACTTGAATCAGTAATGTACAGAGATTCATGAGATGGGCCACACACTAAATCACATTTCTTCAACCCACAGCTGCCACTGCAGTGCTGTTTATGCGCTAGCTTAGCGGCTAGCGCTAAATGAATAGGGAGGGATTACTGCTCGGTTAGCGTTAGCTAGCTCCCGCTAGCTTAGCGGCTAGCTGTGAGTACTTCTGGTTGTAAAACGCTATAAGGTCTGCTGTCAACATTTGAGTTGTTAAACTTAAAGTGTTCCTCGTGACTCTTTGTAGGTCAGGGGTCTGTGTATCTGGTAGGATAGGACTACAAACTCTGCTTGGCTGAAATGGACCTGGTCTGGTGTGGTGAGCTAGTACCAGTTAAAAGGATTATAATAGAGCCACAGGTTACGAAAGCTCTCTGCTTCCCCTGACGCGAGAACAGTGAGACGTATGTACAATACTTTCTGTTTATTAGACGTATTAAGTAGTGTTAAAATGAGTGTATGACATCTTATGTAGTGCTCATATTAGTGTTTGACAGACCCTGAATAAGTCCACGAAGGCCGAGGAGCCCGCGGAGCCCGGGGAGCAAAACCTTGTAGAGAAATATTTCAAGCAGATCGAAAGCCAGGCGTTCGATCTGTTGCCTGTGATCCAGAGCCACCTGTTTGTCGGCAACCTGCCCAAAAAGCCTGTCTTGAGGGACGAGGAGAAGGAGGTCATCTCTGAGATTTGCCGCATCACCTCGGTGAGTGCAGCGGTTTACCCTCTGGTCACTTTGCATTGCTTTCCCAGTATAAGTAACGGTAAATTGTCATTTTCGGGACACACGTCGACTACTTTTAGCAGCTTTTCCCTTTATAAAAAATAAATGTACACACTCATTTTGGTAGAAAAGAGTATGTAAAGACAGTCTGTGTCCACGTGAAATGACCTCTGCATGTTTTTCTCACCTCTCTCTTCAGCTTGAGGCGGACTATATGATGTTGCCCATCCTGAACAAGCTGAAAGCGGAGAAGAGAGATCTAAGCAGGAACTACATGCAGGCGCTCTGCAGAGTGTACACGGGGATCTGCCGGCAGAAGAGAGACTGGGAGAAGGCCCACATCCTGGCCTACAGCCTTCTCACTGAAGGTGAGCAGTTAGTCCTAAAGCCCACACACACACACACACACACACACACACACACACACTCGATACACCCGCACTCGTGGCAAGTTAAGCCTTTTCGCTCGATTGATTTTCGTTCGATTGATGCTTTTCTCTTTCTCATTGCGCGCCCTTCTGCAGATTTCCCAGACTCTGCCAAGCTGGTGTTGTTCATGGTGACGACATGGCCCAACATTCTGTCACACAGCAGCTCCCTGTGCCAGGCCATACACACCGTCACCAAGCTGAGCGCACAAGAAAACGTCCTCGGCTGCCTCTCAATGTTCCTCGAATGGGAGAAGGTGAAGGATTTGTAGAGATTGGGCTCTTCCTATTGGCTGTTGCTGTGGAAATATTTCAATATTTGATTTCCAACCCGTGTGACCTTAATCAGGAGTTCTTTCCCCATTTGCAAACCCTCTCAAATGACCCCCTCTCCAAATGAGCCCTCTGAAAGCGTTTGTCTCCGTATCGCTGCAGAGTCCTCCCTGTGACGTCGACACCCTCATCTCCAGGACGCTCTCGGATATTCGGTCCGGGGTGAGCTGGT
Source organism: Cottus gobio (assembly GCA_023566465.1). NCBI lineage: Eukaryota > Metazoa > Chordata > Actinopteri > Perciformes > Cottidae > Cottus > Cottus gobio. The sequence goes on from CM042221.1 coordinate 25,652,534, forward strand.
CCTTCATGACACACCGCCGCTACGGGCCCGACGTGGGAGCTGAGGCGTGGCAGAGCATCTTTACGCTGCAACTCCTTTGTTCACACAAGAAGTGGAAGTGGACCTACGATAACGTGTTGAGGTGAGCTGTTATTTTTCACAGTTGTCTTCCAATCAGAAGCCACTGTGTACTCGTGTGTTGACGTCTTCTTTTTGCCTTGACAGCAAGGAGTTGTGGCCATTGATGAACACTTGGGTGAGCCAGCCCAGAGGGCAACAAGCCCCCGTCTCTGATGTGACCGTCGCCACCATCATCCGACTCATAGGTCAGTCGTTTTGATCGTTTACTCGGCCTGAAAACATGTGTTATTTAAACTGACGGTTGAGAATTTCATTATCTTTTCTTTCTTCTTCTTTTTAAATAGGATACCTCTGTCAACTGGGACTCAAAGAGAGGTGTGTTTCCTCGGTGGAAACTGTCGCCAACGTCATGAACACGTTCGGGAGGCATGGAAAGGCTGAAGGTATGAAATATGAGTTTTTTTGCTTTTATGTTAGATATTTGGAATACAGATCACATTTTGTTTATCCTTTCCATGTGTGGGCACACAACTACTTACCTGTGTATTTAAGCAAATTACAGTATTTATATCTCACCCTGGCATATTCAAGTATATTCGAGTGTTTGTATTTATTTTTCATAATTGTGCCAACTATTAATTGTATATATATTTTTTTTTTTACTTCTCTTTTAAATATATATATATATATCATATTTTTTTATTTTTTATAATATATATATATATATTATATGTATATTAGAAAATATATATATATATATTTAAAACAAAATTATATATAGTACATTTTTTAAAATAATAATTATATATATATATTAAATACATATATTTTTTGTATATATATATATATATATATATTATTATTATTATTTAAAAAATATGATATATACATATATTATTATTTTTTTAAATATATATACTATTTCTTTTTTTTTTTTAAAGAATATATATATATAATGCTCTGACATCCTGATGTAAAAGGGAAAAGGCCATCCAGCAGATGTATTTCCATAATTAGTCTAATCGCGTCACGCCCCTCCTCCCCAGGTGTGCCATGGGAAGTCCAGGTCGCCGCCATCTACTGCATCTACGACCTGTCCCCCTGCAATCCCAAACAAGCCCTGGAAGCCATGGCGGAATGGAGGGGAGAAACGATTCAGAGAGTCCCTCCTGCAGTCACCAGCTGCATCAACCAGTTAGCGTCGGTCTGCAGACAAGGTCACGAGCTGAAAAAGATGCACACGCCGCACTAAAGCACATGGCAGCCAGTGACAGTTTGTTTACTGTTTTGGGACATTACAAATGTTGTGCTCTTCTTAATACACCGTGCCTGGAGGTTCATTAAGTCTTGAATTGAAATGTGCAGTAGAAGACGGTTTCAGACAGTCAAACGTTTTAGTTTTGTTTATTTGTTACGTGCACTTCTACTTTATAATAATACATTATTTAAATGAACTCTAATTTTGTAGCAAATTTGTCCTACTTTTTTATTGTTGGAGACATGCAAAATTGATTTTCCTAACATTTTAGCTGTCCACACCGTGTAATACCGCCTTTTTTTTTGCTGTTCTCAGGTAATGTTCTAAAGTATTGTAAAATATGTTGCTGTATATGTTTCTTCATTCGGGTGTTTGTAAATACAAGGTATTGCTGTTTGTGGCAATCTTATTTTTCATTCATACAGTCAATGCTTTGTACAGTTTAACGTTTCAGAGGTTATTTAACTTTTTCAAATAAAAATTTCTACATATTGAAAATATTTGTCTGTGGCATTATCTTCTCACCTGTCTCACTGCAATACATGCTAAACCCATGAAGCTGGTTGAAATTATATACTGAATATATGTATATATAATTTTATGTCATATTTTATAGTTAATTTAAAATTATATATATATTTACTTTTTAAAATAATATATATATTTTCTTAAATATATATAATATATTATATATTTTACATTTCATAATAATAAAAAAATGAGTGTTGTTATTCCGATCCTCCTATTCCTAATATCTGCAGATATCTCCCAGGCCGTGCACAACCTGGCATAGCAGGCCACTAACACGAGTCCAAGCTACCTCAGACCAACGTCGAGACCAGGCATATGAGTCGAGATACTGCTTAGGAACAACCATCCCCCAGGTAACTTACTACCTGGCACAGCGGGCCGCCCGAAAGCGACCTATGGCATGTGAGTCGGAATGGTGGCATGGGAACGTAGCCTTGAGCTCAACACTATACAACTACTAGACGCTCATCTGACATTTATGGCACTACATTCCAATAACATTCACAGTCAGAGTTCAGAATTTTTTTTTATTTTTCTCTTTCGGCCTGTTTTTTATAAAACGTGCCAGAAAATCAAAAACAGAAACATGTCTGATATATTCTACAGCTCAAGGTGACTTCACAGAGACTGTTCTTACATTTTAAAACGCTATATTTTTAAAGCTATTGGCTTTAAAGTATCTGAGTCATCTTTCCATGGAACGCTGGGTAATATTAATGACCAATCAGGTTAGGGCTTTGTAAATATGGACGTATGAAGAATTATCATAGCATATTCATAATCAAGTAACTTGAATCAGTAATGTACAGAGATTCATGAGATGGGCCACACACTAAATCACATTTCTTCAACCCACAGCTGCCACTGCAGTGCTGTTTATGCGCTAGCTTAGCGGCTAGCGCTAAATGAATAGGGAGGGATTACTGCTCGGTTAGCGTTAGCTAGCTCCCGCTAGCTTAGCGGCTAGCTGTGAGTACTTCTGGTTGTAAAACGCTATAAGGTCTGCTGTCAACATTTGAGTTGTTAAACTTAAAGTGTTCCTCGTGACTCTTTGTAGGTCAGGGGTCTGTGTATCTGGTAGGATAGGACTACAAACTCTGCTTGGCTGAAATGGACCTGGTCTGGTGTGGTGAGCTAGTACCAGTTAAAAGGATTATAATAGAGCCACAGGTTACGAAAGCTCTCTGCTTCCCCTGACGCGAGAACAGTGAGACGTATGTACAATACTTTCTGTTTATTAGACGTATTAAGTAGTGTTAAAATGAGTGTATGACATCTTATGTAGTGCTCATATTAGTGTTTGACAGACCCTGAATAAGTCTGCTCTGACTGATGGAGGACAGTCAGCCAGTGGAGCCTTGTCGTTAATATGTTCAAACCTTCCTGTAATTATATAAAGTTATGATTATGGCTGTGTTAACCAGCTGACGTTGCTGCTGTTTAATCCTGTTATTCATGTGTTATTCTGCTCCTGGCTGCTAAAGGACCGGCAACACACCGCTGTCTGTTCATTGTTATTTTATATGATATATTATTACATATCATTATATATGCTTATTCAATTCAGTTTATTTTGTATAGCCCAACATCACAAATACAAATATGAGTCTGTTTATACGTTATTTCCTTGTAAAAAGAAAAGTAACTCACATAATAAATTCGTGATAAAGGCAGCAAATAATGATCCAGCCAAATTACTTCAACTATCACGTTTTATCCATCCTGCCCCGTCTGATTTGTGAAAAGTGTTGAATCATTTAAAAGCAGCAGTTTCCGGGGCCGGCAATCCTTCAAAATAAAATCTCAAACCCACATTAGCGCCATACACTTTGAAGTATTAAGAAACAGCTCCGGTGGCCAAACAATATGCATAATACTTTAAAACAAGGACAACAAGCCCGAACGAGGTACCTATAACATATGTCAAGAAAACATGTATTTGTATATGTTATTGAAATGTAAAAATACATGAAAAGGACATTATTATAACGAATAAATCTTCAAACTGGGAGAGTTGCACTTCATCAATCAAATGAATAGATGATTAATACATGTTATCAATATTGCAGAGTTGAAAAGTTACATTTTGAAATGCTTTTTATTTTATATATTTTTATATTATTTTATTTTTTATATAATTATTCATATTATTTTATTTATATTATTTAGTATTTTATTTTTTATATATATTATTCTATTTTATATATGTATATCTATATTTTTTCAACGGGCCTCGTATGATGATGAATTAAATACAATATATTAGTATATTTGTAATTGTGTCTCTGGTTTGATATGATATTTCAAAGAAAGAAAATATTAAAATAGTGTAGCTTCCGGTCTGTCTGACCTGAATGTAGTCGACTTGACGCACCTCTCAGTCTCGAGGGTGTGTTCAAAAGATTTAAATCCCTCACACATGCGTAGACGCTGATCTGTGCTGCTGGTTGCGCCATATTGGCTGGTTTACATGGGGAGTGGAGTTGGACAAGCCGCTTGAAAAAAAAAAATAAAAAAAAACAACCAACCAGTTTCTGCACATGAAGCATTGCAACGATGACAAGTAAATCCACGCGGTAGGATCAACTCGTTTTCTTGCGCGCAAAGTCTTTAATTTACTTAAATTGCTCGCCCGTTTTCCCCGCGCAAGAGGTTCTCGATCAAACTCCAGTCCAATGGATCCCAGGACCGCCTGGATCCAGCCGGAGCAGAAGGGACCTGCCAATTCCCTGTGGATGCACATTTGGGAGACCTCTCAGGGGTTCAGGGTAAACCCGGGCACCGACAACCACCACCTCCACCTGCAGCGCAACTTTGCGGCGCAGGACTCAACGGAGTCCAACGGCGAGTATTGCAAAAATGTTGCGTCGGCGCCGGAGTGTGTGTTTGGGAAACTGCCGAAGCGAGACGGCGGCGGAGAGCGGGTGAATGTCCGGAGGAAGGGCTCGCTGTCGCCGTCCTCCTCCTCGCTGGACTCGGAGGCCGAGAGCTCCTCGCCCTCGGGCTCCTCGCTGCAAATCGATAATTTGAACGTCGCAGAGGAGGCCAGCCGGTTCCTACACTACGGCGAGCACGAGCGCAACGAGAGCAACCTCCGGCGGCAGTGTGCGCCTCCGCCTCCCCACGCCGTGCAGCAGCAACACTTTCGCAGCATGCAACAACCCGGCGGCCACACCCCCGCCGGGACTAGAGCTCATCAGCATGGGAGCAGCAAGCTGCACCACCAGCCGTCCGGCCGCAGGAGGCACCTGAGCAGAGCCAACACTTTCCACGGCCTCAACCCGCTCCTGTCCCCCGGCTGCAATGGCCACCACGTAGACTCGTCCTGTAGCCTGTGGAAGTCCAGGCGGTACAGCCCTGGCATTAATGGGTGAGAGGATAGAAGATTTTTATTTTTTAATTTTATTAAATTTGTATGATAGTCATGGAAAGATGTTCAATGGGACTTATAGTGGTTTCATGCTCACTGCTGCATGTGTTGCAAATGTTAATTATGAATGACAAATATTCAGTTATTCTCTGTATGTTCAACATAATTGAGACTATATACCTGAAGCTATGTATTTTTATCCATTGTGGTCTCTCCAATTAAATTATGCCTGTAATTGACCCATCTACCAGACTTAATGTGTTTTTGCAAAATAAGTCAACTTAAGTTACTGTGAGCGTGGATGTATTTGAGGCCCAACTCAATAATCAGTTTCCCAGTGCTTCAAACATTTCCCAGTGTGTTACCAGCAGTAGGCCCAGGCCTAGTGCATGCCTCCTTTTTTATTTATTAATTCAGCACTACTGTCCATATCTGCGCTGCTCAGTCCATGACCACAGGTGTCCGGTCTCCCTTGAACCCTTTACAGCCTCCATGAAGAGATCGTGGACTTCTTCAACTTCATGTCGCCGCGCCCGGAGGAGGAGGCCATGAGGAGAGCGGTGGTGAACAGAATAGAGAGTGTCATCAAGGACATGTGGCCCACAGCGCGGGTGAGTGTCGCTGGGCTCGGACCAGTAGCTCAGACTGGGAGCGGTACGCTGCTCCGGCCTGCCCAGTAGGGAGGACTGGGGCCGGTCTGGAGATCCTCCTAGTGGATTATGTGGGCTGTCTAATGTTTTCTTCTTCTGATGATGAACTAAAAAAAATTCTGAAAAAGTCTTGATCTCTAAACCTCTTTCACCTTTATGCATTATGCTTAAATTAATGAGTCCTTTTAATAGCAATAGTAAAATAGATGATCAGAATATGGCCGTTGAGTTGGATAGATGTCTTCTTTCTTCATCCCCAGACTAAACCTAAAACCTAAATTTAAAAGTATGAAGTATACATCTGTCGGGGCATTAAAGGCTTTTCTCACTCGAGGGCCATTGTATTGATTTAAATGTTAACTTTTTGGGGGGTAAATTGTTCTCCCTTGGGTCAACACACTAAAGAACCAAGGAATATAAATACATTTTAAATAAAAAAAAAAAATGCCTTTTGGATTTGCCATTTAACCTTTTTTCTTCGGTTTGCAGGTTTTTAATACAGCATTTTAATTTATATTGACTGATGTTTATTGCTCTGCAAAGCCTGTTTTTAAATCATGATTATGGTGTTTAAAACTAACCGGCAGCAGCCTAGTTTACTCTGCACCTCTAAACAGAGTTACTCACTCAAAGTAACATTAGTGAATTATTTTCCGTTGTACGCTGCCAACAGAATGTTAGACGGAGTTTACTTTGAGAAATGCCTCGTTGTGTGTTCACATTATAAACATGTCGAGCTAATCATAGTCTACTGGCCTCCCTCCTCTCTAAAGACCAGGTTGTGTTGCTCTTCCAGTGTTTCATGTTTGTCGTGGGCTTTGGTCCCTAAATAGAAAACATGTCGTTCCCAGTATTATTAACCTCCGAAGTCCATTTTCACTGTGACATGTTTCGCCTCTTGTAGCCATATGCAGTGTTTTGAGAATTATTTCTAAGTATTTGCTTCCTGCTTATCATAAGTGAGGACTTTTAAAAAATATTATTATATGTGAGTTTGACTGTACAAATAAACTGCGTTCATACCCGACAAGTAGAATATATTATGTTAATATTTATTCTGTATTTCGAGAACTATTTATAAAGTTACTGATATTTAAAAAGCCCATTGACATCTACTTAAACTATCATAAGTGAGGACTTTAAGACATTTCTTAAATATTATTATCTGCGAGTTTGACTGTACAAATAAACAGCGTTCATACCCAACAAATAGAATATATTATGTTAATATTTGACCGTGTTTGCGTTGGTGTGAGGAAGCACAAACACCAGGCAGTGCAGCTGCCAACACACACAAAGGTCAAACTATCCTGGACTTGAGCTCACTTGAGTTTTACGACTCTTATCGGCTCCTCTTTGTTTGTCTCGCCCCTCAGGTGGAGATATTCGGCAGCTTCAGCACAGGACTTTATCTCCCGTCCAGGTAATATTTGTTTGTTTTTCTTCTATTCAGATTTTTTTTTTTTAATATTGGCCTGTTTTGAATTGTCTCATTAAAAATACAATTTTTAACCACATTGCTGGAAATTCAGATTGTACTTCTTTTCATGGGGTTTTGTGTAAAGTTTGTTCCTCGTGGTAGAGAGCGGAGCAATAATGGGAAATGTTGATTTCACATTAGTTGTGCAATTAAAGAGGAGGTTAATATTACAACATTTTAATCAGCAGTGATTTAAAGGGATTTTCTTTTTTTATTGGGGGGTTAAAAAAAAGCAGCTGTTAAATACATTGTTAACCCACTGTATTCACTTAAGACTGAGTAATTTTGGGTAAACTCCATAATCAACAATATTGATTATAAATTAGGACCATGTCTATGAGATGTACACATGAACAAATTTCCTAAAATTATTTTTTTCATATATTTTTCATAAAACAAATAACAATCTTGTTCGTAATCTTTCAATTTCACATTGTGATTGCACAGCGGTTCCTCAAAAGCCTGACATAATAACACAACACAAGGATTTTCATGTTCTTTCAGTGACCTCTGAGTCTCTGTGTTCATGGAAAACTTGTAAGGAATACTCGTTGAGGTACAAAGTACTATGTTTCTGTTTGCAGTGACATTGACCTGGTGGTGTTTGGGAAGTGGGACCATCCCCCACTGCAGGAGCTGGAGCAGGCGCTGAGGAAGCACAACGTGGCCGGGCCCTACCCCATCAAGGTCCTCGACAAAGCTACTGTAAGTCACCACGAGGCTTTTATTTTATTAATTAAGAAGAAAGAAAAAATCATGAAGCATCATGAAATGTGGATTTGTGTCCCCATACTTTTTTGGATTGATTTTAATTGGCTCTCTGGCCTGTCAGGTGCCAATCATCAAGCTTACGGACCATGAAACGGAGGTGAAGGTGGACATCAGCTTCAACGTGGAGACGGCTGTTAAAGCGGCTCAGTTAATCAAAAGCTATCTGAAGGTAAACCGTTTAACCCGTGTGTGTGTGTGTGTGTGTGTGTCTCTCACACACACGTTCTGTCGTCCGCCCTCGTAGAAGTACACGGTTCTGCCGCCTCTGATCTTCGTCCTGAAGCAGTTCCTGCTGCAGAGGGATCTGAATGAAGTCTTCACTGGAGGGATCAGCTCTTACAGCCTCATTCTCATGGCCATCAGCTTCCTGCAGGTACACAAGCCTGCTGCACGTGTGGATGATTAAAAACACTGCACATTTTGTCTATTACAATTTGTTAAATCAACTTAATCAGAACCATTTTCTGGTGCAATATCTTGTATATTCAATATTCTTTTTTTACTGTTTTTATTTTATTATCTTTATTACTGTTTATTTACAGTACTGTGCAAAAGTTTTAGGCAGGTGTGAAAAAATGCTGTAAACTAAGAATGCTTTCAAAAATAGAAGTGCTAACAGTTTATTTTCATTAAACTCATTTAAACTGTTAGCACTTCTGTTTTTTTAAATCATTCTTAGTTTACAGCATTTTTTCACACCTGCTTAAAACCTTTGCACAGTACTGTATATTGCTTGATTTTTATTTTCTTTTACTTACTGTGAGCAATGCTGCTGTAATCCTGTAATTTCACCACTGCGGGACTAATAAAGGATTATCTTATTTTATTGCCATGAAGGTGCATAACATTTAACAGTAAACAGAGTGCAATATATGAGAATGAATGAATGAATGAATATTTACAATTAAACAGTAGAATATAAAAATAAGATAATGTGCATGGAATCACATTCTGTGTGACGAAAGCAGTAAAAGTGATTATTTGTGGTCTGAAATGTCATGATTTTGTACTCCACTTGTTCCGCCAGCTTCACCCTCGCATCGACACGCGGCGCTCCAACATCAACCTGGGCATCCTGCTGATCGAGTTCTTTGAGCTGTACGGCCGCGACTTCAACTACATGAAGACCGGCATCCGGGTGAAGAACGGCGGGGCTTACCTGTCCAAGGAGGAGACGCTCAAGGCCATCGGCAGCGAGAACCGGCCGTCCATGCTCTGCATAGAGGACCCGATACAGCCAGGTCAGCTGGGTTTGACCCCATGACGTGATGGAGGCCGGCATGCTTTTTTAAAATACACGTGTGGCCGTGACATCACACATTTACCGTCCACCATTAGTGCAATTACATGGGGAGAACGTGACTGATTGTGTTTTTGAAAGGACAAAGAACTATTGTACGAACTGGAGACTAAACAAAGGGGAGAAGAGAAGCAGAGTTCTGGTTGCATTGTTTCAAGTAATGTTGCATTTGAGTCAAATGACACCTAATTCATCTTGATTTGAGTGACAGGCCCAGCCTTGCAAGAGGATAGCTGACTGGTGCTGTTTTACGTTTCGCTGGAGTTTAAACAGATTGTTGTCCATATATTGTGTTCTCCATGTTTTTTTTTTTATTGTCCCAGGGAACGATGTTGGCAGGAGTTCGTACGGCGTTCTGCAAGTCAAGCAGGTGTTCGACTTTGCCTACATGGTGCTGAGTCATGGGGTGTCTCCTCTAGCTCGCGCTTACCCCAACAAAGACTATGACAGGTTGGTGTCTCCATTCATTAAAGCTTTTATTTTACTTTGCAGGGTTCGTACGCTCATGGAAAACCTGGAAAAGTCATGGAATTTTCAAAATGGTTATTTCCAGGCCTGGAAAAGTCCTTGAAAAAATAAAATCCCGGAAAGTCATGTTATATTCATTTATGTGGTTCATTTACGCTGAGTTTGAAATAATGAATATGCTTTTAAAAGAGAGACTCAAAATATAAGCAGGCATACGCTGAGTATATCTATAAATGTTTATTCTTTTAATCAAACTATTGTCTCTCATTCATTTGTGTCCTTTAAGGAATACTGTATGCTTTGGAATCCTCATTGTTAGTTTAAATACTACATTTTATCACTTTTTCATGGACACACCCAGATTTCACTAAATGTTTGGTCATGGGAATCTGGTTTAAAGTACTGGAACTCCATTGGTCAACACGTGTATGAACCCTGACCTTTGCTCTGACCTTGGCATGCTCTGAGCGCTCCCGTCTGTGTTGCAGTACTTTAGGACGCATCATCAAAGTGAGCCCCGAGGTGCTGGCCTACAGGGACTGGACCATCAAGAAGTGGGGCGCCAAGCAGCACGCCAAGCTGGAGAACCACGGTAACCTTTTGGGAACCTCGGTGCATCTAAATGTGACGTTTAGGGGGCGTGTCCATGTGGTCGCCATCAAGAGAGAGAAAATGTATACATTGTTGCATTTTAAGTCTGTTTTTGATTTATTAGCATTAATTGATAACATGCAGCGTTGATCTATTAATCAGAAGAATATATTATTATATACACAGCCTTATACAGCAGAATTATAATATTGCGTCCTGATCAGATATCACGAACAGCGGACAGATTATTATTTATTTTAGTTTTTTTGTGCTTTCACACCACAACCCAGTGTCTTCTGTCTATAAAGCTCAGCTGGTGTGTTCTGTTTGGTTCCAGGAGTAGAGACCTGTGAGCGGGACCTGGCCCGGCTCAGGCTGGTTTCTGTGGAGGACCAGAGAGACGCCGACTCCCCCCTCAGCACCGACTCGCCGTCTCCGGTCTTCCTCCCCAGCCCTCAACACCGCTCGTCGTCATCCTCCGCATGCTCGCTCTCCTCCTCCTCCGGGAGCGACATAGTAAGAACAAAGGCCGTTCTGTCCATTTGAAACATTTACTGGATCTTCACAACTACTTTTGGCAACGCATGGAGTTAATTTTCATGCATTCACAAAAGTCTTTGTCAGATGAATGTGATGACATTAACCTTCCTCTTGTGTTAGCTTTCTGTTACCATCTCATGTTAACGGGTCGGTTTTGACCCGTGTCTTAAATCAGCTGTAAAATACACAAAACAATTATCTATCATCCAATTTGTTTCCCATATCTTGGTTACCTTGTTAGGCTTCCTTATCCATGAAAATATTGATTTTAATATTTTTGGTGTGGGCCTTTTCTTTGTCAGTACACCCCTCGATTTCAATGGAAACAAATGGTAAAATGAACCTCAAGAGAAATGTATAACTAAATAAAAGGTTGTCGTGTTACCTGACTGTTACTGATGGGTATTATCTCTTACATTAATGTGACCACATTTTCGCCAACTTTTTTTAAACTTTGTCTTTTTTCCCAGGAGTCTGACTCTTCTCCGAGCAGTAACGCTGCCATCCATCTCCACCCCCTCAGCCTGGCCTCGGTCCATTCGGTGCTGCAGATGGCTACAGACCTGAGGGCCTCTCATCCAGCAGGCTTCCTCCACACCACGCCGCAGGTAATGTGGCACGGTACACCGATACTAAAGAGGCACCGCGGTACCCGTACGGTAAAACGATATGATTTTGCATATTTTTTTAGTATCAATACTTTATTTACCGCTGACACACAGACCCGTCTAACAGACCAAGGGAGGACACGTAGGACATGCCCACTGACACACAGAGACCCGTCTAACAGACCAAGGGAGGACACGTAGGACATGGCCACTGACACACAGAGACCCGTCTAACAGACCAAGGGAGGACACGTAGGACATGGCCACTGACACACAGAGACCCGTCTAACAGACCAAGGGAGGACACGTAGGACATGGCCACTGACACACAGAGACCCGTCTAACAGACCAAGGGAGGACACGTAGGACATGGCCACTGACACACAGAGACCCGTCTAACAGACCAAGGGAGGACACGTAGGACATGGCCACTGACACACAGAGACCCGTCTAACAGACCAAGGCAAAGCACCTTTCAGACCGACACCAAACAATAGGCCTACATAGCCGTGTATAATCAATGCACCATGTAGTTTTCATTAATATCTTGCTTAATACTAATATTAATGGCATTTGTTGGGTGTTTAAAAAGCTGGGCAGGAACAAGCTGGTAAAAAAGGGGACCATATAGATGTTTTATTTATTACTATTATAGATAAATATACCAGTATCATATCGTATTTGTGGTATTGTATCGAATTCTGTTATCGTAAGTATCGGTATCGTGATATTTATTGCAAGTATTGTATCAAAGTCATAATTTTGTTATCGGGACAACCATAGCCGCAGGTTGGTTTCATTTGTGTCGCCTCCTTCTACAGGTATGACGGTTTTTCAATTCAATCTAAAACCTGTTAACTTGGGCACAGAATCTATTGCACAGAACTTGCTTTTGGTAGAATTGTCATTGCATGTTTTTCTTTTTGAATGTTTAGGTCCAGATGTCCCTTCCAGAGAACCTGACCATGTCCTCGCTCGCCGATTGCCAGTTCTACCACGAAAACTCTCCAACAATCGGCCTCGTGCATCGTCACGTGACGCAAGCTGCCCACATCTCCCAGCACACCAGCCCCCTCCACCAGCTCCACCACCACCACCACCCTCCAATGGGAGGGCACCACAGCCACGCGTACACCATGCGCTCCAGTTCCCACGGCTCACTGGAGCCGCACAAAGTCGGCTCGAAGCACAACCAGGGCGGCGGCCTCCGAGGCCCAGAGCCCTCCCACTGCAACGTCAGCCCCCAGCGGCGGTTTGCGGCCCCGGGTCAGAGCACGGCGCCGGGCTTCAGGAGCCAGCAGCAGAACAACCGCACCACCTGGCGGCGCAGGAAGAGGGACAGTCTGCCCGCTCTGAACCAGAGCAGGTAAAAGACGTTTGACTGGCAATGTTTTTTTTGTTTTTAAAGGCCTCACTGGGCCCATCATGAGTCGGTTTTGTTTCGTGGTCCGAGGCTCTCCAACACACACACACACCTGCTTCGTCCTGGAAGCCACGAGTCAACTGAAAGTTGCCTCCACAGGTGTGACGTGACGATGGAGCACCAGGTGCTGCTGCGAGGCGCCGGCAGCTGAAGGAAGACCGGAAACGGCCCGAAAGCCTTAACTGAGCTCATTTTGTCCCATCGGAGGCCCTTCCTCTAAATGTCACGCTCACCAGCACGGACCTGGGGTTGGATTACTGGGTCCCACACTGGGTCCCACACTGGGTCCCACACTGGGTCCCACACTGGGTCCCACACTGGGTCCCACACTGGGTCCGGCTCTTCTCCCAGTGTTGCAGCGGCTATGGACTCTGAAAAGGGTCCAGCATCACGCTTCCATGACACTTGAAAACCTTTTTTTTTTTTTTCTTTTTTTTTTTAAACAAAACATCATGTGCCATAACTTGATTATTGAACCTGGTCTCTCTTGAAGTTTTCACTCTTATTGGGCCTTTTTTAAGTATTTCTTTGGGCTCATCTGGTCTTCTCCAACTCCCCAACGGCTCCGGTTATGACTCAGAGTTCCTAGCTTGGACTTTCCTCCACAGACTACTCTGCACCGGAGCGACGCACTACCTTTCTACCTATGCAGCGCGACGCTGACTCCATGTTTCTGGTGTGACGGCACAAAACCAAACCTGGTCTCAAGTGCTTGAACTGTGACGACTCGTCTGAATGTAGCAAATGTTTCTCTCTCTTGTGTGTGTGTGTGTGTGTGTGTTTGTGTGTCGGTCATCTGTTCTCTCGTTTTTGTCACCGAGTGCTTTTCATTTGTTCACATTGGCACTATTATGTTTTTCTGTTTTTGTATCGTAAACATTGCCACCTTATGTTATGTTCGTTGCGTTCCATGTGCAATAATTGCTTTTATTTAATTTATGTCACATTTTGGTTTTATTTTAGTGGTTGTCCCCACTATAAGTTTGCTTTTTTTAATATATATGATTATTTGACAACATTGATCTGTGCAATATATGGATTTAAAGGCCTTGAATGTGTCTGTGTGTGTGTGTGTGTGTGTGTGTGTGTGTGTGTGTGCAGCTTTCCAGCAACATGAGCAATGTGCCAAAAATGACATGATTTATCATTGCATTATGATCACCTGTGATTCTGTCAAATGCCAAATGTTTTATCACCACTCCTTTTTTTTCCCGAAATTTTTATTTGGCTGCATTTCCTCCTCACAGACTGAGGCTGTTTTGGAGAAATGCACCTTTTTTTTTATCAGTGTTTCCTCGTGTTGTCATTTCAATAATAGTTGGTGCTACTTATTACCAGCGACGTGCATTTTCCTGCCTTATATCTCGGTTATGATTCTGTTGAAGCAACAGGTTAACGGCCTTCTTAAATGACCAAATGTCCTCTTTTCTCCCTGTACGTAGTCATCTCTCTGTTTCTATAAGCACTGCCGGGTTTACTTGGCTTTTATTTTTTTACAACCAGCTTTCTGCTGCAGTCGATGATTGTTAACATCAACATCATGTCACGTTTGTTTTTGTTTTTTTAATTCTGAGGTCGTAATTCTAAAAGGCTAGAGGTCCGTCCTCTCCCAGTATTTATAGTCAGCGTTTCCACATCTCGTGAGACGAGGCGTGGAAACGACGTAACTTACACGGCAATCCAGACGAGGGGGGCTTGAGCCGCAGAGTCGCCAGTACTGGCCAAATTTGGTGCTGGTCATGTGTTTTTTTTTTTTTCTGTGATTATTGTTGACACCGACATGAAGGACTCGGCTTGACTCTGTCGGCATTACCCCGTCGTCCTCTTCAAAGCCCTTAGAGGATCATAGTGCCACAAACCAAACCCCCAGCTCAGACCTGTGTGGTTAAGGATGGGTTGTTCTGTGTGACATATAGATGTATACCTTGGTTTTTTTTATGTATGTTTTTCTATTTTTTTAATAAACATTTTAAAACTCAATTTCCAGTTCAGTGCGTACATTTGTGTGACGTCCACTCTTGAGCGGAGAAGTATATTTTGGTTGCATATAAAATGTAAAGTATGAATAATGCTGATGTTCTGAACTTTCTCTTTATATTTTTTTTTATGATTGTTCGTCTCGAGTGCACCTTCAATCATCTGGTGTGTTGTAGTTCCTCCTGCTCCCTGGTGGGGGCGCTGGTGGACCGTGGCTCGGTTCGGGTGCCTCTCATCCATCACCTTTTCCCAGATTGTCCGCTCGGTGCAGGGAAGTAGAACGTGGCAGAGAAGAGGGCTTCAACTAAACCCTCAAGTTCAATCATCGGAGGGTCGGTGGCTGGAACGGCTGTTTTATTCCAATTAAAACCAATGGGAGGGGGAGGTCTCGACTCAAACTAGCTGACTAAGGCACTAGGACATTATACCCGGCCTCCGTGTCCAGCCCGTCTTCATTAATGATTAAATAGAAGTGAGCTGTTGGCGTCGGCTGCAGTTCATAATGTTGTTAAAAGCTGGCGCGTTGTTCCTGGTGGCTGTAATAACCAGATTAGACCTGAATTAAAGATGGGCGGGCCAAGAAAAGCGCTCATGTGAGGTGTGCATCCTCAACCTGCAGCCTGCAGCCACATGAATAACCCAGTTTCAATTACACACCATCTTTAGTGTTACGTGTGTGTGTGTGTGTGTGTGTGTGTGTTTACATGTGTGTCTTATCTGCATGGGATGAAGCCCTCAAAATCCAAGCAGCCTCTCCCTGCAGTTTCAAGGCACTCACTTTATCGTAGTGGTAGTCAACATATTCATATATCAGCTTTTCAGAACTATTTCCATGCCAATCAATACAGCATAAATGTGATAAAAACCAGGCGTACCGAGGCCTTTCTTCAAAATCCCACTGGCATGAAAGCTGAAGTTCTCCTGAGAGAAGGTCAGCGGTCGCACCTTCAGGCTGTCGGTGACTGTCAGTCTCCACAATGGAGCGTTTGCATCTGAGCCGCCGGTTCGATCCCACGCACGGGGCCCTCCAGCGAGCGGAGCCCTGTGGATGTAATTAGTGTTTTGCAAACAGCATTGTTCCTTTGGCAGCTGGACAATGGAGGTGTCAGTTAAATCCAAAGTGTTATGATGTCAGGACACTATTCAGACTGACGCTGGGAATAAATGCTGTTTTGTTTTGTTCTCCATGTCCTCGGTAACTTGCTCGAGCCGCGACGGGTTTAAATGGGTTTGAGGATAATTGTCATTTATTTGTTATTGGATGAGAAGAGTTAAAAGTGGGATATTTGTGGTTTTACAGACTGCATCCAAAACAAATTTATGCCAAATTATCTAACTAATTTACTAATTAACCAACTGAGCTCACAGTAGACCACAAATAACACTTCGACTTGTGCAATATATCTAATTATATACAATATATCTAATTATATACAATATATATAATTATAATATTGTAGTTTTTTGTTTGTTTTTACCATTTATTATTTATATTTTTAGGTCTCTTGTTTGCTGCTGTAATCCTGAAATGTCCCCACTGCGGGACTAATAAAGGAATATCTAATCTAATCTAATTATTATTAGTTACACAAAATTAATATACAATGCACTTTATTTATGCACAATATTGACATGTTCTCACAGTGGTATCTAATATTGATCCGAAAACTATATATTTTGAAGTCCATGCCAAAGGGCTCCTCATGCAGAATCAGAATCAGAACCATTTTTTTGCCATGTATGTTTCCACACACTATGAATTTGTCCTGTTGGGAGATGCGTATCCTATAACATTTAACAATAAACAGAAGTAAACCCGCTGGAGTTGTTCCCGTGATGTCCATGAGCTCGTCGCTGGTGAAAGAGCTCCGGGAATCAGAGCTGAAAACCGTATTTAAGACAAAACAACTCTTGTGTATCCTACGTAAGCGCTCATCCTGATCTATGAGTGTATGCAGACATGCTTTCATGCATTTGAAGGTAAGGCTAGTGTTGCATCTCTTTTCCAATCCCCAGATTCCCACAATCAGCAGGTGTTGTGTTTGTCTTTGGCTGCACATTGGTCACATGGCTCCCATCGAGCGGTCCAGGCCACATTCTGGACCCGGTGTTGTTGTTTCTTTGAGGAAATGTGACTTCGACAGGCCTCCTCCCCGTCTTTCCTCCAATTACGCTCGAGGACCACCGGCCTCTCTTCCTCTTCCTTTGTTTCTTCCTCAAATTCAGAGACACAGAGACGTTTGATCAAAGGATGCATGGGAGAAGTTCTTCAACTATTATGTTATTTACAGCGTAGAGCCACCAGAGACGGATGATGAGATCACAAAGCATAACAACAACAACAACAATAGGTGGTAATGACGGACATGGCTTTTTATTTCCAGTAGAACAAAGAAGAAAGAAGAGATGAAAGGAAGTCAAGAAATGGAAACAAAAGCCCACGTTCATTATTCTAATATAAAAATATACTTACAGTACACATTTTTACCAATAAAGTTCCTTAACTTTTCCATGACTTTTCCATAACTTTTTCATGACTTTTCCATAACTTTCCCATGACTTTTCCATGACTTTTCCATGACCTTTCCATGACGTTTCCATGACTTTTCCATAACCTTTCCATGACTTTTCCAGAATCTTTCCAGAACTTTTCCAGAACTTTTCCAAACTTTTCCATGACTTTTCAATGACTTTTCCATGACTTTTCCATAACTTTTCCATGACTTTTCCATGACATTTCCATAACCTTTCCATGACTTTTCCATAACCTTTCCATGACTTTTCCATAACCTTTCCATAACTTTTCCATAACTTTTCCATGACTTTTCCATGACTTTTCCATAACTTTTCCATGACTTTACCATAACTTTTCCATGACTTTTCCATAACTTTCCATGACTTTTCCATGACGTTTCCATGACTTTTCCATGACTTTACCATAACTTTTCCATGACTTTTCCATAACTTTCCATGACTTTTCCATGATGTTTCCATGACTTTTCCATAACGTTTCCATGACTTTTCCAGAACCTTTCCAGAACCTTTCCAGAACTTTTCCAAACTTTTCCATGACTTCTCAATGACTTTTCCATAACCTTTCCATGACTTTTCCATAACCTTTCCATGACTTTTCCATAACCTTTCCATGACTTTTCCATAACTTTTCCATGACTTTTCCATAACTTTTCCATGACTTTTCCATGACATTAAACAAAATTTCCATGACCAAACTTTTAGTGAAATCTGGGTGTGTCCATGAAAAAGTAATAAAATGTAGTATTTAAACTAACAATGAGGATTCCAAAGCATACAGTATTCCTTAAAGGACACAAATGAATGAGAGACAATAGTTTGATTAAAAGAATAAACATTTATAGGTATACTCAGCGTATGCCTGCTTATATTTTGAGTCTTTCTTTTAAAAGCATATTCATTATTTCAAACTCAGCGTAAATGAACCACATGAACACATGAACATAACACATTTACATGACTTTTACTAAACTTTGGGGATTTTATTTTTTTCAAGGACTTTTCCAGGCCTGGAAATAACCATTTTAAAATTCCATGACTTTTCCAGGTTTTCCATGTCCGTATGAACTCAATGCTGAGTACACCTCTCTGATACAGGTACAGTATCTGGTACTTGTGATACATAAAAGTAAATTCCAAACCCTCATGCTGTAGACACAGAAATATGACTGAGATATCAACATTATCTCTGATGTTCTGTCCATCATCTATAAATAACACATACAGGGGGCCATGTTGACGTTGATTTACAAAATTGGACATTTCACAAAGGCCCGTTACGCTGATCCTTTTTTAATTAGTGGTTTGATCGGTTCAAGGTGTGACCTCATCATGTACCCTGCATGTGGGTTTGTGTAGGTGAAGTGCAGACTATTGATTTGTCTTTGCCACACCAGAGACCCCCTGGACCAGCCAGCCCTCCTTCCCTCTACGCCCCAAACACGAGGGATTATCACGGAGTCCATTAAACACGGTCCTCATCCAACCGCCTCCTTAAAGTCGCAGTTATCATAAGTCTCGTCTGCCTATATTTGTTTCTGAATTCAAAGCATATCGCTCTGTTTGTTAAAACCCATAGACCCTCGGCCTAGATATCTTCACTTTCCTTGATTTCATGCCCATTCACAGCTGGATTCGCAGTGTGTTCACTCGAGATGTCCTTTCTTCTTCCTCCGGCTCCAAATGGCCTGATGGATTCCTTGTTCTGTTTTCAGCCTGGTAAAATAGCCGTATTCAGCCTCTCTCTTGTATAAAGATCACTAATGACCCGCACAATGCCACTCTTCAGCTGCTCCACGCAAGACATTTTTCTTTTTGTTGTTGTGTAAAGTGGAGCCTCTTCTTTTCTGCAGCTTTAAGAAACTACTTTCCCTCTAAAGACCCTTCCAGCAGCCCCTCGTTACCTGCGGCTCATTACCTCGTATGCCTCTGAGCCAGACTCAGCTGTGGCCGGTGGATATATATATATATCTATATATCTATAGATATATAGATATATATATCTATATATTATATTGCTCAGGTGCGTCCATCTGCCCGTCAGCTCATACGTCCCTCTCATTCTAGCCAGAGTTTCTTCTTTAATCATTCGTGGATGAATGTGATAATTAGGACAATTACCCACAAATGTCCAGAAGGATAAAACGAGGATAATTTCCGACAGTGTTTATTTTTTCCAGTAGCTTTTATTTCACTAACAAGGACCACGCTAGATAGTTGGTTTCCAAAATGGTTTATTATCGAACCTGTTAGGTTCTCGAAGCGGAGAAAGAGTGAGGGATGAGGGATGAGGGGAGAGGGAAGAGGGGTAAGGGATGAGGGATGAGGGATGCGGGATGAGGGATGAGGGATGAGGGATGAGGGGTAGGGGGTGAGGGATGTGGGATGGGGGATTAGGGATGAGGGAAGAGGGGGAGGGATGGAGGGAGGGGGTGCGGGATGAGGGGAGAGGGTTTGTGGTGCGATAGTCGAAGGCGGGCGATGGGAGACCGCCGTGGCGTCGGGGGTGTTAGAGACTGAGTGGGGGCCGTCTCTTCAGTGGCTCTGGATGTCAGAGTCCCCCCGTCGTTCCTGCTGGAGAGAGAGAGGGAGAGAGAGAGGGAGAGAGAGAGGGAGACAAGAATGGGGTGGGTGGGAGGGATGTGGAGACAGAGTCACGGAGGATGTGGACAGGTTAGTCTCATTTAAATACCCCGGTGCGCGGGGGACGAGCTGCGTCGGGGGCGTGGTCCCTGTTCCTGAACTAAGTTTAATAAAACACCATTTTTTATATTTTAGAGGAAACAGTGTCATTTGGCTGGCGCCCGTCTGCTGGGTCGTTTTTATTTGTATTTCTTATTGTTGATTGAAGAATTGTGACGAGTGCAGCTTTAAAGATTTGTGAATTTAAAAACATTTTAATCAGCACGGCTTTAAAGATTCGATTATAAAAAACAAACTAATACCATGAACAGTATCGCGCATATCGTCGACATCATTAAGATAAATTATGAGAAACATGTATTGACTCATCTGATGCTTGTTTCACTAACATTCCTGTTTTTTTCATTTGCATTATTTTGTTTGTTTGTTGTTTGAATATCAGAAATGTGTCAGAAATATCAGAAATATGTTCAGTTCTTTCATTCCTGCTTTCTTTCTCATTGCATGTGATGTTCCTATGATTCATAAGCCGTTAGCTCCTAATACAGCCAACGCATTACATGCATGTGTGATAAATTGTGTGTGTGTGTGAGTCCTTGTACACACACAGACACACACTTCTACACAAGTCCCTGGTGCCTGCCACAAAAACATAAACAGCAGGGGGCTCAGCTCGTATGAATACACTTTTAAATATAAAGATGTTTTACTCTGAAAAATCCAACATCAAATCCACCTTGATGATGCTTGTCGCATCCCTTGCATGTATACATACATATACTTTTGTGTGTGTGTGTGTGTGTGTGTGTGTGCATTTGTTTGTGTATGCTTACATTGCTTTGTGTTCTTCTTTTGCACCACACGTTTTTAGGAATGAAATGTGCAACATAAATAAAGCTTTCACGAGCCAGGAATGAGAAAAATAAATCACATCCTAAAAAATCCCATAACTATAATTGTATCTGCCTGGTGAGTGCAGGGATGCACAACAACACCACACGGAGCAAACATGGCAGACACGCTAATGCTGGCTGGCATCTGTGAAGTGACAGCTCACACTGTCAACAATTGGCAGATACCCTGAATTAACACGCCGCTCCTTATTCATTATTAAAACAATAAAAGCCACCAGATCAGCAGCTAAAAAAAGACGTTTTTCATCCCTCACGTCGTGCAGCGACCAGCTGGTCATATCTGGTACTACCGGGGAGATGTCAATATCTGTTATTGATACGCTGCAAGCGATGCTCTGGAAGGGACTTGGATCTCAGTCTCATGGGATATATTTTGTATTTTTTGTGTAGTTATTAGTGTGATTCAATTTGAAATGCTGTTCATCATCTTTTTATTAAATACATTTTTATTATAACTTTCTGCATCCGAGACTTCTCTTCACACAATAACAGGGTTCTCTGGACATTGTGAACTTATGATTATAAAATTAAAAGATTGAGAGAAATTCAAGCTACTGGTTCTTGAGACAAAACAACATAAACTTAATATGCGTCTTTGAGTGAATAGTGGTACTAATAAAGTTGCTCTGGTCAATATTGTTATGTTCAAAATATTGTTCATTCACACACAATTTATCAAACATGCATTTAATGCATGTGACGTGCATATTAATTATAGGAGCATCACATGTAATGTTACGAATATTGCTGATTCACTCTCACCGCTCTTATCAATCAGCATCATTTCAGCGGCTTTGTTTTTCAGAATGAAAACCTTTCCTCAGGAATATTAATATTGACCAAAACTTTTATTTTGGTGGGCACAAAGGTGACATACATGCACGCTAATGTTGTTCTGTGTGCATAATTGTCTGTATAATAATGTCTCATTGTTCTGTTTACAGTTTATTGACCTATAACCTCCCCTCACATTACATTTTCATGTTCATAGCCCGGCAGCCATAAAGAGAGGATCTACTAGCATTACTGCAACAGGAAGTGCTACAACTGGAATGGTCCGATACCAGTGTTGTAAACAAACCCTGTATACTACTCAGATTTGTTTATTACAACTAGCGCCGACCTCGTCGAAATGCAGCGTCTGGGATGAGATCAAAGGCGTCATAGTGTGAAATAGAAGCAGTTCTGAGACGATATTTCACTTTGACAACTGGGTTGAATGCAGCCCGCGGGGCCCGGGGATACCGGAGGAGAGTGACAGGTAAATTGACTGCTGGATGATTAATTTTTCCTGGCAGAGATCCACATCTTCCTCAAGTGTCACTGGAAAAGGACTTTTTTATGACGGCAGCGGATGACTTTTAATTGCTTAATTTTCATCCCTGGCTCACTTACCGCAAGGCAACAGATTAACGGATAAAAATAAATAAATAAATATATGCAAATTCTCATCAAACTTCTGGCTGCAGACAGGCAGCTTTTAATATCTAGGGGATAGCAGCAAACACATCATTAGGACTATGTATATTATAGTCCCATATATGCTCCAATATTATGGTTCAACAGCTGAGTGTGTCAGAGGAATTAAACTTAACTAAATAGACTCAGCAATTACAATGAGCGTGTTATACATTAGCTAATGAACAATTATGGACATATTTAGTATCCGGCTTTTGGGTCCAACCACATAAAGATCCAGCCCTCGAAAATGAAAATATGGTCATATCCATACTCAAAGAGGTCTAGCTCATAAAGAAGGTATATTTGAATAATTTAAAACAGTATAACATACAGAAAACCATTGGGAACATAAATAATAAGTGCATATATGTGTTACTGGTATATTGGTTTATGATAGTGCACAGAGAAGGAAAACAATATATATATAGCAAAAAAATTATTAAAAGTTGCATTTTCTTATCGTAACTATATATTAAATTCAAATATAGCAAAGATAGCTGCATCCATCCATCCATCCAAGTGGATGAAAATGGATGGATGGAACTATATTTGCTATATTTGAATTTAATATATAACATAGCTCTATATGTTAAGATAATTTGGGGCGACTGTGGCTCAGTGGTTAGCAAGTCGGTCTTTCAATCAGAAGGTCGGTGGTTCGATCCCCGGCTCCGGCAGTCTGCGTCGTTGTGTCCTTGAGCAAGACACTTAACCCTAATTGCTCACCGTTGCTGTGTCTACGGTCTACTGTATAGCATGTAAGTCGCTTTGGATAAAAGCGTCAGCTAAATGAAATGTAATGTAATGTAATGTAATGTAATAATCTGTGCAAAGTTTGGCTTTTAAGTATTTTTAACAATTAAACACACGCAGGTTGCAAACCAAAAGACAGAGATATAGTTCAATGAAAACAAAGTGACTCCTCTGAACCCGTGATGACCGACGGAGTCTCTGAACTTCTCAGCCGCGATGTCACGTCTCTCCCGACAGCGAGGCTTTAATTACCCGCCGTGTTCATTAACACATTCTGCTGCAGTCAGCTGAGAGCAGTATTTTAGGACGCGACAACTTGTGTGTCAGTGTGTTGTCACACTCGTTGTGTAGCTGTTAGAAGTCACACCACAACGTCTGCACATGGAAGTTTGCCTTTCACTGAATTTCTCACTATATATATATATTTTATTACATTTTGGGCAGCTGTACTGCAAAATGCATGCATTTGTCATATATATCATTATTTCATCTATTTAATGGACTTTCATATCTTACGTAACACACAATTACCTGTGTTTAAAAGGCGCCTTATGAATCAACCTTCCTTGCACGCCTTCATTGTTTTAATGGATCGGTTTCTGCTAATAAATAATAATTTACTACAAAGACTGTATTCAAGAGTCAATTTGAGCACATTAGACGCGATATTAATTGATAAGTGCAGAGGCTACGGTTGATTATTCTGAAAGGCAATTCCAGGATGTGTTTCACACAGAAAAATAGAATAACCTTTACTTTGAAACCATAGTGGCATCGCATGTCCCTTATTACTGATTTCACAATGTGATATTCTTCATATATGTCTTCTCTATAAACAGATTATGACTCAACATACTCCAGCTCCTTTCTTGCGCTGATTAATACCTGAAACGAGCGTCACTCAACCATGAAAAGCAGAGAAAAGCATCCGGGGCGGCACTACTGCATGCGTCTGAGCTCAGGGCTGTCAGAGAAATGGTTCATTTTGTTTAATAGTGCTCGTCCTCCTACAGAGGGCTGATATGAATGAAGGCCGGCACAAAGAGATGGGAGCCCGACGCAGCTGAATGGAGGCTCGCGCCGCTAATATATATCATTCAAGTTTATTCTCCTTGCAGAGGACATCTGGACAATGGAGCCCGGAGGCTTAGGAAGATTACTGTACCAAGTGGCTGCTCTTCCGTGGGTTCAAATCTGGTAAATGCGTCATTTTTTGGAGGTTATTCACGACGTAGTCCACGAAAGAGGTTTCATAAAGGCCCCTGTTCAGTGTTTTATTCTGCTGCCGTACTGCTGTTGATGAAGGGATCTCAGTTCGCTGATGATATATTAAAATGTAGATGGTAAATGTAGACTGAACGTCGCACAAAAAGGGCTTCTAAAACAGGGGCAGTGTCAGATACTGCCATCGTGCTGCACCAGTACTCAAACATCTGTACGTCCATATTTCTATTTAATCTGTTGTATTTTATTTTTCGTCATGCAATACGACACTGCAGCATGTAGCTGTCACATTTCTGGGAAATGTGAGAAATATGAGCAGTCCTGGTGACAGGCCATTTATTGCCTCGCCGGTGAGCCCTGGCACACAGCCACAGCAGGTGGGGCGTAAAATGGAGATCTTGGAATGAGTGGTAATGTTTATCAAATATCGCTCATTTTAAGCTGCTCTAATCAATACCTTTACATTAACTATACATTGCATTGCATTAAAACTGATTTACAATGCAAAGGAGGAAGTAATGCGAAAGAACATCGCATGTGACTTTAAAATAGACCAAAAAAACCTCAAAAACCCTGCATGTTGCGGCTTAATTCACTAGTTAAAAAGCACATTTTGTGCTCTCGGATAACGTCTGGGTGCAAATTACACGGAACAGAGCCGGACGTGTGCAGGTGTATTTAATTGTGCATCGTCCATTGTAGTCTCCAGTCTATAAGCCGGCTATTAGAGCAGATATGTCTAATGAGCGACTCAATCAGATGCACCTGCGTCTCCCACCTCCTGCAGGAAGCTGCCTCCTCCACTCCTACAACCCTCAAAAACATGCCGTTTGATCTTTTTTTTTTTTTTACCTGTCCTTATCTCGACAACTCGCTACTTTTCCAGACTTTTGAGTTCTGCAGTGAATTAGAAACACTCGAGGGAACATTAATGTGACAGGATGGCAACTTGAGGCGAGTCTTTCCTTTCATGCCCGGAGGCGCAGGCGGGTATACGCATCGAAAATTAATACAATTTCAATTCCCTGAAAGGCTCATGATGGAAAACAGACCCGTAATGCCTTTTAACATAATATCTTTGACCTTATGAGGCTTATTGGCCTTTTTCTTTATGTGCCCCCCACACCCCCCATCCTCCCCCTCCCCCGAGTGCAGCTCCATTTAGCCAGATCTTTAGCTGCATTGAGTGACTTCGATTTAAAACACCTGATTTCTTCTTACAGCTGTTTGACGTGTCTTGCACTCCAGGATGGTCATGTAGCAACAGCGTCAAATACTATAAATACATGTTGCCAAGGTAACAAGCAGGGGCGAGAGGTATGTTGTATGTGTGCGCTGATAAGTATCTTCATGTCTTTGGAGAAAGCATCCCACCGTCTGCCAGCCATTACTGCAGAACAACCTAAAGCCCCTTCCTCACTTATTAGCTAGATGACGTACATTTAGTCACTTTTACATGCATGCGAAGTGTGTGTGTGTGTGTGTGTGTGTGTGTGTGTGTGTGTGTGTGCGCGTGTGTGCGCGTGTGTGCGCGTGTGTGTGTGTGTGTTTCTTTACAATATAAAGAGCCATCATAGGATTCTGGAGGCCACGCAGTACGGCGTTTGGTTTCGGGCCAATGCTTTTCTATTGCTGCAAGAATGTTTGAAAGCCTCGGCACACAAAAGTAAAGACACGTGGTGGTTTGTTATTGAAGTCCCTCGGTGCAGGTTTTTTTTATTTATTTTTTTTATGAAGAAGAAGAAACTTTCTACTCTGAGTATAGTATCTATTTTTAGCTCAGCTGTGTTTTATCTCAAGATGACGACACGCGTCATTCTAAAATGTAAAAAAAAGAAAAAACAAGCATGCGCTGTATCCTCTTACAATGGAGGAGGAGGAGGAGGAGGAGGAGGAGGAGGAGGAGGAGGAGGAGGAGGAGGAGGAGGAGGAGGAGAAGGAGGAGGAGGAGGAGGAGATTAGACGTAAAGGGCAGCAGCTGATGGACCCTCCCTCTGTGCAATGCAATGCAGAAAGAAAGAAGATGGTGGGAGTGGAAGAGGAAGATAAGTCCCATGACCACAGCTGTACGCATTCTGTCACCCACACACACACACACACACACACACACACACACACCAGGCAGCTGTACTTCATGCTGTCACATCACCCTCTTCTCATTTCAAAGGGCGTCAAAGACAACAAAGTCAAACGTCACACATTTTCTCTTTATTGTTTATTAAGTAACATTCAATTATCGTGTTTTATGATCAATGGTAATTCGTCATGTTCGCCTTCCCAAACAAAATGAACAGCGGGGACAGAATCAATCGAGCACCCGATTAGTCGTAGAGGACGAGGCTGAGTTGGAGAACAAAAGCTGCAGCCGAGTTACGGGAGATCGTGTCACACTTTCTGAACTGTGAATCGAGGCCCGGTTCCCTCCCTCCTGATGCCACGGAGAAGCTGTTAATAATTGAAGTCATTTTCAAAGCCAAGCAGTGGGGAAAATGATGGCAGCGGGGAAAAAGAAATCTCCACCGCTAATGTGACGCTGCTTTGATTCTTTCTTCCCCCTCCGAGTTTAAGCGCTCGCTCCGTGCTCATCTTTCCCACAGTAAACAAGATATAATTGAGATGTTACATGCAAATTGGAAGTCTTCTCTTCTCTTCACCTCTCTCACCCAGGGAGCGTTCAGCCTGGAGAATATTTGACTATAACAGGAAAGCACCAGTTTGTTGTCTGTGGTCAAACAAGAAGGTCAATGAGTCCCTTGTTAGCTTTATGGCACAAGTCCACTGCTGTCTCATCAAGGAAACCTGATGGGGGAAGGATGAATACCAAGAAGAACGCAGAGCTGCAGGTGTATATAATATGTGCAGTTTAATATCTTATAAATGAATGGTGTGAGAGAAGCAGACCGACTTAATTGTATTGCTTCCCTGTTTCTATTCAGTTTTGAGCACGATTGTGGTTACGTTGTTTTCATTGTGTTGCTTTTTTATGGGCTGTGTGGGTCCTTGTGTAGTTTCATGCTGCTCACTGACATTATGGAAGGTGGGCGTGTCTTTGTTTAAGATGGGCGTGTCTTTATTGAAGGCAGGCGTGTCTTTGTTGAAGATAGGCGTGTCTTTATTGAAGGTGGGCGTGTCTTTATTGAAGGTGGGACGTGTATTTATTGAAGGTGGGCGTGTCTTTATTGAAGATGGGCGTGTCTTTATTGGAGGTGGGCGTGTCTTTATTGAAGATGGCCATATCTTTATTGAATATGGGCGTGTCTTTATTGAATGTGGGCGTGTCTTTTTTTAATGTGGGCGTGTCTTTATTGAAGGTGGGACATGTATTTATTGAAGGTAGGCATGTCTTTGTTGAAGATGGGCGTGTCTTTATTGAAGGTGGGCGTGTCTCTCTGCTCCATCCCTGGTTGTTTCAACCTTTACGTGTTTGGGTGATTTTCACCCGACATTAGTGAGAGACAGAGAGAGAGACAGGGACCAATGCTCACTTCCTTCACTCTTCCTCTCACATCTTGAGAGGAAGATGAAGTGAGGTGAACAGCACCAAGTGGGACTTTAAGCATTTATGCATTTTCTGCATGTTTGTGTTCGCTCATTAGCTTTACATTACCTGCTGATTACTTAGAAAACAGCCTTCTGGGCTGACGGATTGACAACTTGAAGCATTTTGGTGCATCATTGTCAGAGCTACTGGATCATGTGTGCATGTGTGTACATACGTGTGCATAAAACACACAACTCTCTCAATGGGGAGGAAGAATGTGTCTTTTTTTTCTCTTGACCGCCTCTTAACCCTGAATATGTCAATACCTGCCAGCTGCTTCGCTACCTCTCGGATGTGCAGACGTGTTCGCATTCATCCGACTGCCATTCGCCTCCCTCGCTGACTATTTTGGACCCGGACTCTCGTAACCTCGTGAAGAACAGCGCCGCATATTTTTATTTAATCATCTCACTCCAAAAGTACTAATTATGTAGTGATCATGAGAGAAAAATGTGAGGTTATGATTAAGTTATATTTCATACTGTGTATTAGTGGCATCTGCTTATTTAATGTGATACATATTTTATAATTACAGCTTCGATAAGAAAAAATAAAAGAATTCCTCAGCATTCATGCTTTCTTAAATCCTTCATGTTAATGTTTTTAATAATTTAATATGCCAGGCTTAACACCCATGTGCCGTCCTCTGTTTACCTGTTTTTTTCCCCGCTGGTCACCCTGTGTTTAATGTCACAGTGCTATGAACTGTGGGTAATTCCCTCAGGCAAAGGGGACATCCCAAGTCCCTTAAATGCAACCTCATTTCCCTCACTTGCATCTTTTCCTCTTGTGCAAGGAAACCATGCAAGAAGAGAGGAAACAAGGAGAGGAAACAAGAAGAGAGGAAACAAGGAGAGAGGAAACAAGGAGAGGAAACAAGAAGAGAGGAAACAAGAAGAGAGGAAACGAGGAGAGGAAACAAGGAGAGGAAACAAGAAGAGAGGAAACAAGGAGAGAGGAAACAAGGAGAGAGGAAACAAGGAGAGAGGAAACAAGGAGAGGAAACAAGGAGAGGAAACAAGAAGAGAGGAAACAAGGAGAGAGGAAACAAGGAGAGAGGAAACAAGGAGAGGAAACAAGAAGAGAGGAAACAAGGAGAGAGGAAACAAGGAGAGAGGAAACAATAAGAGAGGAAATGAGGAGAGGAAACAAGGAGAGGAAACAAGAAGAGAGGAAACAAGGAGAGAGGAAACAAGGAGAGGAAACAAGGAGAGGAAACGAGGAGAGGAAACAAGGAGAGGAAACAAGAAGAGAGGAAACAAAGAGAGAGGAAACAAGGAGAGAGGAAACAAGGAGAGAGGAAACAAGGAGAGGAAACAAGGAGAGGAAACAAGGAGAGAGGAAACAAGGAGAGAGGAAACAAGGAGAGGAAACAAGGAGAGAGGAAACAAGGAGAGAGGAAACAAGGAGAGAAGAAACAAGGAGAGAAGAAACAAGGAGAGAGGAAACAAGGAGAGGAAACAAGGAGAGGAAACAAGGAGAGGAAACAAGGAGAGGGGAAACAAGGAGAGGAAACAATGAGAGAGGAAACAAGGAGAGAGGAAACAAGGAGAGGAAACAAGGAGAGAGGAAACAAGGAGAGGAAACAAGGAGAGGAAACAAGAAGAGGAAACAAGGAGAGAGGAAACAAGGAGAGGAAACAAGACGAGAGGAAACAAGAAGAGAGGAAACAAGGAGAGGAAACAAGAAGAGAGGAAACAAGAAGAGAGGAAACGAGGAGAGGAAACAAGGAGAGGAAACAAGAAGAGAGGAAACAAGGAGAGGAAACAAGAAGAGAGGAAACAAGGAGAGAGGAAACAAGGAGAGGAAACAAGGAGAGGAAACAAGAAGAGAGGAAACAAGGAGAGAGGAAACAAGGAGAGAGGAAACAAGAAGAGAGGAAATGAGGAGAGGAAACAAGGAGAGGAAACAAGAAGAGAGGAAACAAGGAGAGGAAACAAGGAGAGGAAACGAGGAGAGGAAACAAAGAGAGAGGAAACAAAGAGAGAGGAAACAAGGAGAGAGGAAACAAGGAGAGGAAACAAGGAGAGAGGAAACAAGGAGAGAGGAAACAAGGAGAGAGGAAACAAGGAGAGGAAACAAGGAGAGGAAACAAGGAGAGAGGAAACAAGGAGAGAGGAAACAAGGAGAGAGGAAACAAGGAGAGGAAACAAGAAGAGAGGAAACAAGGAGAGAGGAAACAAGGAGAGGAAACAAGGAGAGAGGAAACAAGGAGAGAGGAAACAAGGAGAGAGGAAACAAGGAGAGGAAACAAGAAGAGAGGAAACAAGGAGAGAGGAAACAAGGAGAGGAAACAAGAAGAGAGGAAACAAGGAGAGAGGAAACAAGGAGAGAGGAAACAAGGAGAGAGGAAACAAGGAGAGAGGAAACAAGGAGAGGAAACAAGAAGAGAGGAAACAAGGAGAGAGGAAACAAGGAGAGGAAACAAGGAGAGGAAACAAGAAGAGAGGAAACAAGGAGAGAGGAAACAAGGAGAGGAAACAAGAAGAGAGGAAACAAGGAGAGAGGAAACAAGGAGAGAGGAAACAAGAAGAGAGGAAATGAGGAGAGGAAACAAGGAGAGGAAACAAGAAGAGAGGAAACAAGGAGAGAGGAAACAAGGAGAGGAAACAAGGAGAGGAAACGAGGAGAGGAAACAAGGAGAGGAAACAAGAAGAGAGGAAACAAAGAGAGAGGAAAAAAGGAGAGAGGAAACAAGGAGAGAGGAAACAAGGAGAGGAAACAAGGAGAGGAAACAAGGAGAGAGGAAACAAGGAGAGGAAACAAGGAGAGAGGAAACAAGGAGAGAGGAAACAAGGAGAGGAAACAAGGAGAGAGGAAACAAGGAGAGGAAACAAGGAGAGAGGAAACAAGGAGAGAGGAAACAAGGAGAGAGGAAACAAGGAGAGGAAACAAGGAGAGAGGAAACAAGGAGAGAGGAAACAAGGAGAGGAAACAAGGAGAGAGGAAACAAGGAGAGGAAACAAGGAGAGAGGAAACAAGGAGAGAGGAAACAAGGAGAGAGGAAACAAGGAGAGGAAACAAGGAGAGAGGAAACAAGGAGAGAGGAAACAAGGAGAGGAAACAAGGAGAGAGGAAACAAGGAGAGAGGAAACAAGGAGAGGAAACAAGGAGAGAGGAAACAAGGAGAGGAAACAAGGAGAGGAAACAAGGAGAGAGGAAACAAGGAGAGGAAACAAGGAGAGGAAACAAGGAGAGAGGAAAGAAGGAGAGAGGAAACAAGGAGAGGAAACAAGGAGAGAGGAAACAAGGAGAGATGAAACAAGGAGAGAGGAAACAAGAAGAGAGGAAACAAGAAGAGAGGAAACAAGAAGAGAGGAAACAAGGAGAGAGGAAACAAGGAGAGGAAACAAGAAGAGAGGAAACAAGAAGAGAGGAAACAAGGAGAGGGGAAACAAGGAGAGGAAACAATGAGAGAGAAAACAAGGAGAGAGGAAACAAGGAGAGGAAACAAGGAGAGAGGAAACAAGGAGAGGAAACAAGGAGAGAGGAAACAATGAGAGGAAACAAGGAGAGAGGAAACAAGGAGAGAGGGAACAAGGAGAGAGGAAACAAGGAGAGGAAACAAGGAGAGGAAACAAGAAGAGAGGAAACAAGGAGAGAGGAAACAAGGAGAGGAAACAAGAAGAGAGGAAACAAGAAGAGAGGAAACAAGGAGAGGGGAAACAAGGAGAGGAAACAATGAGAGAGAAAACAAGGAGAGAGGAAACAAGGAGAGGAAACAAGGAGAGAGGAAACAAGGAGAGGAAACAAGGAGAGAGGAAACAAGGAGAGAGGAAACAATGAGAGGAAACAAGGAGAGAGGAAACAAGGAGAGAGGGAACAAGGAGAGAGGAAACAAGGAGAGGAAACAAGGAGAGGAAACAAGGAGAGAGGAAACAAGAAGAGAGGAAACAAGGAGAGGAAACAAGGAGAGAGGAAACAAGAAGAGAGGAAACAAGGAGAGGAAACAAGGAGAGGAAACAAGGAGAGAGGAAACAAGGAGAGAGGAAACAAGGAGAGGAAACAAGAAGAGAGGAAACAAGGAGAGAGGAAACAAGGAGAGGAAACAAGAAGAGAGGAAACAAGAAGAGAGGAAACAAGGAGAGGAAACAAGGAGAGGAAACAAGGAATATGTTTTAGGAGAAATGAGACGTCCTTTCCTGATGACGCTGATCACAGCTGTCAGTCGGCTTTAACATCTGGAGAGACAGTTATCATCTTATTTAGTATTTATTGTGTCTGTATGTTTAGAAATTCTGATTGTGAAGTCATCATTAAATAACCCAGAACATGGTTTATTTCTGAACACTGGAATTAATTTTTTAGGCTCAATGTTTCGGGGGGAAATTAAAATGATATAACTCATCACGTGACTGAATGGATGTAACGATAAATGATGTAAAAAGTGTTTTGTCCGTCCCGCTCTCTCTGACTTTAATTGTATTCATAATAAAAGTTATTGAGGGAACAGATTATGAAATGACTGTCAAATAAATGAAGAAAGTTGTTTGTGGTCCTTCTGTTGTTCAGACTTAACAATGATCATATATTTTAACCAGATGGCGAATCAGAAAACAAGTCAATTATAAAACTTCAGCTGCAACGTCCACTCAAATAACTGATGAGGGGGCGTGTCCTGGGAAAGTGCTCTTGTGCGTCCTCGCCCACGTCTCCTCAGAGATTCATCCTCAATCCTCGCCCCTCGATCCACGATCCTCAATCCTCGCCCCTCGATCCACGATCCTCAATCCTCGCCTCTCGATCCACGATCCTCAAACCTCGCCTCTCGATCCACGATCCTCAAACCTTGCCCCTCGATCCACGATCCTCAAACCTCGCCCCTCGATCCACGATCCTCAATCCTCGCCCCTCGATCCACGATCCTCAATCCTCGCCTCTCGATCCACGATCCTCAAACCTCGCCTCTCGATCCACGATCCTCACACCTCGCCTCTCGATCCACGATCCTCAAACCTTGCCCCTCGATCCACGATCCTCAAACCTCGCCCCTCGATCCACGATCCTCAATCCTCGCCCCTCGATCCACGATCCTCGATCCACGATCCTCGCCCCTCGATCCACGATCCACGATCCTCAATTCACGATCCTCGATCCTCGATCCACGATCCTCAATCCTCGCCCCTCGATCCACGATCCACGATCCACGATCCTCGCCCCTCGAGGATCTAGATGACCAATAAGAGACTTGGGATGTGCCCAAAGTCTGTGGAAATGCAGATTTACAGAAAGTGTTCGTACAGAGCTCCCAATGTCGGGTAATGTGGCAGAAGCATTACAGGCTGCATTACCTTTCCTTAATCAGGTCGTCCGCCTTCAAAGGACTTTTTGACACAAAGCGATTTGAAGGTAGTGCCAAAAATGTTGTTTTTGGAATAATAATGGAAGTTCAATGAGAAGGGACGACCAGGTGGAGTCATGCTGAAGCTCCGCCTCTCAACCACCCCGGTGCCGCCCACAGATCTGTGGCTTGTAAGTGACTCTTAGCTACATGAATGAAGTTGACTCAACACATGCACTAACCCTGCATGGACTCATTCACTCAAGTGACAACCATAACAAGCCATTGAAATAATCTTTATGGAAATGGATATGCAGAACGGGGATTTATTGCTTCGTGCAATTTAAACTCGGCACTCAGATCCTGTAGTTCACGTTGTGAGAGGGGGATTAGAGGAATTTGGAGAGTCATCATTTATTCATCTTCATAAGAGCAGTACTTTGGCCAACACAACTCCCATCATGCTTCAGCTGGCGTGTGTGTGCTGGTGCGTCATCGCGTGTGTGTGTGTGTGTGTGTGTGTGTGTGTGCATCTTTTTGAGCACATGTCGTGTGTGTTGGTGCGTTTGTCCACTTTTATTTCGCATTGTTTCGCCCTGCTCTCCGAGTTGCTTAATCAATAACAGATAAGGTTAAGATTCATCTGCTAGAAACACTCAGTTATGACATTTAATTTAGCTCGCAATGAATCAACGTCTTACAGTTCAAGCTCTTTCAACAAATTTGGCACGAAGACAAATGTCCGTCCAACTGTTCCTTGATCCTGAGAATCCTCCTCACCTCTGGGATCGAGCTCAATTAGTGTTTTTCCCAATTTCTCTCTGAAAATGATGACATTGCATAAAACACAACGCATGCTGCATAAATGTCAGTGGTTTCTTTCTTTTATTTTCCTCTCTCTCTCTCTCGCTCACTTGCTGACTTCTCCCTGCCGCTGCACCTTCTTTCTCCTCCTCCCCTCCCCCTTAGCCCTCTCTCCCTCCCCCTTTCCCTTCACTTCCCTCCCACTTCTCTCGCTCACACTAAAGAGCACTCAGTCTCCGAGCTCCCCTTCATTTCCCCGCTCCAACATGTTGGCAGGAGGAGAGCGAGGAGGATGCTGCGCTCCACCCTCAGTGCGTTCCCGCCACCTCTCCGGCCAGCGCACAGCGCCTCTGACTCAGACTCGCCCTCGGCTTTCAGCTGTCTCCGCCTGAGGGACCAGAGACAGGAGGTGGTGGAGGAACCGGGGGATATGCCGGAGATCAGGAACTCTCACAGCAGGGCGCCCGACGGGAGCGGCGCCTGCTCCTCGTCCGCGGTGGAAACTACCAACACCTCAGCGGCGACCGCCTCCTCTGCCTCCTGCTCCTCCTTCTCGGCTCCGAGATCCATGTGGCAAGAGGCGATAAGGAGGAAGCGGTATCTCCTGGACCGGGCAGGGGAGGCTGGCGAAGGGGATAAAGGAGGAGGAAGAGGTCACGGGAAGAGGAACAGGTCCCCGGATTGGTTGTACGAGTCCTACTACTGTATGAGCCAGCAGCATCCTCTGATTGTGTTCCTGCTGCTCATAGTGATGGGAGCCTGCCTGGCTCTGCTCACTGTGTTTTTTGCTTCAGGACTGGTAAGCGGCTCTTTTACTACATGACACACATGGATGCATTTTGCAAAATTAAAAAAAAAAAAGTACAAATAAACAAACAACCTGGACCATGCATGGACGTTTCCTATTTAGTGTAAGCGCTGTAAACATTGTGCACACACACACACACATATTGTAGACTCTCACATTTTCTATGAGCATGCAAAGAAATAGGGTCACGCAAACTAGCTTGCCAATCATGATCACACACACACACACACACACACACACACACACACACACACACACACACACACACACACACACACACACACACAAGCTCTCTCAGACACACACAGTGTATGCTCTCACAGCATGCAATAAAAAATAAATAAAATAATACAGTATATATATATATATATAAGCTCATAACATGTTTGCCTCTCATCATTTGAGTCAGAAGGGATTAGTCTGAGAGAGAGAGAGAGAGAGAGAGAGAGAGCACTGAAAGAAACATCCCGGAAACTGAATAAAAACCGAATTAAAAGTTGTTTCTATTCACTATAACACATAACCAACAGATGGTGATGTGCATGCAATCAACACAGTCAGATAAATCAGAATCACTTAATTAATAATCTAAAAGATTAGAAGCAACATCATTTTTTTATGATTTCTTTTAAAATATTGCAACTTTTCTGATGTTTTGATTGCATTTTAATAACCTACACGCTGCAGTTATTGCCATAATGCTTTATTATGGTCTTTCACATGGGGGAGATATTTAAGAGCTACGTCTTAATCCATCAGTATTTCCGACACCACAGCCGGTGTTTGTGCCAATGAATTACCATATTGATCTTTTCACTTTGGATTCATAAGTCTGGCCGGCCGTGTTTGAGTTGACGCTGTGGTAACGTGCCAAAGTAAAAGCAGCTGAAGGATTAAATATTAATGTAGAGTTAGAAACACGAGCGCTCCGGAACGGTAAAGAGGGCATTGGAAATCCACAGTTTTTAAGGCATGAAAAATAATAATAATCTGTTTTTAATAATATATTCTGCAACAGAAAACAGCCCACTGCTCCGTCTCTCTGTCCCGCATCCTCCTTTCTTCTCCCTGTGCTGCATAGCTTTCCCTCCTCCCTTGTCATCCCCTATTTCTCTACATTTCTCGTGTCTGTCATCTCTCACCTCCTGATATTTCTGCCTCTCTTTTATTTGTATCCCATCATCCCTCCGTTCGGCTGGCTGACCTAAATCCGGTGCTTGTTTTGGAGCACTGCTCTGGGCGAGACAAACTCTCCGTGGCTTTATGCAGCGACACACATCCTCTCCTGTCCCAGTGCATGAGCATGATGAAGGGATGAGGAGGGGTGGAGGGGCGAAAGAAGGAGAGAGAGAGATGGAGGGGAAGAGGACAACTGCAAAGAGCAGACTGGCACAAAAACAATGTGATGGTTGGGTCGCTCCTGAAAGAAATAATTGGTTTTAGTGATTAATGACTGCAATGTTTAACAAAATATTTAATTTTAATTTATATTTTAACAGAATCCATGACTGTTAAAACAAACATGGTGATAAATGGTTCTGATTCTGATTAATATTTACAGTAATTTTAATTTAATTTACAGTAAGAATTGGTTTGCAATGTATAATAAACAACAAAATACTAAATTTTTATATATATTTTAACAGAATCCACAACTGTTAATATTTACAGTAATTTTAAGTTAATTTACAGTAAGAATTGGTTTGCAATGTATAATAAACAACAGAATATTCCATTTTAATATATATTTTTACAGAATCCACAATATTTACACAGATTTACAATAATCCACTCATTAGGCATTGTTAATTACATAAACATGAGTCCAAAGATGTATTGATGAATGGGGATGGAGTGTCATTGAGCAAAGATGGTCATTTTTTTCTTTTTGGGCGCTGTAGCTCATGGGGATGAGCGGTCGTCCTGCAACCACAAGGTAGCCGGTTTGATCCCCGGTCTCCCCATAGTTCCCATGTCGAAGGGTCCTTGAGCTGAACTGAACCCCTAGTTGCTCCCCGAGTGCTTCTCATGACCACTGCTCCTAAAATTGCTATGTATGGGCTAAATGCAGAGAGCAAATTTCATGTATGTATGTTAAAAATGTATGTAATACAACGTTTTAAAGCTATTTGGGGTTGAATTTGAACTGAAGTTAATTGGTGGATATCAGTGTATTCAGTGTGTGTCACTTACCTAAACAGCCAAAATGTGCCAGTGAGGATGCGACACATCTGCATATCCATATCCTGACCCATTTCCAGGCAACGATGGGATGAATCAAAGGCAGAGGCTACAAACGACCCATTTCACTGCACCATGCTCCTACATCCACCTTGAAGAAAAACTCCTGAAATCTTTATTAGAACTTTTAGATCCACGAGTGTTTCAGAAAGGCAGCAGGGAATACATTATGGATGGGGCTTCAGCGTTACTACTGGGTCACACTGAGGGGGCTTCCTAGCGTTTGTCTTTTTCCTCACTTCCTCTCAATATGGAGGTTGCTCCACTCTTAGGGACGGGAATTGTTAAGATTTTATAGAAATCGATTCTCAGTCGAGACTTGAGTCTTGAGTCAAAATTTCTCGAACAGAAAATCAAACAGCAAAAAGGGCATTTTGTGTCATTTTGTTACTGACTCCTCTCTCAGATTACGTCTGGAAAAGAAGGCTGTTTTAGTAGTGACACCTTGTTGAGCTTAAAAAAGCCTTTCCTGTACTTACTGCTTCTCCGGGTGGTTCACATGTCTGCCTTGGTTGTTTGTATTTTTAGGACACTAAAGAGGAAAGACTAGAAGAGTCTTTTTATACCACAGTTAGGTATCATCATGCCCCCTTGAGAAGTCTGTCTTCTCAATGTGCTTATTTATTCCCTTATCTCTCTCTCAGGCAACCCTAGTTTTCGTAGTATTCCTCCTTTCTCTGCTGAAGTACATCTCTCTGATATCGACTGTCTACCTGTCTCGTGTCCTCCTCATTTTAAAATGTCGTCTTTTTTTTCCAGAACATTGAGGACCATGTGGCCTTTGTGATCACCGTTCCCACGGCGCTGGCTATCTTCCTGGCTGTTTTTGTACTCGTCTGCATCGAGTCCATTTTCAAGAAGCTTCTCCGTGTTTTCTCCCTGGTCATCTGGGGCTGCCTGGTTACCATGGGTTACCTCTTTATGTTTTCCGGCGGGATCATCTGCCCGTGGGATCAGGTAAGACACAGTAATGTAAGTTTGTGTAATGTAATGTGCAATGATGCAGAGCTTTGGGTGCACATGTTCCCCGAAAATATGTGATTGGTTGCACCTGTTTGCCGAAGTGTGAAACTCCTCCTGGAGCGGCATTGCACTCTTAAAAACATATGTCAATTGAAAATAAATGGAAATATTGGTTGTTTTTTTCCGTCAAAACAAATGCAGTACACCTTTCACAACCTTTCCCGGGCTCCGGAAGGCCCAGGCCAGACAGGGTACAGTTAGGGTCAGAAACTCTCAAAAACGTTTTCCCGTTTCTCACAGAAGTCGACAACTGAGCTGTCAGGTGCATTCACGCACTCTGGTGCACAACTTGGTCACCGGGCGCTGTTGTACACTTGCATGCTAGATCAAGGACAGTAGCAATACTCAAGTTTTAAGACAAGTTTTGCTGTAAGGTAGCAATCCAAAACAACAAGTAGCCATACTTTTGATCATGAAAATAATGTTGGCAATACCAGCAACATGTAGCAATACCTTACCCCCAGAAGAGTTTCATTACTCGTTGCCTCAACGCTAGCCGGGAAAGTAGCAACATCTCCTGTTGCATTCGTCCAGTTGGTGCAAGATGGCTGCAGGATTAACAAGCAAAGAAACCGAGGATGGGCCCACAAAACGTCAGTTGGTAGACCTTTGGTAGACCTTTGGGAGACCTTTGGCAGACCTTTGGTAACGGTCGGATGAAGACTGGAAAAACAGTCGGATGGACACTGGAAAAATATATGAACTGAGGGAAGTTCATGCTCAGGGAGGAGTGGTGGCTGGTAACCCCAAGATAATTGGAAAGGTGAATGACCGGTGGCTGAACCGGGTTGTTGTGGGCGTAACTAGATCCACAGGAGTTGCGACGAGGGCCAACCTAGCTTGGTGAGAGTTCAGCCGCTCATGTAATTTCTGTCCTACTCTCTAACTCACATTTCGGACTGATTACACACAAGCTTAAGTGCTTCCTGACATTTTGTCATGGTTTATTTGTATGCCTCAGCGCCAGCAACATTGAGCTTTCGGATTGTCTGTCTGGTGAAGGCAATATCTCAGAAACGCCCGGGGAGAATTCCTTCAAATTTGGCCATACTGCTTGCACTCAAGGTTCAACTGATTTGATTGTGTAGGTCAAAGGTCAAGGTCATTGTGACGATAAAAAAAAAGTATATTTCAGGGTCACACTGGTGGAAAAGGTGCAGTCGGCTTCTATGAAGGTAGCCTGGCCGATGTGTTGTGTGAAACTGCTGTAAATTGAGTTACATAAACCACTGCGGCAGGCTTGCTGACTGCGATCCTCACAATATGCCTCTCTACGGTGTTGGGAAGGCCACAGTCACACAGCTCAACTCTGGACCAACATTACATCTGCAGTTAAATGTGGCGAGACGAACAAACAGCAGCGTTTGCAAACTAAAGCCATACGCGTCCTGCAACATGGCTCATTGAAATCAGTGCAGTACATTAGGTCTCCGTCTTTTGAAAGATGTACTTACTCAACAGTACTTGGCGAGACAGATGTCTAGTGTGGTCTTATCTATCACAACTAGGTAGCTAAATATGCACTGATTCCCACGCCACACCATTCATTCCTTCTGCTTATTAGAAATGTCAGGCCATTATGTCATCGCTGCTCCCTGACTGCTGCATCTCGGCCACTTATCTGGAGCGACATTGTTGTTGACTGGCATGGCTCTCGGTGTGTTTGAGGGGCCTGCTGCCATATTATAGATCGAGGAAATGACTCATTGGGGTTTGCACATTGCTCCGCCTCAGTATTCAGTATATTCATTTTACTTTAATCTCATTAGCAGAGAGCCTACTTCCGGTATCCGTAAATATGAATGTTGAGTTACATCTCTTCATGCAGTCAGTAGAGCTTTGAATTATATATGTATGTGTATGTATGTATGTGTTGGTATGTATATATATATGTGTGTGTGTGTAAGTATGTGTGTATATATGTAACTATATGTGTGTGTATGTATGTATGTATGTAAGTATATATGTGTGTGTGTGTGTGTGTGTGTGTATGTATTTATGCATGTCTGTATATATGAATGTGTATATATGTACGTGTTGGTATGTATATATGTAAGTATATATGTGTGTGTGTATATATATATGTATGCATGTCTGTATATATATATATATGTGTGTATGTATATACATATGTATGTATATACATATATATATATATATACACACATGTAAATCTGTCTCTTTAATTACCACATTATATTTCAATTGTCAAAAAATAATTCTCTACCTACGAGGTTGACATATTAAATATATTGACTGATCAAAGCCTAATAGTAGCCAGTATACCAGCGAGCTGTCATTCATTTTAAACACATTGTTGCTCAGATGTTTGTGTTTCTTTGTAATGTCACATGAGCTGTTCATGATGAGGTTGACCGCAAATATCGGGGACAATAAACCAGTTTGGTCCAGAGACGTTCAGGGTCAGCCCTTTCACGCTCGAAGAATAAGGGCCATGAAATAAAGATGATAAAAAACCTTTCATTTAAAATATATTTTTTAGATTTCATCTGTAAATCTGCACAAGGGACAGCAAAGAAGGGATATGAATTTGCAGCAATACAATGCCATTGATGTACATTGAGTCCATTACTGCCAGAGACACCTTCCCTGTCAGTTAACAACAGTTTTCCGGTGCCAAAATCACTTCGTGCCACAGCTGTCAAGCTGGAGCGAGAGGTGAGCAGGTGCTCGTTAAAAAAAAGATAGCAAAGGAAAACTGCAACAGGGCCTTTTCCATTCTGTATATTCTATTTGCAATCTACTCTTCCATGTTTACTGTCGAGCGTTTCCTTTGAGCGCCCTGAAAGATGCCCACGGTGTAACAAAGAAGTGGCGCTG
This sequence comes from Cottus gobio, assembly GCA_023566465.1. Lineage (NCBI taxonomy): Eukaryota > Metazoa > Chordata > Actinopteri > Perciformes > Cottidae > Cottus > Cottus gobio. The sequence continues at coordinate 25,693,627 of CM042221.1, forward strand.
ATGGCGTGTATCAATTTACAACAATGCAATGCTTCACATTTCATGGATGCAAAAATAAACTGTGAAGCTGTCAGCGGTGCTGAAAAATAGTTTTTTTCATCACCGCTGACAGGCTGACAGACTACTGAGATTGGAGTAAGCCATCTATATATATATATATATATATATACGGAATAGTAGATTAGTGGAAAGGGGATTGATTTTGGTCACTTAGAGTAAAACAAGACATTGTCTTGGACACAGTGAAACTGTGATGGACATTTCTCACAATGTTGACATTTAGTAGACCAAACAATCGATTAATTGAGAAAATTGATATTAAAAGTAGTTTTTAGTTTTGCATGGACCCTAATCTTATCTTAAAATCTGTGTTTTTTTTGCACATTTAGTGTATGAATAGGTTTTTGACATGTGGAGATCCAGCAATTAAATCCATAAAACCCTTTTGTACCTCAACCTCGAGTCAGATGTGAGGACATTGCCCTCCTTGCAGTGTCTGTTCCTCCACATGTAAAACCTGGACTTGGAGCATTGGCTTATCAGCCAATTATATTAATAACCAAGTCTTTGAATCTGTGGTCACCCTGGTGTCACTGTGCAGTTGCAAAGTGGATGTCTACGCCGGAAAATAATGTTCTGAGGGAGGCGAAGGAAAAGTCACATAATGAAATGCTCTCTGTGGTGTAGAGAGGAGGTGGCCATGAGAAGTAGGGGAATAACGGTGATTAGAGGGAGGGCCTCATGCTGCCTCACCTGTCACGTACAGCCCCTCAGCTCATTAAAGACGGTACCTTTCGTCCCATGGCATTCATACAATGATCACACTCCTCTGTCTGTATTGAGTGTGTGTGTGTGTGTGTGTGAGTGTTGACAAACCTCAAAATCATGTTTGACGGGACCCTCCCCCTAAACCAGGGGTGTCAAACTCATTTTAGTTAGGGGCCACGTATGCCCATTTTGATCTCAAGTGGGCCAGACCAGTAAAATCATTATAGCATTATAACGCATTTCTTAACCACAATATTTCTCATTGGTGAAGGTTTTTGATGATACAACCTATTTTAAAAGGTGTTTCTACGATAAAACTAGAAAGATCTGCAATCCTGTCCGTCACAGTATTCGGAGGCTTCCCGCTCAGCCCCTTCGGCTCGAGTCCCAAAAACAAGGCTCTTGCTTGGCTCGTCTCCCGAACATGACTTGGGAAGGAATCAGCCAGATGTTCCTCCTGAGATGGGGCAGCATAGCGCTGCAAAATGTATTTTTGTACCAAAATCAATCAGTGAAGTTGTGCTGTGCATTTGCTGAGAGATTAACTTCAAAGTGGATGAAATGGATTATAGTAGCAGCTGAAGAGCCAGATGTTTCTCTCAGGAGTTGGTAGAGACCAAAACAGAGCTGGAAGACAGTTTATTTTGAACTTACATTTATTACGTTGCAGAAAACAAGACTCCAAATACTTCCAACCCTACCCCAAAATACGGCAATAAAATAGCACTATGTGTTAAGAGTATCTCTATTTTTTGTAATTAATTTAGTGCACATTTCGTGTACCGTAGGTTTAGGTCTGCTGAAAGCCAAAATGCTTTCTTATCGTTTCATCTATAAGTCATAGTTCAGTTTTTTTCTTGCTTACTTTGTCTGACAGTAGTTTTGGCGCAATTGGTGGATTCCGTTGGTCGTGAGCTTTCCAGAAAGGTGTGCTAATCATGTGTGGCATCAAGCTAAGGATATCAAAATTGATATTTGTATAACTTGGGGAGCTCTCTCGAGTCACTTTCGAGTCATATATATGGTTTATGTTCATATTTATGGTTGAATTGTGCTATAAACATGTAACATGACTTACATTTTTTGCTGTGTCACATCAGTGGCGTTGGTATGGTAGTACGAGGACTTTGAGAGTGAGGAAGAGCTCCTGATGAAGACTTCTGCCCCCATTTTTGGGGGCGCTGGGGCTCATAAGATTTCAAGATAGAAAATGTGGTTACAATGATGACTAGTTTTGAGACCAGGCCAGTTTCTCTATTTTGCACGTCCAAAACATTGTTCTATTCATATCAATGATGGCATTTTTTTTTAAATCTCCTTTTAGCTCCTGCTCGTTCTGGTATTATTATCATCTCTGTAGGCACTTGCCCATAACTTTACTCCGGTGGCAGGAAGTGTGAGCTGTCAAAACAACTGGTATTCGTGTTGATATCCACATTGAGAAACGGCGAGACAGTACGGGAACAAGAGACGGTTGCATTACAAACTGCACAGTCAGTACCGTACACTGTCAGGAAAAATAAAAATCAAGAGGGTCCGAGTATTTCCTCAGCCGTGTGGAGCTCACTGCCACCACTCTCTCCGAGTTATTTTGTACACTTTCTGTTTCCCAAACCTGAAATCAATGGGATGCTTATCCTCTCCCCACAAAGCCCGGTGTGTTGGTTGACGGTGGGGAGACGGGCTTATCTGTACGGTCCAGCCTCCACCCCTCACTGAGAGATGTCTGGACCCTGCATCACGTCCTCCTTTCCTTCTTTCCGTGTCTCCTGATCCCTCCCGGTGTGTCACACAAATGCTCGGACGCACACACACACACACACACACACACACACACTCCTTTGTGAGTATACAGCCAGCCCTCGTTAGGCTTTAGGACAGAGGAGGTGCTGAAAGCGGAGTTCGGGTGAAATAAAAAGCCTGCCAGCAAGGAATACTAAAGAGGAGGGTAGATAGTGGAAATAGGACAGGAAATAATGCTAGAAAAAAAAAAGACATGCTACTAGATTGGGGTTGTAGAAGAGAGGTAAGCCAAGAGAGCCATGGAGAGATGCAACATTACATGTAAAGAGGAGTATTGATCCATTTCTTTAGCTCAGGTTGATTCTGAAACACTGGAAAATAACATATTTTCTCTCAACACCTTAATTTATCTCAGGGATCAGGAACGACGTGCCCAGACTGATTGTGGAAAGTGTGGAAATCAAACCCAGCACTTTGGCTTGATGTTTATTATCTACGGTGTTGCGTTTAGTTGAAGATCTCCACAAATCAACCAATGTGTCCTTTTTGCTCAGATTTAGTACAGCGACAAGATAAGAGAGCGTATGTCTTTTTTTTTAGGGCTAAATAGCAGACACACACACATACACACACTCCACATTGTAAATCTAGCCTGTAAACTAATATCTGCCACAGACTGCAGACTAAAAGCCTGATGTAATCTGACACTCCATCTCTATAATTTGTTTTATGAACCCTCCTCAGTGTCATTATCCAGGATTGATTCATGGGGCAGAAGCAGAGTTGACTGAACCATGATGGACCACAAAAAAGCCTTGTCCACTTAATTGTCAGAGAGAGGGTCCTTATGTGCTCGTCTTAACCACACTGAAGGAAGCTCCTCGCTGTTTTATTACTGCATCAAGTATCAATTATGCAGGGGAACTCAGCAGGTGTCTCTCCCCCTGCAGCCTCTCCATTATCCTCGGCTGCATTGGATTTCAGACCTTTCATTTAGAAAGTGGATATTAGCAGCTCTCTCTCATATCGGGAAGTAAGATAATACTTTAATATTCTTGGTCTCACATCGTGCATGAGTAACACGTTTCTTATTTTTGAAAATCTAAATGATCATTCGTCATCTGTTCGGATTCTGCCCTTTTTTTTAAGACTTTGGATTTATTGTGCTTTTAGAACATTTTTGGCAATAACGTCACAGCCATTATAAATATCACAATAGTTATTATTAATAATAATAATAATGCTCAGTTTAAGCAATACAAATTATTCTTCCTGAACACAGAAAGAGTGGGTTTTATTCAATATATTTCCTGTTTCCCAAGAAAGGGGGCGTGGCCTGCCTGCGAAATTAGACCCTTTCGAGATCTAAACAAGCACCTCAGGAAATACAAATTCAGGAAGTTAACGCACGTGTCTCCGGTACATTTTCTGCCCCGGGGCGATTGGTTCCCTTCAATCGACCTCAGCGACGCTTATTTCCACATGCCGGTACATCCACCACACAGGAAGTATCTCCAGGTTCGTACCTTTGCTCTGGCACTGAGCCCCCGAGTGTTTTGTGAAAAGCACCGAGGCGGCTGCCGGATGCCCTTTCAGCTCCACCTTCTCAGCCACTGGAACCGGTGGACCTTTAAATGGTGGCTTTAAAGACAGCTTTGTTGCTAGCGAGTGAGAGCATGAGCACATGAACACAGCATTGGGGCCAATCTGTACTCAGTAGATGCTTTAGATGTGTAGATGTGTAGATGTTCTCGCCCATAAAGCAGACTACCATGACACCCTCCCCCTGCAGACGCCTCAGAATCCATCAGCCTGGTGTCCTGTGATCCGGTGCCAGCTAGTGAACCTCTCGGCGAGTACAGATCAGATGTGTTTTACCTCGATAACGTGACGCAATGTGAAGTTGCGGCATCGCCTCTTTTGACCTCCCTTTGCTTGCACGCAGCGGACCGTGACCTCGGTGCCGTGACGGTTTGGTAAGAGCTTTCTTGCCAAACACAAAGCTGGCATGAAGAGCAAAGGCAGGAGCAGCAAAAGGAAAGAGCAGTGTAATTTTAATATTTTTGCACCATCCCCTGCTTAGAATAAAAAAGGGAAAACACAATTTTCTCTGGAAACTCAAAATGATATTCACTGTCACGCAGAAGGGATTATTAAAGCAGGCTGTTGGTTTATGCAGTCATGTTAACGGCTTTAAATAAAAGTGAAATTGAAGATGCCAGACGACGGATCTATATAGATATGCTCCACTGAGTGTGAAAAATAAAAGGTTGGGGGGAGGGGCTGTACAGTTTGGTGACCAATAAGAGAACATGGTGACACCATGCCAAAGCAGAAGGGACCCCTGCCCGACCAAAAAGATAAGTCATTATCCACTTCTTGTAACGTCCAGAGCTCTCGGGTAGTTTTGTTGTCACTGTCTGTTTCTGTTGCGTTTCCTGTCACTCACCTTGTCTCTCGCTTCAGGCTCCTCCCTCCTTGTGATTGCAAGCCCCGCCCTCATTGTTTCCCTGTGTATTTAGTCTGGGTCGACTCCCTGTTCTTGGCCAGTTTGTCTCTTACATTTTAGGAGTTTACCAGTGATTTCCCACGTGTGTCTTTTCCCGTGTTTCGAACTGTTTTTGCCTTTCGACCCAGATACCTCTGCCCCCCCATAGATTCCCCGTGTACCGAAACCTGCGTGAAGTAAAGACCTTGTTTTTGCACCCGACTACCTTGACTTGAGTCCTGCTCTTGAGTCCTGCTTCCTGTGGTTCCCAGTTCCCTAACACAAAATTGCCACGTATTAGAGTTTGCACCAGGAAGCTTATCATTGTGACTGTGGCTCAGTGGTAAGCAGGCCCGTCTTTCAATCACAGGATCGGTGGTTCGATCCCCGGCTCCGCTAGTCCATGTCAATGTGTCCTTGAGCAAGACTCTTAACCCTAATTGCTCACCGTTGCTGTGTTTATGATCTACTGTATAGCATGTAAGTTGCTTTGGATAAAAGCCTCAGATAAATGTAATGTAATTGCGTGCTTTTGCATAGGGTTAGGACACATCAACGGTCGGCTAGTGTTTCGGCGAAAAGGAGACAACGGCCAATTACACAAGCCATCACAGGTGGTCCACCAAGTCATCCTATCCCTTCCTTCATCGTGTACAGGACATTATGCGCCAGGCTTTTGAATTGAATCACTGTCAAATGTTTATTCGGAGGCTGTAGAATCTAATTTTCAGTGAAATTATGTGAGATGGGTCACACATTAGGGTACATTTGACTGTTTCTTCATCAGAGCTTTCTGTCTGCTGGTGTTCACATGCATTGTTTAAGTTTCCATTCAGTTGTTTCTATGAATTCAAACCTTTGCCGTTTCCTGTATAAAGGTCCAGGTTACAGTCTACGGTTCAATCTTGTCACCACAGCTCCATATTCACATAGTTCTGAATCATAATTGGTAAAGCATAATGCGACTTTGAGACTCCGTGAGCTTAAAGCATTGGCATCTTTACTCCAAGTTGCAACTCAAATCTGCATTTTCCAAATGGAGACGCCACTTAGCCATTCGCCAAAAACAATGGCGTAAATTACCAAAGGAAGCTAACCTATAAAGTAGTGTTATACCATATACCAGTACAAGAAAGGTATTACAGTACCCTGCTGTTACAAATAGTACAATTAGTACCAGTATTTATTATTAGTGTATTTTAATAAGAATATTAGTGTATTTTAATAAGAAACGTATTTATTGCACCTATTTCCCAACATGTCAACACATTTCTCATTTGAGCACAGTTATACCTCAAACGACACTCAAATATAGCACACATAGCATTGTCTTAAAGGTAAAAAATTGTCTTTTCATATTTGCTTCCATTTACATTCACTACCATAGTCAGCCACCAAAGCTCAAACAGATGTACCGTGTCTTAGTTGTTTTTATATCTCTGCTTCCTGATGTAGCTGCATACAGTATAAATAAACTCAACGTTAGCAAGCAGTGTTGGTGGTTATCAGACCGGAGGCCATGCTCTTTCCTTCCCTGCAGGACTGTCGACGCTGATATTTATTTTCCGTCTGTATTTTCCTTTCTCGTGCATCTCTCTCGTCTCTTTCTCATTCTCTCTTTCCTGCTTGACTCTGCAGGTGTGTTTAAAGTCTCTCTCTCTCTCTCTCTCTCCACAGGTGTCATTCTTCCTGTTCATTGTGTTTGTGGTTTACACCATGCTGCCGTTCTGCATGCGGGACGCCATCATCGCCAGCGTCCTGACGTCCGTCTCTCACACCATCGTGCTGAGTGTGTGCCTGTCCACCACAGCTGACCACATGGAACCAGTCGTATGGCAGGTAAGGCGATCACACACCAGTGTGGGTAACCTAACCCTACGAGACACGTTGATGGTATGATACTCTCCTCAAAATATGCAAACACCACTAACTAAAATTAAGATATTCATTATTATTTAGTGACTCGAACAATGGGTAATGGTTCCCTGTTGAGAGTTAGATTAATATTCCTCTCTTTATGGTCTGTATGGTAAATATGTACAGTAGCTGGAGCTAGCAGCAGGTTAGCTTAGCATAAGAACTGAAATGGCTAGCAACGCTCTGACAATTTGCCATTTTATGAGGAGGTTATGTAGAATTATGTGCCAGGGCCAGTAGCTTCCTGGAGTTGGTAACTTAGCCAAGACTTAGCCAAGATTTAGCCAATACTTAGCTAAGACTTAGCCAATACTTAGCTAAGACTTAGCTAAGACTTAGCCCAAGACTTATCTAAGAAACAGAAGTTGTTTTTGTTGATTCACACATTTAGTGGACTTTTATTGTCATGTGCTAGTGACTAACCTTTAGGAAAACAATATGAGGAATGCTTGAGGAATACTTGGGAATTATTCAAGTTTTTGCTTTATATGCTCAAAATCAGGTCTCAGTTCTCTGGAGAGGTTTGTGTACATCTAGTTCCCGGGGAACACTGCTTTACAATTGTTTTTATTATTATTATTCAGATTGAATCTTAATGGAATTGTTTTTCCTTTCCATACATTTAATGTTTCTGGTCATTTTAATCATAATCATAAATTCTGTATTTTTAGCAAACAAACAAAAATGTGACCTTTTCAACTAAAACTGATTTAGCATAGCAGGTGAGCGATAGAAATTATTATTATTTATTTTTTATACTTTATGAAAAGGTCACCCTTTTTCCAGCAGTATTGTGCACATGTTCTGGCAGTTGGCATATGAGAAAGAAAAATAACAATATCAGAAAAGCAATTATCCGGCTTATGCAGACATCAATTAATTTGAACTCATTCAAACCTGAACACCAATGATTGCCTATACACCTACGGCTCATTCCAACTGATGCATAAAGAAAAGCACATTACTTTGACAACCATCTCATCAACGCCACACCTCCCTGATAGTCATAGATTTCCGTACAGGATGCAATTTACAGTTCAGAGTCACAAAGGGCATTTATTTTTCTCGTTATTATTGTTATTTTAATGCCAATTTCTCATCTCAGCCATCTCATGTGAATTGATCTTCTCTTAATTGTTTCTACACAATATAGAATTCTTTAGAAATTGCTAGCCGGCACTAAAGGATTGATAACATTACATTACATGTCATTTAGCTGACGCTTTTATCCAAAGCGACTTACAATAAGTGCATTCTACGGTTACAAACAAGAATCAGAACAACAAGAATCAAGAAGGTACAATTTTGTCAAAGGTTCGACTACAAAGTGCTATCAGTAAGAGCCATTTCAGTGCTACTATAGTGCTACATCCTTTATTCAAGGTATAGTCGGAAAAGATATGTTTTTAGTTTGCGACGGAAGATGTAGAGACTTTCTGCTGTTCTGATGTCAATGGGGAGCTCATTCCACCATCGAGGAGCCAGGACAGAGAACAGTCGAGACTTTGTTGAGTGTTTAGCTCTCAGCGACGGAGCTACAAGGCGATTGGCAGAAGCCGAGCGGAGCGCACGAGTTGGGGTGTAAGGTTTTACCATGTCCTGGATGTAGACTGGACCAGATCTGTTCGTAGCACGGTACGCCAGTACCAGTGTTTTGAAGCGGATGCGGGCGGCCACCGGTAACCAGTGAAGGTCGCGGAGGAGCGGAGTAGTGTGGGAGAATTTCGGGAGGTTGAAGACCAGTCGAGCTGCAGCATTCTGGATGAGCTGCAAAGGTCGGATGGCACCAGCCTGTAGGATTGTGTTCAGCAGTCAAGCTTTAGGGTAAAAATGCAGTGCAGAGAGCTTGTAAAGCCTGTCTAGGCATGAGGGAAAATATTACCTCTCTCTCTTCAAGAAAAGCCCAAATTAAAAAACCATGAAGCCTTTCAGAGGAAAAAATCTCCTTTGCTCCATATAATTAAAACACTGCACATAATGACAATGCATATAGTGAACTTGTGCAAATAATCTATTTTAGTACTGGATGATGCTTCTTCATGTTCCTCTGTATTCTCGCTCCTCAAACCTTCACAAACATGCTCCATTGCCTTTGTGAACTCTGCCGTGATGGCCGTGGTCTTTAGTCTACTTTTCTTTAGTCTACGTTTCCTGTAACTGGTGCATGGGCAGACTGGCATCTGGGCAGCCTGGGGCGACATGCTCACCATCAGCCAGCTCCTCCTGTGCACCAGACCGGCATTAACCCAGTTGAGAATCGGCCTTCAAGAGTCCTTTAAGAGAATTCCCCTTGTAGAAATATTGGGTAGTATCGGAATCGGTGTAAAAGCATAAATATGGATGGATATACATTACTCTCAAGTTGAATTATGAGGTAATGCATTCATTATGCAATGTGTATCATTATAATATGTTTTAGAAAAACAGATCAATTTCATTTTTGCAGAAGTAGTCCAAAAAAATCCATTGAAAGGGCAGTTGTAGAGTTGTGCTTAATCATGGTAGGTAGTACTACTGTAATGTGTAAAAGTGGGAAATGTTGAGACTTTGAATGAATGACAAAAAAAAACTGGTAATCTGTGCTGATGCTAGTGCTAAATGCTGATGCTAGTGCTAAATGCTAGTGCTAAAGTGCTGTATTTTCAGTGGGTGTTTTTTTTCTAGTTGCAGGAGATTACTGTGACAGACAGTTTATGAAGGCATTCCTATTTTCATTGTGTTTTATTGTCTGTGTGGCGGCTACCAAATACTTTTTTGGAAGTAGACAGCTTGCTGCTCGATTGGCAGCCGAGGTTGCATGCTGGGAAAGACGTGACCTTGCCAAGGAACAACATGCCCACCAGTAAACATGGACTGGCTGCTCCGTGTCTTCCCATTTTTACGTGTTGTCAGTGACAGTCGTGTGGTTTTGTTGTAGTTTGTGGAACATCCTCAGGGCCAAGTCTGTATTTGTGGTTATGATGGTGACGGTATAGGAAATAGGAAGATGAAGACTTTACTGGAAGAGAATGGGAACATGCCGTTGTGAATTATTCCAGATGGCTGGAACCTAAACTTACATTTACTAAAAGAAGAGAAGTCGGAGCTTCAAAGCACTCGAAATGAAACCAGTTTTAAAGTTGAAGAAAATAACGAGTGAAAATATTACGGAAAACAATAAAAAAAACAAAAACTAAACAACAGTGGAGAGAGGGAGGTCGGATGTGTTCCTGAAATCCTGCCTTTGAGTCAAAAGTAAATTTGACTCAAATTGAAAATAATGTACTCAAAAAAATATAACATTTGGTCCCAATCTAAATAGAGTAAAATCTACTTGCCTCAGGGTTCTTATTAGAGTATTTTATACTTTATTCAGTGTTTATATTTATATTTAACTCTACATTAACTCTTTATATTTACTAGAATTGGATTCAATTATTTATAGAATTTTAGAATTATATATAGAGATGAATCCAATTCTATATAGAATCTGAATATAATTCTATATAGAATTTTAGAAGAGTATTTTACATCTGAGATAAACCTTTTTCAGGCCATTCATAAGGTATCAACAAATGAAATGCTCTAGATGTGTATTGTAAAATGAACTCTCTTAACTATTAACTCCCACACTAACCCTTGAGGAAACAAAACATGACATAAATGGTCATTTTTAAATTATATTTCTATATCTTCAGCCGTGAAAGGCTGATATCTCTCCCGTTTACTCTGAAACATGCGGCACAGTGAGACCTCCTTGCGGCACGTGATCCAAATTAACTGATCATGTACTACGAGTAAGTAATCATTAATCAGGTTATGTTGTCTGATTTGATCTCTTACTTGAATTTCCATTCAGTCGTCGGCCAAAAGATCCAAAAGCCGTTTTATTTGTGTGTCGACGCGACAGTGCATTTCAATTATAATAATTACAGCATAATTATGGATGGTTGTATTTTTCCACATGTACAGTAAAGGATAGCATTTATATTGTGTGAGTCGCTGCGTGTGTTCAGTAGCTTAACAATAATTACAGCGAGCTTATGGGTCGGGAACTGTTTCATCCCCGTGATCAGGTGACTGTTGCAAAAAAAGATGAGCGGTGAATTTCATATATGTTTTTGCATCAATTTAATTTGCCAGATTAGCAATTTTTTGGATTTGATCCATTAACAACTGCTTTGTTGTTGTTCCAGAAAAAGATAATGTCTCAATATTACATTTTGATATTATATTTATATATACTGTCATAGAGGATGTTATCCCCATTGCCAACGTCTGTGTACAGCATGTGTTTCTGTGTGTGTGCGCCTGCTGTGTGTGTGTGTGTGTCAGATGGAGAGCGTGCACACACACATTTTCCGCCAGCGTCGGTTCAACTCTTTGTGTCGGCTCCGACCTCCATGTTCCTTTTTAGATGAGAGCGGTGAGGTTGGGTGACAAGATGCTGGAAGGCTCGTGTGTCAGAGGGAACGAAGGCCTCTCCAGCTCTCACGAGGCTGGTGGATCTGAAGGACTACATGTAGTGTGTGTTTTATTCAGTCAGTCATTACATACAATACAATAAGTAAAGCCACAATCCAATATACAATACAACAAAGACTGAAAAGGTATAGGTAGAAGCATAATGCTTATATATTCCTATCCTAAATTATTATCAATTAAATCAGATAATTAATTAAATATACAAAAATAAATTAAATATATATATAAACATACATACATTTGTATTCAGTAACCCTTAAAATCAGATAATTAATTAAATATAAATAAAACATATATAAACATACATACATTTCATTCAGTAACCCTTAAATCAGATAATTAATTAAATATTAAAACATATATATATAAACATACATACATTTCATTCATCCATCCATCCATCCATCCATTTTCCACAGCTTATCCGGGGTCGGGTCGCGGAGGCAGCAGGTCCAGCAGGCTGACCCAGACTTCTCTCTCACCCGCAACATCTACCAGCTCATTCTGGGGGATCCCGAGGCGTTCCCAGGCCAGCTGGGAGATATAATCCCTCCAGCGTGTCCTGGGTCTTCCCCGGGGCCTCCTACCAGTTGGACGTGCCTGGAAAACCTCTAAAGGGAGGCGTCCTGGAGGCATCCTAATTAGATGCTGAACCACCTCAGCTGACTCCTTTCGACACGAAGGAGTAGCGGCTCGACTTCAAGCTCCCTCCTGATGTCCGAGCTCCTTACCCTATCTCTAAGGCTGAGCCCGGCCACTCTACGGAGGAAACTCATTTCGGCCGCTTGTATCCGCGACCTCGTTCTTTCGGACACGATCCAAAGCTCGTGACCATAGGTGAGGGTTGGGACGTAGACCGACCAGTAAATTGAGAGCTTTGCCTTTCGGCTCAGCTCCTTCTTCACCAAGACGGCCCGGTGCAACGCCTGCTTTACTGCTGCAGCCGCACCGATACGCCTGTCGATCTCCCGCTCCATTTTACCCTCACTCGTGAACAAGACCCCGAGATACTTGAACTCCTTCGCTTGTGGTAGGCACTCTGTCCCCACCCGGAGGGAGCAATCCACCGGTTTCCGGCAGAGCACCATGGCCTCAGATTTCGTGGTGCTGACTCTCATCCCCGCCGCTTCACACTCGGCTGCAAAACGCCCCAGTGAATGCTGGAGGTCATGGTCCGAGGAGGCAAACAGGACCACATCGTCTGCAAACAGCAGAGAGGCTATCCTGAGATCCCCGAACCTGACATTCTCCGCCCCACGGCTGCGCCTAGATATCCTGTCCATCCTGACATTTCATTCAGTAACCCTTAAATCAGATAATTAATTAAATATAAATAAATACAAATATATATAAACATGTATACATTTCATTTAGTAACCCTTAAATCAGATAATTAATTAAATATTTAAAAAAAAAAATATATAAACATACATACATTTCATTCAGTAACACTCAAAAATAGTTTTATAAACAATCCTTTTGAAAACCCAAAATTAGTTGACCATTCTTCATCATTGTTCCATAATTGAACTCCTACAATAGAAATAAATCTTCTTTTAATCCTTTTTTTTTTTTTTTTAGCTTTTTCTACAGTAAACCTACAAACATCTCTTAAATCCCATTTACACTCATGTATTGAACACCACTTGGCACACAGTGTCTGGCACTGGCTTTGTGTTAGCTCTGTACATTGGCTGCATTATTCTATAACACATGCTGTTCACTCTCAAGGCACATTGGAGGAAACAAAGGTCAATTTGACTTTATTACACTGAATAATTACCTCTGGTTGGACACTGAATGGGAGATTTATTTTCTGACGCTTTATTTAAGTAGAGAGGAAATAGCTTTCGCCGTTAGCGACGTCACTGTAAACGACTACCCGCAGTTGATTGTGTGTTTTATTTTTTATGTTCGTTCTGCGTCAACAAACATCTTTTTATTCAATTTGTAATACAAATGTGTATTTTTAACACAATATTTAAAGTAGTTATATTGTATTATACCTTGTACAGACCTGGCAATTTAAATAAAACAATCAATTATTCTATAAAATCCTATGAGTCGACTAAGAATTTGTTAGAAACCTCCTTGCTTTTTATATATCGCAATAATAAGATCCAAAAGTGTTGAGCTGCCATCAAATTACTGATTTTGTCTGACTTGGGTCAAATCCCTACATTTGAGTTGCAGACCTACTATTTCGACATCGCTCCCTCTTGAAATCTGAATAAAATATCTCTCTGAATGCATTTTAGTATACGTTGCTCACAGAGTTGGAAATGTTAAGGCCACTGGTTCATATACTGCAATCTGCAGGGAACAATAATGAAAACATCTGCTCCATCCCTGAAACATCTGTTGTTTGGAGGCGTTAGCATCTTGAAGGCGTTCATACTTGAAGCGCTCCTGAGAACTGTTGATGCACACATGTGCTATATTTAGCTTTTCCAGCCTGACGTTGTACCACTAACACTGTATTTGTAGCATTTAGAGTCTTTTGAATGTGTGAATGTCAACTTAAGACGACGTGAAAACAGCTAAATTAACCCCTCGTGGACACAGAGTATTACATCGTTGCTCAAGTACATCAAGAACAGTTAGATAAGAAAAGCCACCACATGTGTGTTCAGTAAATGTGCAGCTTATAATATTCTCATCCACTCGCAGTGAGAAAATGAGTTTTTTTAATTTAACAAAATGTCAAATATGTTGGGTTTTTACTTTACTTTAATTCAGCTCAGCAATTTGTAGGAAAAACAAACAATCCTGCCGAGGATTTGTAAATGTCAGCCATTAAATGTCCAGACGCTTGTGCGTCAGTGTGCATGCACTCGGCCCAGAGGGTGTTTAGGGAGAAGGAATCGAACCGACGTCTCCACTTTGTCACGTCCTTTAATGTTTACAGTCGTGAACCGGCACAGTCACTGCAAAACGTGAAAGCTCCCCGTTCAGTCCAGATTTATGTGCATGTCATATTTAGAAATATTGAATTCCACTTTTGTTTTTTGCACAACCGTGATTAATTATTTAAATTTTTTACATTATTTTTCAAAAACTATATTCATCTCCTTCTAAAAGTTGAGAAGCATGGGAATATGTGTGAGAATGTCATGTGACAATTATCACCCAAATATGTTTAAAACTTCTAAAATGGAATAACTTCACCTTACATTTGATTAAAACCCCCAAAAATATTTAATTATGTCACTGTTGCACCTTTTTTTTAAAGTGAAAATCAAAAATGCACTAAAATCAACTGCGAGAGTGAGTTTTTTTCTGACTACTTAATCTGAAAATAAAGTTTTAGTATTTCCACACAAGTAAGTAAATGCTCATAAACATAAAAACCTGTTTTATATCCAGATTTTATCCAAACTGACAATAAACTCTCTCTGTTTTTGCATCTCTCAGACTCCAAACAACCTTCATTTGCATTTTGTTGCGATTAATTGAGTGTTAAATCCCCAATAATTGATCACAACACTCACACACCATTTAAGCTTCATCTGATAGAATACACTGCTCGGCCGTAGCAGCTGTTGCATATTACAGGGATCACCTGTTTGAGGGTTCATTTAAATCCAAAGGAAAGTTCCTGCTTTTGCTGACTTGATCTTTAATTGGTTTCCTGTTTCTTCTCCTTTTTAAATGTGAGACCCCGTGCTGTCATCATCCTATGAGACCCGGGATGAAGCTTCCCTCTCTTGATCCTTTTTGAAAGAGCGTTGCAGGGATCATGAAAACATGTCTGCGTTACGCCTGCTGCCACCAGGTCGTCTCAGATAGATGGCAGTCATAATAACAGCCATGATGGACTCTCTGATTTGCATAAGCCCAGCATCCCCATAAGGGTTCAGAGCCCACGAGACCATCCTCACCCTCGGCCCTCTGTTGTCTGTAATTGGGTACCAGTGAGGTACCGATGATTAACACGGCTGACCTTTGAGACTGCCTCGATTCCTGTCAGTGTCTTGTCTAACAGATGTCAGCTGACACACACACACACACATAATATACATCTAACATCACATGGTAGTTTTGAGGACTTCAAAACTGCAGAGAGATGCTTCTTGCTGATGCTTTTTGGGCTGTCGAGTACTACTTTTCTTTAATTGGCAGACTCTGGAAGAGAGGATGAATGGGTGGTTGAATGGATTTTTAATTAAATGCGAGAAAGCTTTGAGGTTATTTAAAGTGTGAATATGAAATATTGCATACAATTGATGCAGCGCTGAAAACCCCTGTTTTTCATAAAGCGGCGTACAAAAGCCCCGGTCCGTCTCCTTGTGCCGGCTTTCAGTCATTCGGTCCACGTGTCTGAACCCCGGTGCTCTGCACACTGATCTGTTGCACAATTTCTATAGAAAATAAAATCATGAACACAGCCGGGCTTGGAAATATATAATCCCTTTTAATTTGGAGAAAATAACTTTCAGCGTTTGGAAATGTTCAGGGAGGAGACAATGCACCCAGTGGATGTCCGGCCTGAATAGAGGTTTGCTTTTGTCAAATATAAAGGAGCTGCATTCAGAGGGATGTATGTGGAGAATGCAGAGTCTGAACATACAAAGCACACACATGTTCAGAGCTGTTGGTTACTGTTTCAATACTGATATCACTGCTTATCTGCCAGTACAGCAGGAAGAAACATGCTGTGACCATTATGACATGAACCATCAGTGAGAGGGACTCGTCTCACAGCTCAAGACTATGAAGTCTAAACAGTTATGTGAAAGATTCACTGAAGGTTGTTTTGTTTAAAAGAAGTTTGATGCAGACTTCTTTAAATTAAATATACAACTGTTTGTTAATCTGTTTGGCACATTACTGAGAGAGGGGGAGAGAGAGAGAGAGAGAGACCAAGAGAGAGAGAGATAGCAAGAGATGGAGAGCGAGAGAGAGTAGGAGAGAGAGCGAGAGATAGCAAAAGAGAGAGCAAGTGAGAGAGAGAGAGAGAGTGGGAGAGCAAGAGAGAGAGCGAGAGAGAGTGAGAGAGAGGGAGCGGCAGAGCAAGAGAGAGAGTGAGAGCTAGAGAGCACAAGTGAAAGAGCGAGAAAGAAAGAGAGCGAGTGAGAGAGAGAGCATATTTCCAGTGGTCATTACGCTGGAAAGAAAGACTGCAAGTGAAATGGAAATTGGTGAGAATGAGACGGGGCAGGAAAGGAGAGCGATTGTGGCCGACTATGAAAGAGGGCGATGATTATGTACACATACATATATATATACATATATATATATATAAAAAAATGTGTCTTATCATTTAGTGCCAGATTTCAACGGGCGTATTAACAACGATGTGGCGCAGCTGCTCATTACTAAAACTACTTATGACGATAAATACGGCTAAAACATGACGATGATTAATTAACAGCTGCTTTGTCACTTCAGCCATATATCAAAACTATTTATTTATCTCTGACGTGCCGTGGAAACTGTTGTCTTTGAATAACTGTGTTTTTTTTTTTTTTTTTTATCAATGAACTTAAATACATTGTGGGCTGCCGGGTGTTGACATCTCTGCAGGGTCTCAGCAGGGCCTGTGGGATAGTTTGGCTGTTTTTAAAGTGGCGTTGTATGAGTTATCCATCTTCAGTTATCCATATACTGTAGATATAAGTTTAGAGAAACAGCCAGTAAAAGCTACTGCTGTGGACAGGGTGTCATTTTAGCACCCTAAAAGAAAGACACACGCAGAGAAAGCAGCATCATCCTCAGTGTGCGCTCTAAATATAGAATATCATCACCTCTTCATCGTGCTGTCAAAGTCTCTGAACTGGAAGTGAAGCGCTTCAGGCTCCTTTGACAAATACAGTAAATACGAAGTTCCACTTTCAGGTCTGTTTGTTGTTGGAACATATTTTAAAAATAGCATACACTTGGTAAAACATATGGTTTTGATATTTCTAGGTGGATGAAATACACTTTGCTGCCGCCCACGTCCACAGCGGCACATTACTGTCCTCCTTTAAAAACACACAGACTATCTCTTTAACCCCAGAACACTCATGTTAAAAATAGTAACGCCATCACTAACGTTGGGTATATTTCACCCGATATAACGTACCTGATAAAATATACTTCTCATCAAAATATATTAAAATACAACAATACAAGGCAAATTGAAGTACTCTTCTTTTATGTTACCCTATAGAACTTCTCATAAAACTAAAAACAGGTATCATGGGGGGACCCTGAAAAAAGGCTCAAAATCGGGAATCGTCAATAAAACCTGATTAAAACATAAATGATGGAGCTATGAACTTGTTCTCTGGTCCACATGTTCCTGGGTCATGTGAGCCTTGTCCTGTGAAGGAAAAGTCTCCTTCAATGGGAAAACCATCAGGAATGTTTTCACCCTCTATCACTAACGTAACACGTGAAGGTTGAAACAAGCAGGGATTGGAGCAGAGAGACACGCCCACCTTCAATAGAGACAAGCCCACTTTCAATAAAGACACGCCCAACTCTAAAGACACGCCCACCTTCAATAAAGACACGCCCATCTCCAATAACATCAGTGAGCAGCATGAAGCTACACAAGGACCCACACAGCTCAGACAAAAGCAACACAATGAAAATAACGTAACCACAATCACTTGTTAGTGTTCGAGGGTTGAGGAAAAGCTTTTGCTCTGTTTCTGTTTTCATATTGGAGCGTGATAAAATACATTTTATGACCGGATCCGTGACCTGAAGTGTGCAATTGTCTTCACACTGTGGCCATGAGAGGAAATGGCTTTTCTGAATGATTTCATGTCCAATTGTTCACACACCAAACAGATGGTATTGTTGAATGTATTCCATTTCACAGCTTTATTTCTTTCAGATTACTAGTCATTTATTTGTCTTGAAGATGCATTCTGTCTGCTGTTTATCTAATACCAGCTCTGTCTGTGCTCTGTTTCCATACAGATTGTGGCCAACATTATCATTTTCCTGTGTGGCAACATGGCGGGGGCGTATCACAAACACCTGATGGAGCTGGCACTCAAACAGACTTATCATGACACATGCAACTGCATCAAGTCCCCAATTAAGCTGGAGTTTGAGAAGAGGCAACAGGTAAAGTGGTCGTAAAGTCTGAATCACCTTTGAGCCGGTGAAGGTCTGGCGTACAACGCACGCTTAAGTACATGTGGAGTGCAGCTGGTGATGATGATGATGATGATGATTGCAATAATGATAGCAATGTATACAAATGAGGATGTCTGTGTGAGGCAACAAATGAGAGAACAGATCAATCAAAACATGGATGCATTGATATTTAATCCAGATATTTAATCCGGAGTCAAATAACGTGTTTTTTTAGGTTTTATGATAAAAAATACATTTAAATCTTAAAGTTTTAATTTTCTTTTGTTACATCAATGTAAAGGTGTCCTACACCTGCACTCGCTCTTCATATTGCAGCTCATATTGTGTATGTAGGAAGCGAAGGACTCCATGGAGGATTTGTGTCAGCATTTAGGAGCTGTGTTTTACACAATATGGTAATTGTTAATGACCTCACTTAGTGTGATGATTACGACGACTCCCTGGAGCCGGCTGCATGTGCTGGGATATCTGTAGTCAAAGCCTTTTAGCATCCTGTGGCTGCTGGCTGACGTCTTTGGAGTTGATGAACAAGAAATCAGAACATCTGCAGCCAAGCAGTCCCTCCATTGAGTCTATGGACGAGCATCCATTGGTACCAGTCCCTCTGTTAAGTCTATGGACGAGCATCCATTGGTACCAGTCCCTCCATTGAGTCTATGGACGAGCATCCATTGGTACCAGTCCCTCCATTGAGTCTATGGACGAGCATCCATTGGTACCAGTCTCTCCATTGAGTCTATGGATGAGCATCCATTGGTACCAGTCCCTCCATTGAGTCTATGGACGAGCATCCATTGGTACCAGTCCCTCCATTGAGTCTATGGACGAGCATCCATTGGTACCAGTCCCTCCATTGAGTCTATGGACGAGCATCCATTGGTACCAGTCCCTCCATTGAGTCTATGGACGAGCATCCATTGGTACCAGTCCCTCCATTGAGTCTATGGATGAGCATCCATTGGTACCAGTCCCTCCATTGAGTCTATGGACAAGCATCCATTGTACCAGTCCCTCCATTGAGTCTATGGACGAGCATCCATTGGTACCAGTCCCTCCATTGAGTCAAGTAACATATTTGGTAGTTATTGTCTCCTTCAATCTGTCTTTCCACATACATATGGGAGATTCCTTTTTTAAGACATTAGTTTGCTATGCTAAAAAATGCTGTTTGTGTGTCAGATGAGGCTGAATCCAGCTGTTGTTGTGAGGGCCCGGGCCCGGGGCGGAGCTGGTTGTCCCGGTGCCGGATCCAGCTTGTGTTGTTACGACTTCCACGAGCGAAGCTGAAACTGCCTCGGGCGGGTGGAGCTCCTCCACCGAAGCCCCGGGGAGGAGCTGCTGCTGCTGCTGCTGCTGCTGCTGCTGCTACTGCTGCTGCTACCTGCGACAGATGGTGGCAACTGGGCAGAGGCTGAATCCAGCTGTTTTTGTGAGGGCCCGGGCCTGGGGCGGAGCTGGTTGTCCCGGCTTGTGTTGTTACGACTTCCACGAGCGAAGCTGAAACTGCTTCTCTGGGGTCGTCGTAATGTATGCTGCTCGCTGCATGCTTTTACCCAAAGTGCCTTGCAGTACATGCAGTAGTTTTCGGTGCGAGTGGTCCGAGGGGGAACAATGTGAATCATCACACACCCAGAGCCCGGGCAGCTTTCGTTAGAACTGTGCTTCACGTGGAGCCCTGAACGCCTCAGCGGCGCTGCAGGGAGGTGATCAAGGGTGCAGAACAGTTGTGGAAGTTGGAGCTGGCATCGGCTTAATTAAGAGTTTCCTACAAGCTTGAACTTCTCAACTGAAGAGGAGTTTTATTTGCTTACGTGAGTAAAGTTAGCAGAGAGGAAAACCTCCAGTGACCTCCGAGACGGATAATTAAGCGACCACGAAACACATGGGAAGCTGTGCGGTGGTTTGGAGTCGGTCTTCAGGTGGCTTTCAGTAACAGAACGTGCACTTCAAAACGTGGATAGATATTTTGAGTTATCGGTAATCAACGTGACACAATGTAGTGCCCAATTAATCTTCACTTGTTGAAGCTTTCGTGGCGTCGCGCTGCTAGAGGGTGACAGCTCGTCGTCTCCTCATCAGAGGTGAATCCTTCAGACTTCAATTAGGACCGAAATAAATTTAAATTTGCTGAAAGTCTGAAATCTTTTTAGTGGCAAGTCAAGATCCGTGGTGATTAAACTTTAATTAATTACATAAATATGCAATCTTTTTTATACTAAAGTCAAAACTTTGTTCTTTGTTTTTTTGTATTTAGTTCTAAGCACGCTTAATGTTGGGTCATGCCACTGACGAAATAAGTGATACAAAACAAATTATCCTTCTTCTTGTTCTTTCTTATATGAAACCATGTCATGTGTATTGCAGATGTTGATTGTTCTAAAATCTAATCTGACATCCCTGTATTTCTTCTTCTTCTTCCCACCTCCTCCTCCACTTCTTCCCTCCTCCTTCTTCTCCTCCTCCTGCTCTTCTTCTTCCCTTCCTCCTCTTCCTCGTCTTCTTCCACCTCATCCTCCTCTTTCTTCCCTCCTCCTTCTTCTTTCCTCTTCTTCTTTCCTCCTCCTCCTCCTCCTCCTCCTCCTCCTCCTCCTCCTCCAGGAGCGTCTCTTGTTGTCTCTGCTTCCAGCTCACATCGCCCGTGTGATGAAAGCCGAGATCATCCAGAGACTGAAAGGCCCAAACTTCGGCCAGATTGAGAACACAAACAATTTCCACAACCTCTATGTCCAGAGACACACTAATGTCAGGCATGTATTACTTATTAAAAACACCACCTGCATGTATTACTTATTAAAAACATTACCTGCAGTGTACTTTATGAGACACATATGTGACACAATTACAGTACATAATTACATAGAGCAGCTCAAATGTGTATCAATGGTTTTGAAAGTAATGATTTTTCTTGGAAGACATCAAAGCATTACATAATAGTGCATTGATTTTTATTTTTTTCCATCTCTAGTATACTCTATGCTGATATTGTGGGCTTCACACGGCTGGCCAGTGACTGCTCACCTGGAGAGCTGGTTCACATGCTGAATGAGCTGTTCGGCAAATTTGATCAAATTGCCAAGGTAAAGGTTTCATTACGCGTCCCTGATGAACACTTCCCTCCGAGTGCTACTTTATGAACGATGAATCTCTCACACATCACCCGTCACACCATTTAAAGAGTGAACATATTTGTCCTTAACAAACGGATCATGGAAAATACAGAGACTTCTATTTTCTTTTTTATAAAGCAAAGTACAATTTAGCTCCTGTAAAGGAAAAACAAATCTAAAACAAAGTTTATCATGTGATTCAATAAGAAAAACTGCCTGTTCTGCCTGTCAATGGTGTCCGAGCTGAGATCCACCTTTTTAAATGCAGGAAAATGAATGTATGCGGATCAAAATCCTCGGCGACTGTTACTACTGTGTGTCCGGCCTGCCGGAGTCTCTGCCGAACCACGCCAAGAACTGTGTGAAGATGGGCCTGGACATGTGCGAGGCCATCAAGTAAGTTCTGGTTAAGTAACAGTGCAGCTGCAGACACTTCCAGCACTTTAAATACATCTTAGTCCATCAAACCAACATCTGCAGTGCTGATGGGGAGGAGACCTTCATCAAATATGGTAAAATATGCCACCAGAGGTTAAGTGGATGTAAATAAATGAAGATGTACAGGGTTCATCATACTCGGCTTGTGCTGGTGTGTGTGTGTGTGTGTGTGTGTGTGTGTGTGTGTGTGCAAAGGGGAGAGAGAGAGACCTCAAGTACGAAAGTTTAATTGCGATTAAAAAAAATCAGCACCATTAAGATCAGAAAGAGGCTTTACTTCTCTTTTCTAACGAGGTATATAGTGTGTGTGTGTGTGTGTGTGTGTGTGTGTGTGTGTGTGTGTGTTTTCACATTCATAAGCATTGGTTTTCGGTGCGTGACAGGAAGGTGCGCGATGCCACCGGGGTTGATATCAACATGCGCGTCGGAGTGCATTCTGGGAACGTCCTGTGTGGCGTGATTGGACTTCAGAAATGGCAATACGATGTTTGGTCACATGATGTCACGCTGGCCAATCACATGGAAGCAGGAGGTGTACCTGGGTGAGTGTAACTGGTTAGCGTTTCACTCCACTTCTGTATCAGTTGGGTCTGCTTTTGGTACCCAGAAACAATCTTCATATTCAAGGAAAGACATTTATTGATGTAGCTGTTCTCTGCCAGGCGGGTCCACATCACCTCCGTGACCCTGGAGCACCTGAATGGCTCCTACAAGGTGGAGGATGGGGACGGGCAAGAGAGAGACCCCTACCTGAAGGAGCATGGCGTCATCACTCACCTGGTCATCAACCCAAAGGTGCTGTAGAGCCGTGGTTTACAACCTCTGTTGAGCCGCGGCACATTTTCTACAATAAAAAAAGTCCTGCAACAACCAAAAAAGTCACATTGTAGCATAATACAGCATATATGAAAGGTAATTAGTGCACTACCTACTGGCATGGAAGAGTATTTAATTACTAGTCCAGCCACTATACTGCAGGCTCAGACGCTCAACAATGGAAAATTATTTTTCGGAAACGATTAAGTGAATTAGGACATTTTCCCACAGTGGTTGAAAACCACTGCTGTAGAACATCCATCACCTCCAGTGACGTGAGCGCTGGACCTAAATGACACCCACCAGGTGACACCCTCTCCCCCCATGTGCCCAGGTGGACCGCCGCAGCCCGCAGCATCACTACCGCTCCCGGCACACGGCCGACGGAGCGAAGATGAGGGCCTCGGTCAGGATGACCCGCTACCTGGAGTCCTGGGGAGCCGCCAAGCCCTTTGCCAACCTGCACCACAGGGACAGCATGACCAACGAGAACGGGAAGATCAACACGGCCGTATGTCGTCTTATTTCGACACGTGTGTTGCGATTTAGTTGACGGGAACGTTTTCTTCGTCTCGTTTGTGACCCTAACCCGCTCCCCTTGTTCTGTGTCCAGGATGTGCCGATGGGCCAGTATCACTTCCAGAGGAGATCAGAAAGGCAAGCCGCTCATTTTTCTTTCGGCGGGATTATCCCCGTCCCAAAACGACGAGATCTTTAATAAGAGCAGACGTCTGCCGCAGGCTTTGATGTGTGCGACGGACATTAAAGATATGCTGTCTCCTTTTCTGCTTGCTGCCCATTAAAGAACAAAGTCTCAGAAGAAGCGCTTCGAGGAGGAGCTGAACGAGAGGATGATCCGGACCTTTGATGGGATAAATTCGCAAAAGTAAGACAAATAAAAAAGTTATTTTGATACGATTGTGCAAACAAATACTTTTCCGCCACTGTGATGAAAAATAGTTAAGATCTTCCAAGTCATAATTATGAGATAGTATCTCATAAAAAAATCTCAAAACATATTATTATCTTATATTTCAACATGCAGAATCTTAATTGTTTTTTATCAAAGACTTCCATAAATACAGTACAGGCAAAATGTCTTTTAAAACTGGAACTGTATCTTAATGAGGTGGACATTATATTATATATCAACATTCTGAAGAAATATCTGAACTTTAATCTTTATTTTTCTGTACACACACACACACACATCTTCATTACTCGTAACACTCCCTGTCTTCTCCTTTTCATCTGGTCTATGGTTCATACTTCATATTTTTATGTTTACTCTGTAGAAATGCCCCCCTAGGGATGAATACAGTATATATCCATCCATCCATCTATAACTACACCTTTATGCCTACAGACAGTGGCTCAAGTCCGAAGACATCCAAAGGATCTCGTTATTCTTTCACAACAAGTCCTTGGAGAAGGAGGTACAGTACGAGGCTCCGCCCCCTCACTGCCTTAGTCGTTGGTTCAAAGAGAATTACAGAACATATCGTTACTGTTTGTTCCTTTTTCCTTCACTTAGCCTTAAATCGTGTAAAGCACAGGGACGCCTGCTGGTGTGCACAGCTGAGAAGCTTTTCAAGTTGCTTGGATATTAGTTTGAAAGCCTTTTGTTGAAACTTGACCTTCTTTTTTTTCTTTTTTCATCCTTTTAGTACAGAGCAACAACCTTGCCGGCCTTCAAATACTACGTCACCTGCGCCTGTTTGATCTTTTTCTGCATTTTTATTGTGCAGATTCTCGTCCTTCCAAAGTGCGTGGGCTCTCTTTCAAAGTATTACAATGTTATGGATAACAGTGGATTTATTATTCTGCATGTGCACGTTGCTTATGTTTCTGAGCTAATGGCGTTCCGATGACGTTGATATTGTATTTTTGTTTTTTTAGGACGACTATCTTGGGGATATCCTTCGGAACGGCTTTTCTCATCCTTTCCTTGATTCTCCTCATTTGTTTTATTGGACACTTCCTGGTAAGTAAATCCATTTACTGCCAACACAAGAGCCCTTTTCTATTAAAAGCCGTCTTTAACTCGGACCTGCCTTCTCTCTAGTGGTGAGCCTTCCTGCTAATGTCACAACAAAAGATCCTGAGTGGTCAAGAGTGGTCCGAGTGCCCCTCCGGTCCGCTTAAAAGCCCATTAAGTGCCGTGGTTGTTGGCCTAAGTACCCTCAGTTTTACCTTTAGGCAAAAATTAATCCTGTGCACGACCAGAACCACTGCTTTGGTTCTGGCTTCAGGACCAGAACCAGAATGGTTCTCGCTTCAGGACCAGAACCTGTGCACACCACTGCTTTGGTTCTGGCTTCAGGTCCAGAACCTGTGCACACCACTGCTTTGGTTCTGGCTTCAGGACCAGAACCTGTGCACACCACTGCTTTGGTTCTGGCTTCAGGACCAGAACCTGTGCACACCACTGCTTTGGTTCTGGCTTCAGGACCAGAACCTGTGCACACCACTGCTTTGGTTCTTTGGTTCTGGCTTCAGGACCAGAACCTGTGCACACCACTGCTTTGGTTCTGGCTTCAGGACCAGAACCTGTGCACACCACTGCTTTGGTTCTTTGGTTCTGGCTTCAGGACCAGAACCTGTGCACACCACTGCTTTGGTTCTTTGGTTCTGGCTTCAGGACCAGAACCTGTGCACACCACTGCTTTGGTTTTTTGGTTCTGGCTTCAGGACCAGAACCAGTCTCAACTGGATGTTGTGACTCTGGGGTTTACAGCGTAGTTGCATTGTAATTCAGAAAAGGCTGCCATCATTTGAGTCTTATGATATATTTAATGGGGGTTAAGTTCTGCTGAAATACTTCCAACAATGGAATCGCTAACAATGCCTTTACATCTTTTGAAATAGAATAAATTAAATATTTCCACTGGAAGAGGGTCTTCCAACGCTACTTCAGCTTCCTTCTGAAATATTCACTGTTTGGTAAAAAATAAACGAAAGACCAGCAGAAGAAAAGAGAACGAGGGGGGAAAAAATACAAAAATAAACGAGTATTATAACATTTAAAGGTGCAATAAAATGTCACAATCCGCAGCTCTGAACTATTCCCCTCTGGATATCGCCCGGGGCTCAAAAACAAATGTTCAGGAGCCTCCTGCTGTTTGCTTTTGACTTTATTTTGAAGTCTTTTTGCTTCGGTTCATGTCACGTCATTGTCTGCTATTGGGGGAAATACAGAGACCCATCACAGTGTAATAAACCAGAACCAGCCTCGTGAACATTAACATTAAACTCTATAATCAATATGCATGTGTTCCTTGGCAGCCGAGCGTCCTCCAGTCTCAGGAGCACATCCTGTGCTCGTGTCCCGTCTCACGTTGCACGAGGACATCAACAACGCAATTATTCCTTAATTTATAATCAAGCATTTTAAGACAAGAAGACATGGTAAATATTTTCAGCTTCAAAAAAAGTCAGTGACTCATATTTTTTGTTTTTTTTAATAAAAAATCATCAATGAGGACTGTGTAAATTCAGAATTTGATAATTATAGGCTGGAGATGGTAGGAAAAATCTAAATAAAACCTATTCATACATGTATTCCTCTTCAATTGCTGGTTCTGTGTAACTTGAGATCTTCAACTTAAATCCACCCTTGCGGGTAACTTTGTCTTTGCCGTTCAAATGTTTTATTATCAAAGTAATTATTATTATTTGAGGGGACCATTGCATGCACATGCCTTGTTGTTCAAACCCCACTAGCTCTACATGTCTGGTAATCCTGCTGCTGCACAACAGTCTGCCATCTTTACTTTATTGCATCGCAAATCACATTCCTGGCTGTTGAAATGTCACATTAACTCAGAGCCCCAGTGAGGCTCAGATATTGCTCAGAGATGACCATGCAAATGATTTGTACTTTGCACCGTCATTGTCTTGCAATGAAACACACTCAGCTGACGGCAGCGCTGCAAACAGGACGAGTGACTGACTGTGACCGTTTGCAGAAGCACGGGGAGATTTAATTTTCACATCAATGATAACTCCTTAATAAAGAGCACGTAAACATATTAAAATGCAATGTGCATTGCTGGAGTTAAACAAAAGCTTTGTTGCTTACATCATTTCACATATGATGGCCCTTGCAGTGGTCATGTTGCAGCACGGTTATTGCATACGGTTGGAAATGCATTGCAGTGCATGCACCATTAAGCTGATAGGACCCCTCTCTGTATAATTGGATGCCTCTTGATCTTGCTCATCAGTAATAGGTGCATTGTTCATCTCTTTCCCCCAATAATTGATCTGTTATTGCGCACGTCTGCTCGTACGCTGCACACATTTGAATTAGTTAATTGTGTTCCTTGTTGCCTCTTTTGTGATCGCTCAGCTCCCGAGCTCCTCAGTTCTTCATGTATCGTGTGTGTGTGTGTGTTGTGTGTTTGTGTCCCTGCAGCACTGCAGTAAAAGCGCCTCCAGTTCTTGGATGTGGCTGCTGAGGTCATCAGTCATTATTGCCAACAAGCCATGGCCCCGCATCACCCTCACCATGACAACCACAGCTCTAATACTCATAATGGCCGTCTTCAACATGGTAAGCTTTGATATGCGGGCGGTGCAGGGGGGGGAGGAGGGCGGCCAATTAGGCTTCAGCGGAGACGACGACCCCCCTATTAGTAACTGCAGCGTAATTAGAAGTTAATGCAACACCTTGTCGCACAAATAAAATTAATGCATTTGATTGCTGCAAACAGATGGGAACCAGGATGTTTAGATTTTTTCATATTTATCAAACAAACTTACTTATAGCTCAAATTATAGCTAAAAAATAGCTCAAATCTTTCTTGCTACAATAAAGAATAATGTATCACAGTAAATGTGTTTCAGACATCATGGCCGGGGGCCGTGGACACTAGCATTTTAATGTAGTGTTTCTAAAAGCTTTCCATTTATTTTCTCTATTTACGGACGGCTATTTCGCCGCATAATCAACGGCAGAAAAATATATATTTTTGTTTTGTTTTTCCAAGCAGTTTAACTTTTGCCTTTCTTCAAATATAAACATTATGCTTCCCCCGCACAATGGTGCCTACACCATTTGCATGTAGTGAGATAAGGGAATATCATACATAACAATTGTATCCTTTTTATTTATTTATTTATTTATTTTACTCTCCATCACTTTTTCAGGTGCTTCTGATTGAGGCATAATTCTGTAGAGGATCAAATGAAAGGGCTCGGTTAAAGGTGGAATAGTCGCCCGAGGCGTTTCGGGGCCGGTTGCGTGATGAAGCACGGTGTCAGCACCCTGCTTGAGACCTTCACGCCAATCGATTGCAGAGATTAAATCTTGTCTTTGCGCCTGACGCGGGTCAGTCGCTGAGGGCGGACGAGCCAAATTAACTCGGCTCGGTGTGGCCGCCGATCCTGCAGGCTCACTTTAAAAAAAGGACATTATTGAATGGCTGGCCTCTTATCTAACAAGACCCTCATTTTCCTCCTGCAAAGTACAATTCAGAAGAGTTTGTATGTTACCAGGCAATTTGCATGTGAATCGTGTGCGTTTTTTTCTTTTTTCCTGTGGTGAATTTGAACACACGTTTTTACGACGGACCCTTTATTTCTGTTGACCACGTCTTCTTTTTCTAGTTTTTTCTAGAGGAACTTGTGCTGCCTCCTGCTCCTGTTTACAATTCATCCAATGAGACAAAGTTTCACCCTAATGGACAGCTAATCGCCTTCACGGGAAAAAACAATTTCTACCTTCCCGTAAGTAAAGATTTTAATAATCATCCTGCAAATTTGTTCACATCCTTGATTGATGTTTTTTTTCCCAGTTACATCGATCTGACCCTTTTTTCCATCCGTCTAGTATTTAATTTACAGTTGCATTCTGGGCCTCATCTCCTGCTCCGTGTTCCTGAGGATAAACTACGAGCTGAAGATGATCATCATGTTGACGGCGGTCGTGGTTTACAACGTCATCATTCTGAGGACGCACGCCTCTCTGCTGGATGAATACAGCAGGTTTCTGTACAAGACTGAAAGCCTGGACAGGTAAGTGCACAGTGAGGCGGTGAGAGGGCGTCGAGTGAATGTTAAACATGTGGGATTCGAGAGAAAGAAGCTCTACCTCAAGGTCTTCCTGTTAGTCGGGTCAATAATAGCTCTAAGTGGAGGCACCTATGGGTGCCTGGAGCATTCAAACCGGCTTCTCTCAATGCCAGTGTTTTCAGTTCTTCTTCACGAGCATGAGAAATGTATCAGCAACCCATCGACCGCTTAATGCCGGCCGGTTGGTGATTTTATGTTTTGTATTGCATCTTTTTTCCTGAGTGCTGGTGAACAGTGGTCAGTGTATGGTAGGAGCTACAGTACAGACAAAGGGAATTACAGGTTTATGTTGAGGTTCTGGATGGGAGCAAAGATTATCAGCATTAACAACATAGAGGCAAGACTATGTTACACCATAATATATTCCATTATACATCACACTTCTGTTTACCTTTTGCTCTTCTTGCATTTGATTAGAGACGACGCAACCAATCTGACTACAATCTGAATTTACTGTTAGCGTGACAGAATGCGTGAAATTTAACCAAAACTCTGCTAATGTGCCACAAACCGTTTGGGAATCAACCCAAAATGTACCTTCTCCATGATTTACAAGCACTTGGGCCAGCTCTACTTGGGCCAGCTCTACTTGGGCCAGCTCTACTTGGGCCAGCTCTACTTGGGCCAGCTCTACTTGGGCCAGCTCTACTTGGGCCAGCTCTACTTGGGCCAGCTCTACTTGGGCCAGCTCTACTTGGGCCAGCTCTACTGCTACTGACTCTGTTGCTTCTCAAGGAAAACGTGTTAATGACGAACAGGAAGGGGCGGGGCTATTTGCATAGCGTGCTCGGTTGCAGCACAACACACACTTCTGATGAAACACATTGTAACTTTTTAAAGATTAGTGCTGTTGCTTTTTGGTGGTGTTTGCCTGATTAGACTGAAAATACCAAAAAGCAGACAATTCCTGATTGCATGAAGGCAACTAGGCTGAACTGCATTGTGGTCCACTCACGTATCAAGTCAGTGTTTACCCTACAGCTTGTTGTTGTTTTCCATGAGGGCAGTGAAGTGTCAGTGTCATGTCAGTTATACAAAATGGGAAAGTAAAGAATTGACAAATCCAAAAGCTTTGTCCATTTCTGTCATTGTAAAACTCATAAACTTAATATACGATGCTTCCTGATTTCTGTGCTTTCCATCCCCGCTGCATCTTAATGTGAAACCGTTTCAGTCTTTGCCCTCAATTCTGTGTAAAGCATTGATTAGATAATGAAACTTGCAGCCTGTTTCCTCAGTCGTCTGCCGAGCCGCCCTAGATGAGAGTGAGTGTCCATTAATATGCAAAATGTGCTTTGCAGAAATTAGGGTGCAACAGTCCCGTTGGAGCGCGATCACACATTCATGATGTGTTTGAATAAGAGCATCATTAATGCATTTAACTGCTGTCATATAGCATGCTTAGGGAGTGTGTGTGTGAGCATGAACTGCAGTCAGATGAGTGTTTGCACACACAGGACAACACACACACAGCTGTATCTGGGTTGGTGGCCTCCGTCGGCCCTGGACAGGTGTCCCAGCTCTTGGTTTATGATGGTGGAAGCACAGGATTTTGATGTGTATTCACAGGGACTCGTCCTTGCAGACATCTCGTTGTTTTAGTGAAAGACGTTCCCTGTGAACGCTCCGTGGAATGCAGATAGTAAACCAGCTCCTGTCACAGCGAAGCAGAAGTGACAGCTCGGAATAAAACGGTCTGTTAACCAGTCATGTGACACACGGCATGGACTGCAGCTTGTGATTTCATTTAATTAAATGGTTTTGCTCTCATCTGTTTTTTTTACCACCACTATCTTTTTCTTCGGGCCGTCTCTCTCTTCCTCCGTACACAAACACATCTTTCTTTCTCTGCCCTTCAAGACCAGGAGTTCTCAAAGACCTCAAGACTATGGGCTCTATCTCCCTCTTTATCTTCTTCATCACTCTGCTTGTGCTTGCTAGACAGGTAAGTCCACAATGTAATAGTTTGAATGATGTTATCGTCTGGCGTCTGTACATTTTACCCTCGACAGCGCTGCAACATCTCCATTTTGCACTCTTTATTTGTTTTTTTCTCATTTTCAAACAATAAAAAAAAACTATTTTCGCCACTCGTCTGTTGGCCTGTGAAAGGTGTAGAAGCACATTCTGTATCTTTTACCCGTCTCATGCTTCGCGTTGA
Organism: Cottus gobio; assembly: GCA_023566465.1. Lineage (NCBI taxonomy): Eukaryota > Metazoa > Chordata > Actinopteri > Perciformes > Cottidae > Cottus > Cottus gobio. The sequence goes on from CM042221.1 coordinate 25,724,702, forward strand.
GGAATCCCACGATCCCGTGATCTCTCCAACCCTTTAATGGTCTCCAACCCTTTAATGGTTTCCAACCCTTTAATGGTTTCCAACCCTTTAATGGTTTCCAACCCTTTAATGGTCTCCCACGCGTGGACACAATTGGGTTTCGATGTCCAGTCCAGCTTCTCATGAAGCGGCGCAGCTGGGGATCGCACCCCCATTCCTGTGAATGCAGAGGAAATTGGATTTCCAATACCACTGCTCATAGCTCTCTTTATACCGTGTGTGCGCGCCTTCTGTAACCTCGGAGCTTAGGGAAGAAAATTGCAGAAATGGCGATGATAAAGCTGGAGAGCGGCATCATGACATCAGCTGGTCTCTACCTTCAGACGCTATTGGCCAATGATTGACAAGTCTGAAGTCACACAGGTGGACTTTAAGATTTGAAACTAAGCATTTCAGAAAATACAAGAAAAATCCCCCCCCCCCAAAAAAAAAAAAATCCCCAACAAAATTAAAAGAAAGTCAGAACCTGACCCAACAAGTCAATATAAGTCATTTGTGTCATGTTTATAACACTATTACACAATAAAAACATAAACCATAAGTATGACTCAAAGTGACCCCCAAACTGACTCAAAATGCACCCTCTCGTTTTTGACTAGGGACTAGCTAGAATGCTATACCATTCAACTCTCACTTAACTTCACTCAATCAACTCCAAACTTATCACAGATACTCCTACAATATCGAGCTATTTTATATACAAATTACAGTCTTGGATGATATAGTTAAGATAATAAGAATTTACTTTAAAAAGAATTTCTTCGAGAAATCGTTTCTTTTTTCTGTGTACTATCATGAACCAATATACCACTAACACATATATAGCCTTATTATCTATCTTCACAAGGGCTTTCTGTATATTATAGCTTTTAAAATTTTTCAAATATACCTTATGAATGAGGAGATAATCAGGATTTAGTATGAGATAAAAGCCATTCGCAATTTTGGCTGAAAAATGTCTGAGGCGCATGAGGTTAAAGTTCACGCTACACTAAAGGGTACTTGAATGGGACTATAGTACAGTCTTAATTAAATACTAATATCATCATCAACATAATAACCAACCCTTTACATTCTGATCACCCAGAAAGTTTAATTTCTTACTCTAGTGACATGCATTACATAACACGGTACATGTAGGCCATGTAGTACAAGCAGTGAGCGACAGCGTGCACGTGAGCTACATTTGTATGGCGGTGTCCCTGACAGCACTCTGTGAGTCAGTGAGACATGTGCAGAGTAATATTTCTGTTTTCTTTTGGAGCTTATCACTAAATGGAAAGCAGCTCATCCCCTGGGCTTTATACAGTGTGCTGAAAAAAAACAAAAAAAACATGGCCGCTACACTTTTTCTTTCCCCGAGGGGCCTGAATTGTGTCCACAAAGAGCATAATGAGACATGAGTGGATACACAGGCAAAGCAAACGAAGCACTTTTATCATGCGCCGCTGCTAAACCAATACTGCACCTACGAAACAGCATCCGCATGAACACTTATATGGCATCGCAGCACACCGAGCACATCTTCTACATGCATTATTTAGGGAGATTTAAATTAGTTATGTTCCACAACTGTTGACACACTTTGAATTTCCATTGGGAACTTATTTTTCTGTAAAGGCTGAAGGCTTCTGTCTCATATGTAAAGCCACACAGACAGAGACTGAGTTTGAGCTGATAAGAAAGGCATTCGTCAAAGGCTGTACAGCAAAAATAACAGATGCCATTTATTAATATCTTCTCAGTCTCCAAAGTATTGCTCCGATACATATACACTCTGCCCCCTCCACCCACCCTTTTTCTTCTTCTGCTTTGCGACTCTAACAAGTTATTGCATTTCTAAATTCAAATCATATTACTTTTCTCTGCTTGTTCATTTTCCCATCAGATCACCCTCAGAAAATGTTTCTCCGTCGGTCGATGCATCCTTTTTTTTCTTTATGAAATCAGATGAACTCGTGTACTGCTCAGGAATAAGTGCTTCGCCCAGTATGAGAGGAAATGAAATGTCACTTAAGAGATTGTTCCAACAAAATTTCCACTCGAGAAAGTCGTACTCAAACATTTGACTCCCCATCTCGTCGCACATCGTCTTGTTCCTTTAGTTCTGGTAAAATAATCACGTTGTTGTACCTTTCCATTTGTGAGTTAAACCACAACTGCATAAATCACTGTATTGCTGCCTGTATTGACGGAAGTTGCTTTTGTGCAATTGTATCAGATTTGTATTCCGATCTTTTCTGTATTCCGATCTTTTCGGTGTTTCATTTTTCTTTTTCTGTCTTTAAGCGTTGGTGGAATTGGTATTTTTGTAGCCGTTTCTATTTCTGTGTGACTTGATGGAACCGAGCTGCACCTTCAGCCTCTTCACCTCTGTGTCCTCTTGTAACAGAATGAATATTACTGTAGGTTAGACTTTCTGTGGAAGAACAAGTTCAAGAAGGAGTGCGAGGAGATCGAAACCATGGAGAACCTCAACCGGGTTTTGTTGGAGAACGTCCTGCCGGCACACGTCGCAGAACATTTCCTGGCACGCAATTGGAAGAATGAGGTGGGTTATGGTTTCCTCCAGTTATGAAGTTATGAAGGCTCCTGCAAATTGTGTTTTGACAAATGGATGCAGGACATAAAGTATGCATTGTGGTTTCAGAGGTCTCGCAGTACCAGCGTCTATATGCCAAGATTTCATGAATTCACTGCATTTCAAAGCAGCTCACAAATATAATCTGTGTTGCATTCCATATTCTCCAATATATCTGAAATATGCACATACTTGATTTCTTTGCTGCTTTTTATGTTGATTTTTAATCCACTCAAAAACCTACAAGAAATGCATTTTCTGTGTGTGTGTGTGTGTGTGTGTGTGTGTGTGTGTGTGTTGTCTATAGACGCACACAAATGTATAATTCAAACTGGGGAGCATCCAAAACCCAGTGTGCATTAGATAATTGAGGAATTAAGTAATTGGCTGTTGTCCAGATATTAAGTGCTACATTAATGTGGTACTTACTTAAATATTACAACTTTTTAAATGGAACTGGAGCTTATCATGTATTACAAGAATGATTAATTTCCGATGACAATGAAGCAAACGTTGAAGTGAATTTGCTGACTTGCCAGTGAGGCCGTGTCGTTCGTCATTCTGAATCCTGTTACGTCCCCCGAGTGCTTCTCAGTGGGAACTGTGAGAAGTAAAGTTTTACATCTGAGGAAGTTTAGAGGACGCGGCACCCTGGAGGTCATGGGAGTTTAAATAGGAACGATGCCTCTGCTGCAAAAAAAACTCAGAATGACGAGTCAGCAAATGACCGGCCATTGAACAGGACTCAGGAGCTGTTATTTGGGTGATTTGCATACTCATCTGTCCTTCTGGTGTCGTCTGCCTCTCTGGTCCCTGTGATGTTTTTTATTTAAGAATAGTCGAGTATTCTTTCAATACATCAGAATCCTGTCACCTGGTTTTCATCCATGCCAAAACGTCTGTGGCTCAATGTTATGTCATCGCTTTGCGGCTGTCCAAACTAATATCTGTGTTTGGTCGTGCAGGACCTGTACCACCAGTCCTACGACCTGGTGTGTGTCATGTTCGCCTCCATCCCGGACTTTAAAGAGTTCTACACGGAATCCGACGTCAACAAAGAGGGATTGGAGTGCCTCAGGCTCCTCAACGAAATCATTGCTGACTTCGACGAGGTGAACGACCCTCACACTTGTAACCTTCACAGCATCCTGTACGTGCACCACGGATGCTAGAAACAAAGCAGGATAGCCTTTCCACTTGGTTTCATTGATTTTCTAAGCGTACGTGATTGGACATGAACTGTGTCTCATGTGCAAACAACAACCTCCTGAATTGGTCTAAAAAAAAAAAAAACAGTAATGCTTCTTGAAAACCAATGCACTGTATATATAATATGCATATGGATACACAATATTTATTTTAAATGAAAACATCACTTACCTCATATGTCCAATTTGTTAAAGCTGTTCTGTGGATTTGTGTGCGTAGCTGCTGTCGAAACCTAAATTCAGCGGTGTGGAAAAGATCAAGACTATTGGCAGCACTTACATGGCGGCTACCGGGCTCAACGCATCGCCTGGGCCCGAGTACACGTCACAGGTAGGTTCATCACACATTAAAATCATTTTTGTTGTCACCTTTCACAACCTTTTTTCCAACTAGAATTGATTGTGACCTGGTTGTGTTTCCTCACCGTTTGCCAGGAGCATGACCGGCAGTACATGCACATAGGGACCATGGTGGAGTTTGCCTTTGCCTTGGTGGGGAAGCTGGATGTGATCAACAAACACTCCTTTAATGACTTCAAACTCAGAGTTGGTGAGTTTCACATGGAAGCAACATTTCACCCTGAAAATGAAGCTTTAGGATTTATTAAAAGAACACATGATTAATATGCAAGGCTTGAACTGCATGTAGCTCATCCCCGTAGCGACAACCCCCCTGAAAACAGCAGTTACTTGAGACTAGATTGAGCGGATGTAGTGGAGATACTGTACGCTGAGGAGGATCAGCGGCTCATGATTGTATTGAGTGTTCTGGGATGCAATTACAGGAGGCAGAGGTAGCGGCTAAAATCCTGAATGAGTGAACAGAGTAAAGGGCGAAGTCCCAGGCGAGGAGAGAACGTGGTGGAAATGTTGATGAACCAGAATCTGGAAATGAAACGAGGACGGCATCGGTCAAAGTGATGGGATGAGGTGGGGAGTTGGGAACATCTGAGGAAACGATAATGTGACTTCTATAGTTCAAGAAACGTGAGCGATTGGATACTGACAGCGAGTTAACGGTAGAAGGAAAGCACCTTGGATTTTATGCAGGCTCTTTGCGTAGAAGATCTTGGCTGGAGGCCAGACTCGGGCTACCAGATAACAGTTTATATGGACCAACAAGGCGATCTTCAGAACTTCTGGAACCAGAAACAAGAAGCAGTGACTTTGGAGTGACCCCTTAACATGAGCTACGTGGGGAACTCATTGGTGTGTACCAGCGTAAAAAGGTATTGACTTGGGGGACCATTTACGGCCCCACAGAGTTGATGTGGATACTATGGGGGTACATTTCCTAGAGTGAAGTTCAAGAGCTACTGGGGTTAAACCATCTTCCTTGGAAACCCTTAAAACCTAGAGATGGAGCAACATTACCGTACAGTTCTCGGTTGATCGTCTTAGAAGCAAGTGATCCCATTGCAGTTGGCAAGAAGACTAAGCCGGAGACGGAGTTCAGGGTGGCGTGAACTTTCTGGTGAGATATCAGATCGGAAATAAATGTTTACCCTCTGGGAATGATGTGTAGGGCAGAGTTGAGCTGGCCAATGAAGGAGAGACGTTGGGGTTCACGGTGTGATGCTGATGGTAGCCCACTGGGCCAGAATGGGCTCAGAGGGAAGATCGGAGTAAATTATGGGTGAAACTGGAACTTGCTGCTGCGAGGACTGTGGAGAAAAGCTGGATGCTGGCATGCCGTCACCATTGGCTCCATTTGGTGGAGGTGGAGGGCGCAGTCCTCCGCCGTCACCATTGGCTCCATTTGGTGGAGGTGGAGGGCGCAGTCCTTGAATGGCATTACACTTAGAGTTGGTGAGTTACACACAATAGCAACCATTAAAAGCAAAGTGCTGCGAGAGGGAGTCGCACATTTCTAAGCTACTAAAACCCTCTTAGAACGTACCCGCGAACCTCCGTTCCATTTTCAAAAAGTGCCTGCAACTAGTAATTCACCATCACTTTACCTGCCAATTTTCCTGACCTCAGACACAAACAATGCCTAAAAGCTTCTGTGTGGTGGACGAAAATTTAGCCAATTCATGGGAGCTACCATGTACACGCCCCACCATTGCCATAACGAGCACGAGGCATCGGCAGGAACGAAGGGGAAACTGTGGGATCCTGACACTCGGCATGCCAATCCATAATAATTTTAATTATGAACTGCACGCCTGGTAGAAATGTATTTAACTAGCTACAGGCATTTTAATAGCGGTTCAGCCCTCGGCTGCATGTTGTGGTGCCGGCTGTTTTTTCCGATGAGTGGAAATATGAAGAGCTAGAAATAAACTTTGCTGTTGTCTGTTAGATCAGCGGTTCTCACATGGGGGTACGTGCAATTCAAAAATCCTTTAAAATTGGTATTTAATACATATTCAATACCAATTTTGTAGTTCAGAAAGTGAATTATATATATTTTAAATTAAATCAGACACTGATGGCACAGCGCTGTGGATTACATCTTTTTTTTCTTTGGTCTGGTCAGGGGGCACACTGTGAATAAAGGTAGAGAACCACTGTGTTAGACATCCAAATGTAGATGAAATAGGAGAACCCAACAACAACCCTGCTGTCAGGCAGATCATTGCAACCCTTGCTGGCTTGTAATCATTTTCCATTCGTTTTTTTGAGTTTGATACACATATATATACACACATGTGTGTGTGTGTGTATATATATATATATATATATATATAAATAAACGTGTTTACTTTAAATTACCTTGAATGAAGACTAATTATATTGACATGGACATCTAGCCTTTAGGAATCCATTTATCTCTATTCTTAGAGCCCCGGTAGCTTTAGGAGGTCATTCAATTACCTTGAGACAAACACAGGAAGATGGACACACGTCTACATAACAAGAATATGAATCTCTTTGCAGCAAGACATGGGTATAGTCATGACAACATAACGGCAGAGTGAGAGAGAGGGTGAGTACTGGAGGGAGAATTGAAGAGGAAGGCATCGCGGGCGAGTCCCGGCTCCCTGCGTGAGCCGAGAGTTCGATACCTTCAACCCGTCTGTGGCTGTCGCAGCATGGATTGCTCCATTAACTCAGCAGTGAGTGTGTGTGCGACTGTACATCCCTGCTGCTTCCAGGTCGGCCTTAAATGCATCAGAGAAGGATGCAAGCCAACCCCCCACCGGGACTGGACAAAACCACTGGCCGGGTGCCTGCGCACTTGTGCAGATTGCAATTTCCAGCAATTTAAAATATTGACTTGGAAGCCGGAGTGAAGAGCAGCCCAGTGTCATCTGAGTGCTGTGAAAAGCTCCAGAGCCTGTTGAGCGGAGAGGTGCTGGGACGGCTGGGGATTAAGGCTGGATTTAGCTTCCACGTCATCCTCATGATGAAATCTTGTGAAAAGCTTTGTTTTTTTCAGAAAAGGCCTTTTTGAGCTGCACTCTGGCTGCACTCTTAATCAGTAAGATCAAAAAAACAGATTTGAACAATGTCCTTGTATGACATCAGAACTGGAAACAACAAATAAAAAGATCTTAACACATGTCTGGTGATGCAATTCAACATGTACAAAATGTACTGGAAAGGCAATACAATGTCATTAACTGGAATTACATTTAGATTAAAATCTGAATATGTAACTGACTGAATATGGTACAGATGCATCTGTAATGTTCACTGATTGCTTGGTTTCCTTTGTCAGGTATCAACCATGGCCCAGTAATAGCGGGAGTCATCGGAGCCCAGAAACCACAGTATGATATCTGGGGGAACGCCGTGAATGTAGCCAGCAGAATGGACAGCACCGGAGTCCTGGGGAAAATACAGGTAATGGAAATGTCTGGTGATATTCTCCATTTTTCTTATTGCCACACATCCCATGAAAACCGAAGTCCACAAACCAATGGCCGTCGTCCCAATTTATGCATTACGTTTTGAAGGGAATTATTGAAATTTGGCACAAATGTGTCCGGTCCATTTTTTTGTGATATCTCAGGAGCACCTTGAGGGAAACAAATTTCAAATTTAGCACGAGTCTGCTCGGCCTCAAGGATGAACTGAAAGTTCAAGATCACAGGGACTTCAGGCCCCGCCCATTCTCGTGAACGAGATATTTCAGGAACGCCAAACTTTAAACTAGTCTCAAGGACGAATTGATTAGATTGGTCAAAGTTCCCTTTGATCTCAAAAACACATTGTGGGCCATAACTCAAGAATTCCAATGGCAATAATGATAATTTCACACAAATGTCTAATAATATAATAATGAAGTTACATTTTAAACACAAACAACATTACTCGATCCCACATACACCGTCCAGCTGAAAATACTTAAAAAAAAAGAATGCAAGTGAATAATATTTGTGATCCATTTCTAAAGATTTACATCTTCAGCGGGAATGAATGGACTTAAATGGGCTGAGACTCAGACAGTCCACATAACACCACCAACTGCCCTGCTTTTCTTATTACATTTTTATTGGAATTGTTGAAAATAAGAAATACAAAGTAAAACTCCAGCGTTGACCATTTTCTGAGATGCATTCAAGAACAAACCGGTTTTAGAAGCCCGTCTGTCGAACACTTTGTGTTTGAAGTTGACAGTTTCTTTCAAAGCAGCAGCGGTGCTCCATTTTCATATAAAGACTTTTGAAATGTCAGTGCAGATGTTTAAGATAAAACTCTTATTCCCTCTGCTTGTGCTATTTATGGTAGCAAAGACATCCTATCATCTCAACATCATGTGACATCTTCTTACCCCCCCCAAGCCCCTCCCCCCACCGTTTGGGCACTGATAAGATATAATGGTTTTTCACCTGCATGACATGTGGCGGTGGGAATCGTTCAGTCCTCAGAGGGCTGCGTTACATCTCAAAGCTGCTCACATTTGATAGAAACATCTGCTGCAGCACAACTGTAGTGCTTTCAAATTGCCTCCCAAGATTGCCTGTTGATATTTAAGACACTGCGAGTGATTCTAAGATCGCACACAGATATTCCCAGTCCTTCTGCGTTTGTAATTTTAACATTGCTTCACTGCTCGGTGTTATTTTCATGTTATATTTAATTTGATGCATTAGCTTGGTTTTATGCCTGCGGTCGCTTATAATCCTCAGTGAGAATGCAGCGCCTGTTAATATTTAATGTGCAGACACAACAATAAGAAATGTAGTGGGAGGATTCCCATCCTGTGAGTGCAGCTCTACTTAACATTATTGCAAAAGATTGTATGAAATTCATTTCATGTTCAGGGTTTTGACGAGACTTTACATAACGTCTTTTTGTCCACTAGCATGCAATAGCGGTTTAGTGATGCTACTGATGAGTTAATAACTCATAACGTAGAGCGATTGTGGTTACGTTATTTTCATTGTGTTGCTTTCGTCTGAGCTGCGTGGGTCCTTGTGTAGCTTCATGCTGCTCATAGACGTTATTGAAGGTGGGCGTGTCTTTATTGAAGGTGGGCGTGTCTCTCTGCTCCAATCCCTGGTTGTTTCAACCTTCACGTGTTACGTTATTGATAGAGGGTGAAAACATTCCGGATGGTTTTCCCATTGAAGGAGACTTTTCCTTCACAGGACAAGGCTCACATGTCCCAGGAACATGTGGACCAGAGAACAAGTTCATAGCTCCATTATTTATGTTTTAATCAGGTTTTATTGACCATTCCATAATTTTTCACCTGATTTTGAGTCTTTTTTCAGGATCATGATACCTGTTTTTAGTTTTATGAGAAGTTCTACAGGGTAAAATAAAAGAAGAGGACTTCAATTTGCCTTGTATTGTTGTATTTTAATATATTTTGATGAGATGTATATTTTATCAGGTACTTTATATATGGTGAAAATCACCCAACGTTACTGATGGTGTTATTATTTTTAACGTTACTGTTCTCGGGTTAAAGAGCCGAGTAGTTTGGGCTGCAGGAATTGATCTCGGCTGCAGGAATTGATCTCAGATGTTGAAGTTGACCGATCCGGTTCTCCCTGCAGGTGACGGAGGAGACGAGCCGCATCCTCCTGACGCTCGGCTACATGTGCTCCTGTCGAGGCATCATCAACGTCAAGGGCAAAGGAGAGCTGAAGACCTACTTTGTTCACGCAGAGATGACCCGCTCACTGTCCCAGGGGAATGTAATGCCATGAGACTGGATCAGAACATGCTACATGTACACAGCTAACAGAACAGACGCTAACCAGATGGAGATACGTTCTCACAAAGGACTCCCATCTCCGGTGCGAGGAGGATGAACATCTGATTTTAATGTTGCATTGCAAGCTAGCCATGCTACAGCTGTAGAATACATTTAGGTACTTACTCGCTTTATGTAACTACGTGTAGCATGTACCGCAAGAAGGCAATAACCCCCGAAATATGTTTGAATTTGAATGTTGGATCCAGAAAGTCAGTCACTTTGCCTTTTTCCAGGTACGTCAAACAGAATCTGGACTTCACTTCCCAGGATACAGTGTGTTGGATGTCAAACCATGCACGGGAAGAAAATACTTCAATTTTCACACCCGGCCTCTTGAGGAGTTTCAGAGTGAACAGTACAGGACCGACGTGCTGGTGTGATGGATATAAGGAGATTTTTGCTGGCCCAGACTCTTTTTTTTTTTTACAAAAGGGATACAAAAAGCCTCGGATGAAAGAGCCGATATTAAAAAGCAAAGGACAAATTAAATTTAAGGGGAAACTGCATGTCCACGGCTGCGAAGGAGAGGATGGTCCAACAAGGAGACACAAAGTCTTGGATGAGCTTGGAGTCTTGGAAAAGCATTAACAAAAAAAAAAGAGGCTATGAATATATTGTGATATTCATGCAGGGCTGAGTTTCCCAAAACTGTCTTTGCGCTTCAATCATCCCGTCTTCAGTGACTCTTCACAGAGGAAAGTCTCTTTGGCTCGCTGGAAACGGAGGTTCAGGTGCTCAGACGAGGCCGGATGCCAAAATACGGGATGAAGATGATTTGAGTGAGAAGACGTTTAATTTGGGAAAGCCGAGCCCGGTCTGTGTACAGGGTGGCTTCAGAGGGCATAACGGTGGTTTTGTAACAAAAGAAAATGCTACCAAAAAAGTGTTTTAATGTTTTCTGATGCCATTGTTTTTTGTAAAAACTTCATTAAAATTTCTATGTATTTCAGTTCTACCGAGTGTTATTATTTCCTATTATTTAAAACACAGGGAACTTTCTCAAGGTGAGAACTCTTATGTTGAAGATGGATAAACAGCTGGATGATGACAATACTCCTGCATACCGGATCTCTTCCATCGTATTAAGCCCGAGGCTTCGCCCCCCGGTGAGTAGATGGACAGACTCATGACGGGCCAAACCTGAATCCTGCGGTTTTCAATTAAAGAGACTAAAATGACAATGAAATCTCAATTTACATTTTTCTTTTAATAGAAATAATCCAGGAGACGCACTGAAAACTGCGATTAGATGATTTCAGACACTACTTAATGTGAACAGAGCGATCCTATGACGATTTAATTCCATTCATTCAATTTCTGTTCTGTGTGTGACATGATAATAAAAAAAATACTTTAATACGAATTATCTGTCATCTTCATCCTGATCCAACAATGATTTCTGATATTGTAGGAACACTGCGGCAGGAGATGGAGACCAAACTCCAAAAATACTGAGGACTCCAGACGTTTATCGCTGATAACACTGCAGTGCATGATGTTTAAAATATGGTAATTCCTCTTTAAAGTCAATGCATTATAAGGCCACGTTTAAGGGACTGATGTTTTTCTAAAGTCTTTCGATGCTGATGTTTCCCATCGACTGGATGCACATGTTGCACAATGGTCACAATGTCCCGCTTTGTGGAGGATAAAAGATGGTGGATAGCCATGGCAACAGCTTATCCTGCACACTCTGGGACGTTGGGAATGTGACTGATGGGAAGTTAATCATGTCTAACCTCATACAAGTCAGAGTCTCTCAAGGGGAAGCTCTCATTTGACGTCACAGAGCAGCGCCACACCCCGTAGGATCCAGTGGTCCGGAGGAAGGGAGGTCTTCAGATCCACGGCGGCAATGTAATTCATGTCGGTCCGAACGGGCTTCTTGTAGATTGGACAGGAGTAGAGGCGGGAATCCTTCACACCTGCAAGAAAAGATAAGAAAAAAAAAAAAAGAAAATGTAACGTTTTTTTGAAGAAAAGTGATAACAGCTGGCAAAATCGTCTCTTAATTAAGGTCATAATTACACATCTTTATACCTGGAATTATTTCAAGTGAAGGAAATCTGTAAGGAGATGCCATTGGGACACCCAGCTGTGTTCAACAGAACATCTGGCTTTCATAAACCTCGAAATCTGCTCAAACCAGGCAAATAACTGCGATAAAGAGAACGCGTGGTTATCGCCAAGCGGCAACCTCCAGCGCAGTCCTTCAAATGGCCATAGACACCCACGATAGCCGGTTAGCCGTTAGCCTTTCAGTGACAAACCCCCCCTTCTCTCACAATTAAGTAGAGCGGTTTTCAGCTTGAATGCACGCCACATGCTCAAAGATGCTCTTGCACAGACGTGTCCCTGCACACTCAAACCCAGCAGGCAGCCTTCTTGTGGGAAAAGACGGGAGGAGACTCGGTGTAAACAAACGGCACCGAGCGCCTCATCGGATCATTAATTTCTTTCCCAGCCTCGCTCGCAGGCGTCCACCGGGGCTCCGTCTCTGTGCTGCTTCCTGGATGAAGCCCTGGTCTTATCCAGAACAAACAGCGTGCCACATACTGCTGGTAATCTATTCTCAGACTAAAATAAATAGCACTTAGTCTGCTTGACATTTAAATGTTACATCCATCCATCCTGGATGACGCGTGGGATGCAGATGTTGAGGGTAGGAGAGGGATGCACGGAGATTGACAAAAGACTAAAAAGATTGATCCTGTAAGTATAAGACGAGGATGAAAGTTTGTAATAATCTCACCGTTATTCTCAGCATATATACTTTTTTTGACAATTTTCTTTTTATTTACTTTTTTGCCATGGTGACTTTTTTTCATACTTTTTTGAAAAAATATTTATTTTTTTTACTTTTTTGACGTATTATGACTTTTTTTGACATACTATGACTTTTTCGACATACTATGACTTTTTTCATACTTTTTTGAAAAAATATTTTTTTGTTACTTTTTTGACATTCTATGACTTTTTTGTTGAGGGTAGGAGAGGGATACACTGAGATGGACAAAAGACTAAAAAGATTGATCCTGTAAGAAAAGACGAGGATAAAAGCTTGTAATAATCTCACCGTTATTCTCAGCGAACATCCTGATCACAGGCATCATCTCAAAGAGGACTTTGGTTTTGGAGTCCACGAGTTTGCAGCTGCGCCGGTCCCAGCCGGCTCCCTCCAGGTAGAGGCCGTAGACGTACACGCCCTCCGTGGGCGGCTGGGCGACGTCGTCCTTCATCCACCTGGTCACCTCGTTGCACAGCACCATGCGGTCCAGGGCCCAGCCCTTGTTGGCCCGAGTGATCTCCTACAGGCGCCGGGACACAGGTTAGAGCGGTTCACGTGGGTGCACATGAAAGACAGAGCAGACCCGTTTCTCAAGGAAAACAACAATTTAAGACCTGGGCTGTAATAGAGGTAGAATAAAAAAAGCATCCATATACACATATGTTTTTGTGAGATGCTGCGTCAACAGAAAGTGACAGTGTCTCTCCTTGGAAAGCAACATGCGACTTCAGTGAGAGGACGTTATATTTTGGGAACTAACAGTAGTCCAACAAATCCCTGTTCAGTCAAATACAGACACCTGCAACCACAAGATTTGTCCACCGAGTGGAATAAATAAAATTCAGTCGGATGAACCCGACATTAATGAGAAATGTTTTCCAGTTCCTGCTACTACTTAAATTGCAGGGTACATTGATTTGTTGGCCCGCCCTGAAAACATTCAGGTCTCTATCTCAGCTCATTTTCACAGAAACCAGACGTCAGATCTGGGTCACCGCAAAAACAGAAATAAATCAATAACCCGAGGCCACCAGTCAGCATGCAATCTGGTGCAAAGCTGGTGGAGACAGTAATAGACTCGCTTACTTCAAACTGGACAAACATTGAAAGAATCGACACACGACCACAGAGTGTGAGTAGAGCACCGAAAACAAAGTGGCAGCCTTTGTAGCTCATATGTGCTGCTCTACTCACGTTCTCTTTGCGGAAAATAATATTTTTTTACTTTTTTGACATACTATGACTTTTTTGACATACTATGACTTTTTTCATACTTTTTTTGAGAAATTATATTTTTTTACTTTTTTGACATACTATGACTTTTTTCATACTTTTTTTGAGAAATTATATTTTTTTACTTTTTTGACATACTATGACTTTTTTCATACTTTTTTTGAGAAATTATATTTTTTTACTTTTTTGACATACTATGACTTTTTTGACATACTATGACTTTTTTCATACTTTTTTTGAGAAATTATATTTTTTTACTTTTTTGACATACTATGACTTTTTTGAGAAATTATATTGTTTTACTTTTTTTTACTTTTTTGACATACTATGACTTTTTTGACATACTATGACTTTTTTCATACTTTATTTTGAGAAATTATATTGTTTTACTTTTTTTAACTTTTTTGACATACTATGACTTTTTTCATACTTTTTTTGACAAATGTAATTTTTTACTTTTTTGACATACTATGACTTTTTTAACATACTATGACTTTTTGGATACTTTTTTTGACAAATAATATTTTTTTACTTTTTTGACATACTATGACTTTTTTCATACTTTTTTGACAAATTATATTTTTTTACTTTTTTGACATACTATGACTTTTTTAACATACTATGACTTTTTGGATACTTTTTTTGACAAATAATATTTTTTTACTTTTTTGACATACTATGACTTTTTTCATACTTTTTTGACAAATTATATTTTTTTACTTTTTTGACATACTATGACTTTTTTGAGAAATTATATTGTTTTACTTTTTTTTACTTTTTTGACATACTATGACTTTTTTGACATACTATGACTTTTTTCATACTTTATTTTGAGAAATTATATTGTTTTACTTTTTTTAACTTTTTTGACATACTATGACTTTTTTCATACTTTTTTTGACAAATGTAATTTTTTACTTTTTTGACATACTATGACTTTTTTAACATACTATGACTTTTTGGATACTTTTTTTGACAAATAATATTTTTTTACTTTTTTGACATACTATGACTTTTTTCATACTTTTTTGACAAATTATATTTTTTTACTTTTTTGACATACTATGACTTTTTTCATACTTTTTTGACATGTGCCCTGTACCTGTCTCATTGCTGTCAGGAAGCCCTGCGGGTTGAAGAAGCCCGTCATCCAGAAGCAGTTGGGCCGCCCTTCAAAGATCCAAGCCTGGAACTGCCGGTTCCGCTCGAGCAGCTCCGTGAACCAGAACCCCAGGGTGCTGGAGGCCCACGACGCCTGAAAGACAAACAACAACAACAACAACATGAACAAACAAAGAGACACAGGAAGCTGTCACCCAGACCGATCAGAAGACAACGAGGAGACAAAACAAAACGGATCGTGAATCACCGCGAGGGCGGAGACAAAAAAGAACAAATCCAGTGCGTCACAACAAAAGAGACGAGGAGGCGAGCGGCCGACAGCAGGCAGCTGCAGGTGGAAAGCATCGCAGCAGCGAGGCTTTTCAAATAAATTATTCTAATGATGAATGTATTCGTGAGGCTCGACTTGAATGCCAACTGAACGCTCTCCATATGAGACGCGGGAAAAGTTATAAGTCCAACTTCTCTGTCATTTTCTTTCGCTTCCATCGTCTCAATATTAATATTGCAGAGATTTCGTTGGTTTTGTTACGAGAGTCGTTTTCATTCGTCACTGAAATGGATTTGTGTGCTTTCGTTCTTTTAATAAATTACATGAATAAAAAGGTAAAGCGCATCATTGCGGGCTGGAGATAAATTAGACGCTGATCACGAGTAGCTAGCACAACATATCCGATGTTATCGGAAAACAAACTAGTAAACCTCTTGATTAATATTAGAGGAAGTATAACTTCACAGTAATAAAAAGACTGTTGACGTATGAATTCATGCCTGCAGCCTCCCTAAAGTGGCTCGTAGGAATTATTTATTAAATGCAAAATGGCTTTAATAGCTTTCAGTAGAATTGAAAGATGACTCGTCCCTATTAGGAGGGTAATTTTGCCATTTGTGAAGCAGAAACATATTTAAATAACCATCTAAAAAGCTAACAAAATGACAAAAGTAACTTATGGTCCAGAGTCAACACAGGAAATGAATCCTAAATAAGTCCATATATCCAGTCTACACGCACGCGCACGCGCGCGCACACGCGCACACACACGCGCGCGCACACACCTACACACACCTACACGCGCGCACACACACACACACACACACACACACACACACACACACACACACACACACACACACACACACACACACACACACACACACACACACACACACACACACACACACACACACACACACACACACACACACACACACACACACACACACACACACACACACACACACACACACACACACACACACACACACACACACACACACACACACACACACACACACACACACACCTTCTTCCAGCGGGCAGGAATGCGAGCGTCATACATGCAGTCCAGGGCGTCCCGCAGGTTTTCGCTCATGATGATGGTCCCGTCGATGGCCAGCATGAGGTCCGTGAGCGTGTTCCTGACCAGAACGATGACCCTCTGCATGCGGTCGATCTCCTGGCGCAGGAAGATGTTCATGGGCTGGAACGGACCCATCTTCTGGAGGCGCTCCCTCACCTGGAGGGAATCGAATCAGATGAAACTTTTTTGTGACGCATGCAGGGAGGACGCAAACCACACAGTTTGCCTCCGCTCAACATACCACCTTAAAATACATACCACCTTAAAATAAGTGTGGAGAAGGGTTGCGTAAGAGTTCATCTTTTCTTATCTGCATAAAACATGCAGGCTGCGTTCATGCCTCAGGTACACCGAGCACAGGATGTGAGGTTTCCATAGTGACTACTAATTGTGAGAAAAGAACAGGAGGGATGGGTTCTGCATTTGTGAATCGTTTCTATTGTTGAAAAGTCAGACTGTGATCGATTCATTTAGATGTTAATCCAGTTGCACTGCTCTCAGCAGCATTCTCACCTCACTTCACCACAAATGAAACAAAGCCGGCAGAGGAGCCTCTATTTCTCACCGTCTATCACCGCAAAATATTCCATCGCCTCACATCGGCCACTTTGCAGAGAGCGCACATGTTGCCTCACACGCTTCAAAACACCCCTTGGGCTGCACACGCACACACACACACGTGTTCATTCACGCAGGCTTACTTCAAAAGGAACGTAGTCAGGAGGCAGTTTCTCCAGCATGTCGTCAGCCAGCCTGGACACCACGGCCTCCCGGGTCTCCCCCCCGCCCGACGAGCTGTCTTTGGGCTGAATGCTGAGGATGGTGTCCAGGACGTCCTTGGCCAGCTTGCTCTGGTAGGTGATGTCGGCGTTGGGGTGCAGGCCGAACACCTCGGGAGTGTCGTAGGCCGGCAGACACTGGGAAATAAAAACAGCAGCCGCTTATTGAACCTCGGAAATGAAATCGTGAAAGATGCATCATCTCTGCTGTGAGATGAGAGACACACACACACACACACACACACACACACACAGCTGAGACGTGAAACATCCTCTGATGTGTTGCAGATATTTATGTGCTAGCTGTTTTATTATTTTATTACACCCCAGTTTCCAAAACATAGCTCCCTTCCCTCGCGCTGCAGTTTTCATCAGCGCTAAGCCGCTGTTGTGTAGTGCAGGGTAAATCGCACAAAGTGTCTCCTCTGACACACACACACTGTGTTTCACCCTCCGGTGAACAGCTCCACTGTGCAACGCGGGCCAGAGTCATGATGTTCCTCCCAGTCCGAATGCGTGCGCATCTGATCCACTAGTAGAGGTGACCCAAAAGAAAGCATGTGCTTATGAAACACAGGCTCATTTCATTTGTGCACAGAGATGCTGAATGCTTGGCTTCTCCATATGAATCATGATACTCAGCCTATTTTTTAGTAGTAATATCAGCAGCAATAAAAGTTGGAAAATGACTTGCAATCAAAAATCTGTCAATCAGCGCGTACAACCTACAACATAAGCGACACTTTCAAACCCAACGCATGTGATGATCAGAACATGGCATCAGAGGGCTAAATGTATTCTGTGAGTATTAACAGTTGCTGAGCGTATAACAGCTGTTTGTGTGTCTCTCTCCTTGTGTGTGTGTGTTGTGTTGATGTGTGTATGTCTTGCAGTGTCCCGGCTTCCTGGTGGGATGGAGCTGGAGGCAGCTGGCCACTGCTTCCAGTCTAGAAGACTCCTTTCCCCACGTTGGACATTTCATTTGATTTACCACAAACAGCGCTGTCCATTGTTAACAGCTAAGCAGTTTCTCAGCCAATAATGTTATTTTGTACTATTTTTCTATAGATACATAAAGCCTAAACAGAGCAAAACATTAATAATTTGACAACAAACAAGACTTAACCAATTAGACTTGTGTCCCTGATGCCCAATGCTACCATATAATATAAAATGTGACCAGAAGCAATAACACAAGACACCAATACTTTCTTTCTTTCCATTATAATTATCTAATACAAGGCATGAAAAGCAGCCTCACACTGTGGTGAAGTGTTTCTCTACTGAGGAATTAAGTGACTCTGTAGCCGTCAATACCAACTCCTCAGCTGGTCTCGCAGCATAAAGAACATTGAGAATGTGAAAAGTCTGGTCGCACTTATAGAAATCCATCACATTTTAATTGGGGTAAAATTTAAAACCAGGCCAAAGTGTTCCTGCTATGGACTTTTGAACTTTAAAAGCGAAAAAAAAAAAAAAGGAGCCGCTGTCAAATGAAAGGCAGCGAGTAGAAACAGGATCATTTTAAATGGTCCAAAGACGTCTTGCAGTTCGATGACGAGCAGACGGACCATAAGAAACGACTAATGAGGGTCCTCATGAAACTATTCACACAAACTACTTTACGCTTCCACACATCAAGAATGGGGCAATCGCCTGAAACTGCAATTAGCGCACAGAAAGTAGAGGTTTACGAAAAACACTATTTTGCATTTTATTTTTCTTAAATATTATCTGATGTCTTTTGTTCTCATTTATTTGTTGAACAGCTAAGAGTCTGCATCGAGGAAGTACGATGACATTGTGACGCATTTCATCCCTGCAACATGTCCATCATATGTAGACAAAGAGTCAACGTGTGTGCATTTGTGTGTGTATGAATGCTGCGCCTGTGTGTGTGTGTGTGTGTGTGTGTTCTCCAAGGCTGTGTTTGTCATTCTCTATTTGAGAGGCGGTGCAGAGGACTAAGCTGGCTGAGCCTGGCAGCCCTGAGCATCCATCATAATGAAACTAGCTCAGGAATTGCCCGCAGACACACAGACACAGACACACACACACACACAGACACACACACACACACAGACACACACACACACACACACACACACACACACACACACACACACACACACACACACACACACACACACACACACACACACACACACACACACACACACACACACACACACACACACACACACACACACACACACACACACACACACACACACACACACACACACACACACACACACACACACACACACACACACACACACACACACACACACACACACACTCTAATACATCATACGTAATCTGTAGTAAAAGGAGCATGCTTGCATTTTATCTACTAATCACACATGGCAGCCTGCATCAGGCGTGTCAGAGTCCTGCAGAAACATCACATCTTCAATGTCGCTCTTTTCACTGTTTGCATTTAAAAAAAACTATGACAGGTGCAGAATTTGCAGGTGCAGAGAAAGATCGGCTTTGTGCAAACATACCCAACATTATTATAAGTATTATTCTTAGAGATGGACAGTGGCATGTACGCAGCCCCATATTCAGACATACCTGAATGTAGGTCAGGTACTGGTCAACGTTGGAGCACTTCGGGATGCTGTAGCCTCGGTAGAAGTTGAAGACGGCCACAAACATGTCCTCGCTGAACCACACCCTGGCAAAGGTGTTGAGGAGGCGCTTGTCATAGTCGTCGGTCACACGGCCGCCGTACTGAATCTCCCCGATCATGTAACGCACCGTGGTCCACGACACACCCTGAGGAGGCAACACACCATACGATAACATGAGCGTAGGCTATAGTCTCTCTTTGTGATTATTATTTCTATTTTGCATGCTCATGAAAGTTGTGACATTTTTCTGCCAATTCCTAAAACCAAATGTCTTTCTTTTCCCTTTTTATGTGCGACAGAAACCTTTTTGATGTCCATGTCGTCCAGGTGGTTCTGCACGAACTGGACGGTGGCGTTGAAGTCGGCCTGGTTGAACTCGTAGGGGATGTTCCAGCCCAGAGGCCCGTACTTCCTCCTCTCCTGCACCGTGCTGTGCAGGAAGGCCACTCCGTAGAGCATCGGCTTCCACTGCACCATGTTACTGACGTCCAAAAGGTCCTGGTTTATACCTGGTGAGGATACGTGGATGAACATAAACATCACCGAGCTACACATGATCATCGTTGTTCCATCAGCATCTGGAGCTTCAGTCCAATTAAGACTAAAAGATTGCTTTGAGATGGAGTTTTTTTTTTAATGCATTTATATTTTTATAAAATTAGTTTAAACATTGTATGATTTAGCAGTGTCTGAGTCCAGATGCGATACAAATACAGCACTGCATGCAGACTTTGAACTGAATAATGCAAGCTGGCAAATCTCTTTAGGGAGATCTCTGACGTCCCTTTGGCTTTCCTTAGCTCTGATGGAGTCTGGGAGATCTTGCCAGGCTCAGAGGGATTAAAACTCCAGCTGAAATTCCCAACTTTAATCTCAAAACATAATTAATAGAAAAAAATCTGCATTAATTATCATCTAAATCCACATATTAGATAATAAATATGCTCAATTACTTAAACAGATCTCTGTGATATTCGCTTAATAAGCAGTCCAATGTGGGAGGTTTGTTTTCTCCCAATTGTAAGATAGGAAACATATTCTGAATGTGCTGCACACAGTAAGAGTGATCTCTCCAAATCTGATTTTTAATTGTAGTTATGATCGAAGAGCTGAAACAAGCGTGTAAAATACACTGAATTAAGCACTAGTTGAACGAGGATAAGTTCACCTGCCTTTAGTTATCGATCATGTGACTTATGGACAGTGTGTATGTGTTCATGTATGTGTATCTGCAAGCATGTACACAACATTCTGAATGCTTATCATTGTGTTACCACACACACACACACACACACACACACACACACACACACACACACACACACACACACACACACACACACACACACACACACACACACACACACACACACACACACACACACACCTAATCCCCCAATAATCATAAACTAAGCATCAATCTGTTTTTACATTATTTCCCCATATTGCTCAGTAACATGATAGATTAAGAACTCTGGACCTTTTTATCAAAACTGAATCAAACTGGCCCCACCTCCATAGGTCCTCTTAAGCCCCGCCTTCAGGCCCTGTGGCGGCTCGTTGGTGAACTTAATCGACATCTGCAGGAGCGTGATGGGGAAGTGTCTGTGGACCTCCGTGGTCATCCAGAGGCGGAAGCAGTCGTGGACAAAGTCCGTCTCGGTCACCGTGTCCATGAGCTCGTCCATGAAGTCCAGACCCAGGTGGCAGTTCTGGAGCAAGGCCCAGCCGCCCTGGGGACCAACACATAAGAGTAATGCTTATAATGCATAGGCCATGAATCCATATAATCCATGCACTACAAAGAGACAATGTAGACAAGATCTTAAACAACCAACATGGAGAATGTTGGTCTGTCTGTGAGGGATCCGAGAGCTTCAGGATAATCCAGAAACTCATAATTCAGACGTTAAATTCAATATATTGCATTAAACTATTGATCTGTAGGCATTGAGCTCCCACTGACTCACGTTGGCCATCGTCTGCTGCAGGAGCTTGCGGGCGTGGACCTCCTGTCCTTGCCCCATGGAGACATATCGGGTCTCGGTCTTCAGCCGCTTGCCCAGCGCGATGATGGAGTCGGTGGGATCCGAGCCCATCGACAGGAAGCAGATGAGGGGAGTCCGCGGGTCCGATTCCTCCCACGTCTTCTCCGAGTCAAGAATCACCCCTTCGGTGTACTTCTCCCCCATCGCGTCCGTTATGTATTTACGGGCCTGGAGGAGAGAAAAGGATGACACAAGATGAGCGTCTTTGTTTACTATATTTAGTAATGCAGGCCAAGAAATAAATAAATATTGGAAGACATTCACTTTCTGGAAGGTCTGGAAATGCTGGAATAATTAAAAGTTTTTATTTTCTTCCAGGCTCATCTGCAAAAACACTGCTCATCAGTGAGAAGTGAATGTCCATTAGTCATTGTAGATATTTATGCTCCGTAATCTTCAGAGAGGAAGCTGTTTCACCAAAGACTGGCCGAGGGAGATATTACTGTAGATGAGATATTTCCAGATTTACTCTTTAATGAACCCACTCTCATTAAGCTGGTTCCCATCCCCGACCCATCTATTGATTAAGAGGACGTCGCTTTAGGCTACTCCGCTGTGTGTTTCCTGGTTATTTATTCATTTGGATTTAAGTTACGGTACGAATGCATCGTCTTGTTGCAAATCCATTTTTATGCAAATGAGCAACTATTGGAATTGGACTTAAACCAAGAAAGTGGAAACCAATGTACTGTGATGAAGCGGATTAGTGATCCAGTGGTTCACACAGTCACAGATTGTGTTTTGGACAACACACACACACACACACACACACACACACACACACACACACACACACACACACACACACGTCTCACCTGTGCGATGGTCCTGTCGGGACACCAGCAGCGAATGAGCAGCAGGCGTCTAAAACAATCCAGAGCCTGGTCGTAGGAGTTGGGCACCACCTCTTCCTCGGGGGCCTCCTTATCGAACCACGACTTCCACTGTTTCTCGTTACGACTTATCTGAAAGAAATTATCCTTTTTTGGTCTTTTTTTTGCAGGTCGACCTTCAGCTCATCTGCGTTTCTGTTAAATACTGAAGTGCATTCACCGTGCAGTCTCCTAGATGCTCACCACAAAGTCTACAAACTGTGGTGATGTGCTGAAGGACCACAAGGAGCATGAGGCTTCCTGCACCTCTCTGTCCCTGCACAGCATCTTTAAGTGCTCATTGTGAGTATTCTTTGTCCCTTCTTCTCTAAAAATAGTATTTATCACTTATTGTATGACCCGAAAATATACTTTACAGTCCAATGCCTTCTGTGGAAACGCAGTGACATACAGAATATGTATCAGATCTGTAAGATGCATGATCAGTTCACAACTGACACATCATGTAACGCGTCACGTAACACAGATGATTACAAACATGAGCTCGTCACGCCGGGCTGAGCATCGCTCACCCGGGATGCGGTTTGCGTTGAACCCTCGTCAGCGGCATGCGCTTTCAAGAAGTGATGTTGATGCTCGATAGCGCAACATATGCAAACCTGTGACACCGAAAGCACCGCTAATTACCATATCAGCATGCACGGAGGAGGCCAGGTCACTGGGAGAAATCAGGTGCAAGCAGGAAGTCAGACGTCGTGTTTACGGTGCACGCGCCACACTAACCTGGTAGTTACATGCAGCTGCTCAGTAATCACATTTATCCTTTGATTTTTACATATCTAATATTCATTTTAGCTGTTTGTCTATGTCGGCGGTTGTTTTAGATGTATGGACACACCTTTATAAATATATTTCTGCTGATGGCACAGCTATATCGTCTCTTTCTGACGTGTAAAAACCAGTAAAATCAGATGTACAGACAATAAATCCGGTTTCTCCAGAAAAAACAGTTCTTTATCAAATAAAATAGCTTTCCTATTTACATGATGTTTAACAAATCATCTTCCAAAAAACACGTTCTTATCAACAAGATAATGGCTCAGTTTGAAGAGGAGGCCGTCTTCTTTAATGAGTGTTTATTTATGAAAGCTGCTTTACATTCTGAGGGCTGCGTGTCTTTGTCCATTACCCACTAACCAGCTCCACTTTGCTGACGGGGTTCAGTGCGTTTCTGAGGAGCCAATTTAAAAACCGTTAGCCGCCGATGGAAGAGAGTTCATGTCCCAAAAGCCCGAGCCGGTCTCGGGCCTGAACCTCCTGAACAACGAGGAATCAAACAGCCGCGTGCATAAATATGATGTGTGTGTGAACCCGGGTGCACCATGTGTGTCGCACAGTTTTGTTGGTGTGTGACGACCAGAAGGGGGCTCGGATGGTTTTGTGTCTCTCTTCAGGGGGGGTCTGACATAACAACAACAATGATGTCCGTGTTCTTTTAGTAGGACCGATTTTAATAAACAAAGAACTGTTAATCCAGTTCATCAAACGCACAAAAATGCAGTTTTCATAAATGTATTTTGTGCATGTGAAGGAATGCAAGGGTGTGTGTGTGTGTGTGTGTGTGTGTGTGTGTGCTCAGCCAAAAGTAATTGACTAGTATTTTTTTCCCAAACTAAGCTCATTTCACAGAGCACT
This sequence comes from Cottus gobio, assembly GCA_023566465.1. NCBI lineage: Eukaryota > Metazoa > Chordata > Actinopteri > Perciformes > Cottidae > Cottus > Cottus gobio. Next base: position 25,749,188 of record CM042221.1, read on the forward strand.
GAGCTTTTACCTCCATGGGAGCCACCAGCTGTCAATCACCCACAAGGGTGTGTGAGTGACAGTCCACCGTGTGTGTGTGTGTGTGTGTGTGTGTGTGTGTGTGAGATGACGCAAGACATGATAAGACTGATATTGGCATGCTTAATAGAGCAAAGGAGAGCTGTGGAAAAAATATTTAATAAGCGCCTCGAGAGCACTGCTGCATCTGTGAGTAACGGATGGCATATGAGCATCTCTCAGATAAAGAAAGGCATCATACACCTGTCGGGGCACATACACCTGTGTGTGTGTGTGTGTGTGTGTGTGTGTGTGTGTGTGTGTGTGTGTGTGTGTGTGTGTGTGTGTGTGTGTGTGGTACCTGATCCAGTATATCAGAGAACTGCCACAGTTTGCTGAGCTCCACCAGGTTGAGCCAGGTCATGTCAAGGATCCACTTAGCTGGTTTCTGAGGGCAGGCCTTCAGGTCCAAAGACGCCCCTCCTGGAAACCACACAAACACAAACACACACAATCACACACAGGAATGTGCACATGCACACGCACACAGGAATACCCAAACAGAGTAAAAAAAAAAAAAAAAGGATATATTCATATGCAAAACCGAATGATTATTGCTTCCTCAAAACGCAGAAGTCCTGCTGAGTCAGCATCCAGCCGGCCGGACAGACAGATGGAGACGCTGCATGCAAGCAGCCGATTGGCTGTTGCGGCCTCGCCTGGTGCTATAACTAGCTGGTATCCATGCGGTATGATGCAGTGAACTGTTACAATACTAATAAGTTTGAATTGAGGACCTCGAGGGCCTTGGCTTAGTAGATCATTAATGAAAGACAGAGAAACAGACGGGTCCTCGAGGCTGTTTAGAGTCATCCCTGTACAAGAACACGTCATATCCACTTTATTTTTTCGACTTTCTTACAATATAGTTAATGAATTAAATGAAGCTCAGAATGTTGGAGCTTCTTGCTCATGCAAAAAGCCTCAAAAATACAAAACTTTAAGAATCCATCCAGATTTTTTTCACCCAAGTGAACAAAGAAACTGAACTTTTAGAGACAAGACCTGCAACACAACACCTGCAACATCTGCAACACAACACCTGCAACACAACACCTGCAACCCGCTCCTCTCACCTTTAATGAGCGTGAGGAACTCCTCGTGCTTGACCCGGTTGCTCTGCATGTCGATCTTCAGCGTCAGCAGCAGAGTGAAGAGGAACTTGTGCTCCTCGTAAAGGCCCCGCGCCGCATACTTATACACCTCGAAGGTCATGAACTCGATGATGTTGGCGATGCGTTTGCTGGTGATGGGGCTCCTGGAAGACCTGGTTCAGGAAACAGCACAGCAGATATTGACTTTAAGTTCATTCTGCTATAATAGTCACGTGGTTTAAAGCTAATATTAATGCTAACCAATCAAATGCAGACTAGAGATCACAGCATGGTCAGACTGGCTAATTGATGCTGATGCCCTGTGGTGCTTGGTATGAGTGAATTATATTATTATTGGGAATATTGACATAATTAGTTGTTTGGTCAGATGAAAAATTATTCAAGCTAGCAAATCAATGGGCTAACAAAAAAAAAGGAAAATGTTGCTCGCTGTGTTTAGCACAAGTCCATTTAACATAACGTAAAAAAAGAAGTCAAGACATAACGTAACATAACGTAAAAAAAGAAGTCAAGACAATACTCATATTTCAAATATGCACTGTAGACAATTACAAACTAAAAAGCATTTAAGGAGCAATATTGAAATATGAGATGTATTGATAGAGATCATCGGACCAAGGAGATCATTGGGAAACGGACAACCTGATTTATATGCAGTGAAAATGAATACAGCACATGGAAAACCGGTTAAATTGGATGCGATTCAATCCAATTTCTCTGCAACAATAACTATCTTTCTGAATCTAATGATAATCAATATTGCTTGGCGCTGTGTGAAAGAGATTTGATGATGAAACTCTTTGGTGGTGCTCCAGGCAATCTTTGTGGCATCGACATATTGATTTGTAATTCACACGAATGAAGTCTCTGATCTTCTCCTCATGCATCTCCTAGATTTTAAGCCACAAAGCTTCTACTTATGCTCCAGAGATATAGTTAAAGAGTCACTTTCTACACACACAATGTCACAATCAGCACTTATATGTACGTAGATTGTCACAAACAGAATAAACTGTGACAGAGGTGTTCTCTGTTAAAATTTAGAAAAAAAGCATAATAAAAAGGAGAATTTTATTAAAGAAAATTGTAATTAATGGAAAGAAGTTCGGGCAACAAGCTTCCAGCTGTGCGTCAGTAGTAATAAACATTCAACGCACACTCGCACAACGTGCCCGTGCATCAGGAGCCCTTTTGAAAGAACACTTTCACGGGGATCGAACCACCGACCCTCTGTTTAGTCTTGAACTACAACCGCCCCGTACAGCACGAGCCGTCTGAAGTAAATGTATTAGTATTGTTTTGCCCTTTTTTTTGTCTTTAAGGCTGATACAGCGCCACAGAAGTCTGAGTTATTTCCTAAAAAGAGCTCCCAGTGCTTCACCAGCATCAACACAAGACACCAGTAACCAAACAAGCTCCCCACTGAGACGTCATCTGAGAGACTTGCAGGACTTTGTAAGTGCACGGTACTCCTAGAAGAGCAAAACACTTCATGACAGAGTAAAAGAGTCTTCTCACCGAGCCAGAGAAAGGTCGAACAGTCCCAGGAACTGCCTCAGAGAGGTCTGGTACATGACGTTCACCATGCTCATCTCCGTGATCAGGAAGTACAGGATGCTGCCCCTGGTGGCCACTGGGAACACAGACGGTGCAAAAGCAACGGCATAAGAAGTGTCTGTTAACTTTACAGCCTCTATCTATGAATAAAAAAGTCTCTTCTTACATAAAGTTATGTCACAATATTGTCCAGTAGAGTATAAATCATTATTTTGGGAAAAAAAGATGTTGAAATTGCTTAAAATGTCTTTTAACTTAAGGATATGTGGCACTTTATAGGGGTGTGTGTGTGTGTGTTGAGAAAATGTTCTCTTTGACAGAAGTCATTGCTTGAGATGAATTAATATCCTGAAAATGCATCAGTTTTAGTAAATTAACCCCCATAAAGAGCAGGTTCTGCCTCTGGGCCTTACCGGGTCGGTACTCCTCTCTGGCAGCGTTGATCTGGATCTCGGTCTCGGCGGCGATCTGCAGTTTCTGAGTGACGTCCTCGGCGGTGCGCTTGGTGTTGCCGAGAACAATAATCAGACTCTCGTCATCGACCAGCGAACCCTGCGAAGAGACATATTTATAAGAGTGAGTCAGAACGTCATCATTATGAGATAGAAAGTTGAAATTATGAGATAAAACATCAATATTATGAGTTAGAAAGTTATAATTATGAGTTAGAAAGTTGAAATGAGATAGAACGTCATAATTATGCAATAAAACGTCATACTTATGATTAGAAAGTCATAATTATGAGTTAGAAAGTTGAAATTATGAGTTAGAAAGTCATAATTATGAGATAGAAAGTAGACATTATGAGATAGAAAGTCATAATTGAGATAGAAAGTTGAAATTATGAGAGAACGTCATAATTATGAGTTAGAAAGTTGAAATTATGGGATAGAAAGTCATAATTAGGAGATATAAAGTCAAAGTTATGAGATAAAACGGTCAGAAAGTTGAAATTATGAGATATAAAGTCATAATTATGAGATAGAAAGTCATAATTAGGAGATAGAAAGTGAGCAAAAATATTCTCATAATTTCGACTTTCTATCTCATAATTTCGACTTTCTATCTCATAATTATGACTTTCTATCTCATAATATCGACCTTATAACTCATAATTATGTTCCTGTTAACATCATGAAACATGTTTTAATAGCGTCCTCTTGCCTGGGTGCTGGTGAGCCGGTACAGCAGGTTGTCCTCCAGCTGCTTCATCTTTCTCTTGTTAGAGGTCACGTCTTCCAAGAGGTCCGTCCTCTCCTTCTCCAGTTCCTGGTGTCATGCAAACATATGACATAATCACATAGTTACAATATATAGTTTACACGGCTGCAGCATGGTGTGGACGCGGACCCCGTCTCGTTTAAAATTAATTTTCATGTCCCCATTTATAATTAAACCTTTGAACCGCATCATTCCAAAGAAATAATCATCCCGAAAGTGCTTTTTTTTTTCTAGGCGGACCTGAAACTTTTTTTATTTTTGACTGATATTTACACATCTGAGGCCTAAAAATTAGATTGGTTTTTAAAAGGTTAAACAACCAACGGGTTTATGATCACGTTGTTTACTGGAGCTCGGTGGTGGAAGAAGGAGGATATTCACATCTTTTACTTAAAAGAGCAGTGAGCGAGATCTAGTGCCATCTAGTGGTGAGGTGGCAGATTACAAGCAACTAAATAACCCTCCGCTCAACCCCTACTTTCCAAGCGATTTGGAGAACTACGGTGGCCTTGTATCAATCCTCTCTCTTTTTTATGACTAGAAAATTGCTTTTAAAAACATATATAGAAGGATTATAATGTATTTATATTTTAAATAGATTTATATTGCAGCAACAGCAACGTCAAAAGGAATCTCATTGGAAAAAAATCTATAATGTCAATAAAATAAATACAATTTCTATAAAGAATGAAAAACACAGACTATCACTGTCTGCAGGTATCACTCTAAGTGTTAATACAAGTTATTACAAGTTCAGATAAAAAGTTAGACGACCTGTAAACCTGCTGACGGTGAATTATGTTCCTCTTTGTTTTTTATGTTTATGTTTGTTGAACAGATGTATTGATAAATTATTGCCGTTATTAAAGTAACGAGCAAAGTGGTTGTCAACTTAAATAATCTTCACTTCCGTGTCTCCATCGCAGCCTCTCTATTTGTTGACTAAGCTCCATCTGTGTGTGTATGTGTGTGTGTGTGTGTGTGTGTGTGTGTGTGTGTGTGTATGTGTCAGCCGACAGCCAACAAAAACATAATGATTCTTAGTTATGAATATGATATGATTTATCTGCAAATGAATCACCCTAAATGTTACACACTGTTCCTTTAAGTCAAAGTTAATCCACAGAGTAAATTTATCCTGTATTAAAAATGTACAGATGTAAAAGTACTAAAAGTACATTCCTCCACTGCTGAGTCATTATGTAAAAAACATGTTTGCAGCAGATTGATGCATTTCATATTTAAGCAATAAAGTACAGTATCGTCAATAATGTACTGTTCATGTAGCTACAGTACATTATGGCTCAATAAAGCACACCATGTGACTCATTCTCAACCAATCAGAATGCTGGATTTCATCTCCCCGTATTATAAAACGTACAACAGGCTCCAGGCTCCTGTGGGGAACACGGTAGTTACACTGTAAAGATGAATATGGAAATGATTTAAAACTTCATCCAATCTTTTATTTAGTGTGTTTATTTTATTTTGAGCTGAGACGTGAAGGGAAAGCAGCAGAATAATGATGTTGGGATCGTAAACGCCGGCTCAGGTTTTATAGCTGAGATAGCAGCTCCAGCTCACATGAGGATTAAATTCATATTTAATAAGACAGATAACAAGACACTTTTTCCCATCGAGCATCCCCCCCCCGCCCCCCCCCCCCCCATCTCATGATTGGCGGGACATTGGACTTCCCATAGCAGCACCAAGCTGTTTCTTTTCTTCTCTGCATGTATAAAACATCAGCATTGAATGAACAGAGTCTCTGACACACGTGTGTCCTTGTGTGTGTATCTCTGGTATCGGTGCATATGTACACACTTTTCCACGTGTGTTACCTCACATTGTCTCTCATGACTATTGCCTTGTTTAATATTTGACCGGTGAAAATAACCTCCACGCTTTGTGCTTGATGGAGAGGAAGCATGTGGGTGCACTGTAGGGGGAGGAGCTTACTGTAAATGGTCTCCAGGGGCTTTTTAAGGAACTATAACTGAGCAATGTGCATCAATCAACTAATTGAACGCTATCGAGGCTACCTGCTTCTCCGTGAGGATGACTCGGCCCAGCAGCTGGTCCTCCAGCCCCCTCATGGTCACGGTGAAGTCGATGATGGAGGTGCGGGCGCTGATCTCCGGGGTGTACGCCGGGTTAGGCAGCTTGGTGGTCACGTACAGCCTGAAGCCCTGCATCACATCCACCTCTTTGTCGCCGACTTTCACCTGCAGGCAGAACGCAGGGAGAAGGCACGGAGTTAAAGAGCGCAAAGTCAGCATCACTAGATATATAATTATATACGATTATCAGAAGAAAATATGGAAAAGAGTGTGCTGATTATTCAGATAAATCCACTTTACGTTTTTTATTGAGGTGGCTTAGACACAGCAACGGTGAGCAATTAGGGTTAAGTGTCTTGCTCAAGGACACAACAACTGGCGGAGCCGGGGATCGAACCACCGACCCTCTGATTGAAAGACGGACCTGCTAACCATTGATCCACAGTCACCCTAATATGATCATACATTTGTCATAACGGTCACTAACATGTTTGAATAGGTCCCACCGACAAACATGAAGGTGTCAGCGAACATACAGCCGTATATGTGTGTGTGTGTGTGTGTGTATGTGTGTGTACGTGTGTGTACGCGTGTGTTTCCTCTGATCAGCTTTAAATTACTCCCGTCAGAATAACTTCTAATTTTCCATCTGCCGTGTGTCCCTGGAGCTGTCGGCCGCCGACGCCTTCGCCTCCTCCTCGCACCGGGATATTAATAGAGGCCGCCGCTAATCGGGCCTCTCGATAGGTCGCCGGGAGACTTCTGGTTCAGCGCGCCGTGAGTTCACCGTACGGTGCGAGCGTGCGCACATGTTTTTCCTGCGTTTTCACGCTACGTGCGATATGTGTGCGAGTGCACGCACACGCGTGTGTTTTTTTTTGATGCATGTGTGCGATGGAGGGCGGCAGCTGCAGTGTCAGCTGTTGAATAACCAGCATCAGCTGGAGCCAGGAGGCGAGAGGCGATAATGAGAGAGAGAGAAATGCCTGGAAGCAGACTTTCACTCTTTCTCGCAAAGCTCATACATTCTGTGTGATTTAGTGTGTGTGTGTGTGTGTGTGTGTGTCGCAATAACACACATACAAATCCATAAGTAATAAGTTAAGTCCACGCCTATTCGGGTGAGAAAAGTTTGTATGCAAAATGCATTTCGACTGACTTCCCAATCCAGTTGAGGAAATTATTATTCAAATCTGTACAAGCGACACGGAAAAAAGGCCCTTTTCAAAAGGTCAAACCAATTTAGAGTGCCTCGTTGTCATGTGCAATACTGTACATCCTGTTATACGTAGAACTCCCATCCAACACTTTTATTATCTGGTCATTTTGGTGAATAAAATTCAAATTATGAAACATTTGCAATCTGCAATTTTAGGATGTAGGATGTAAAAGTAGGATGCTGAGACACAGACACATTGCTCACTGTTTACAAATTAAAATACCTAAAAGGTGGAGGCACAACATTGCATTTCACTTCCCATCAACAGGAAACTCGTCAACCTGTGTCAGTAAAAGTTGACCATGACCAAGTCCCATCATGCATTTCACCAGCACAGAAAACACAGATCTGGTACATGAGCATCCCAGGAGAGCCATTTCTACCACCTTACCTTGTAAGTCGAGCCCGTTTTGAAAAAGTTTTTTTCGAGGATGTTGTCGAGTGCAGGGTCCAACTCCTCCCCCACGTCCTCGATCAGAAGGGGGCGCCCGAGAGACAAGCTGTCCTCCAGGTGGTTCTTGAAGTACTTATGGTTCAGTGAGGTGATCTGGGATCAGAATATGACACATCAGCTACCACAGTGTCCCAACTATTACCTTACAAAGACACCTCTGCTGCAACCATAGTGTTAACATGGAGTAGACTAGTGAGCGAATCGAGTGACTTCTGCCTCCTTCCTCCTAAAGGCCAACCTTTGTCTGGGGAATGGGGCTCCTCAAAGTATTAATACCCCTTTTTAAGATGAGCAATTTATAGAAAACCTTATACGGTTGCAGAATGAAAGTATTAACCCTTTAATGCATATGGTATTTAGAACAAGAGGTAAAAAACATAATGACATCTAAATACTGACGTAAGTTGGTTGTAGATTAAGTCATTTATGAATCCATGTTTTCAGTACATTTTGCCAATTCTGCATTGTTATATTAGATGATAGAGCAATGGAAACCACACACACACACACACACACACACACACACACACACACACACACACACACACACACACACACACACACACACACACACACACACACACACACACACACACACACACACACACACACACACACACACACACACACACACACACACACACACACACACACACACACACACACACACACACACACACACACACACACACACGGGAGTAAACAGGGATTAATAACGACCCACTGCAGGCCATCAGAGGGGAAATGTGTGTAATAATAATTAATAAAAGGCACAGCCTCATTGTGTAAAAAGCGACATTTCAAATAAAACCCCAAACCTGCAGCTCATTCCTGGCCTCTTTGTTCTTGATCCAGATCTTCCCCTGCGTCTGGGGGTCAATGAGGAGGGGGAAGCGGGCGGCCTTGGTGATGATGATGCCGTTCTGAGTGGACAGGTCATCGCTGGGGAGCCCCTGGAGGAAGGAAAACAACTTTTTATTCCAGGAATTCAACTTTTGTACCAGACTTAGTGGCAGCAAACATGCGATCACTGGTCCCCGAAGCCGACCACCGACCTGCAGGTTCCACTCGCTGACGGTGGGCGCGTCGATGAGCAGCTCGGTCAGGTTGAGGTTGTTGCCGAATGGGATGCAACGTTGCTTCAACTCCCGCTGCCAGTTGCTCAGGAGAAGGTTGCGAAACTCCTGATTGAAAGGGCCGGAGTAGGAGAGGAACGCCGTGGCCAGAAGAATGTCACCTAAAAAACAAACTGACAACTTTAATACTGGTTATGTGCATGTGTTATTAAAGAGTCTGGAAGATTAAATCATCAGAAATCACACCATGTGTGGAGAAACTGTGCAAGATCAGAAGAGCATCGGGAATTAAAGGTCTAAACTGAAACACTTAGTTCCCGTTGATGGTAATTAGAAGTCTGACTAGTTTATTAATCACCCAACATAAATGATATAAATGCATGTCTAACGTATTCCACTGCAGAGACATCTCTTTTCCTTTAATACTGTTAAACTTGCTCTGAAACCCACCAACAAGCCGTTTGGTTTGAGCAGCAAACTCCTTGCTCTGCTCGGTCCATCGCTCCTTCTCCCCGGCGAGGCCGCTGATGAGACTGGACGCCGTCTGCATCTTGTGTCTGCAGCGCTCAGCATCTTCCAGCAGGGTCTGATGGGAAAGGGAGGGCAGACACACAAAGGGAGGGCAGACACACAAAGGGAGGGCAGACACACAAAGGGAGTGCAGACACACAGGTCAGCAGTCACGCGTCTGTCAGTCCGTCCACCCAACTCTCATTCAACCGCTCGCTCTCTGTATGCATGTGCACATGTATCCCACTCTCAAGAGTATGGAAGCCCATTTCCGCCAGCAAAAAAATAAAAAAATAACTTAAAATAAGCCTTTTTTTCTTTTACTTTTTCTGCAACAAAAAAATATATATATATTTGATTTATTTATTTATATAGTACTTTTTTTTCTTTAAAAAAAAAAGAGATTAGAAGTGCGCATGTGCTTCAGTGACGATTCCTCACAGGTCCCTTCATCCACTCAGAAGGTAACTATTACTGGTGACTTTTGTAAATGTTGGATGTTTTAATCTGTCCACTGTTACGTGTTGTTTTCAGCGGAAAAAGCACAGTCATAAAAAAAAATAAAAAAAAATAAAAGGCTTATTATTTTTTAATAATAATAATTAGGCTTTTTTTTTAATTATTATTATTATTTTTTTTGCTGGCGGAAATGGGCTTCCATACAAGAGAGATAGAGCATGCTCATATCAGTATTGACATCATTTGAGATGCTCTCTAAGCCCAAAGCATAGGACTGAGCATAGGATAGGGTTATAAAAGCTGCAGGGTTTCCTCCATGCAGCTGCAACAGTCCAAACACATGCAGGTTAAACTGCAGCAGGCGTAGTGTGTGTGTGTGTGTGTGTTGGACAAGTGATAGATGCTTGACTTTCACCCAATGCATGCTGGGAGAGGCTCGTACAGGCTCAGGACCCATGCAACCCCCCATGGTTGGATGGACGTGTTTGTATTTCCTATCTGACGGTCCTACATTGTTCAGTGCTTTTTAAGAGACAGTGAGAGGTAAACAGCACCTTTTCTTTATGCAGCTGCTCACAGGCAATCAAGAGGTTGTTTGCGAAATTCTAATAACGCCCGTTTTTATCTGGCATAGGCTTCTGCAGCGAGCCCTTTTAATCTCGCTTTGTGGCCCCTGGAGATTGAGAACGGCTCTGGGTCTTAATCACAAAATTATAATAAGGAGTCAACTTGGGCTGTCCGGATTTCATAATCAGCGAGTGTTGACGCACATCCTGCTCCATTTACATGCGGTTGTTTATTACAGATGACGGAAACATAAACCTGCACACACAATCATCTGAAGGGACTTTTATGAAGATAAAAGAAGGCCGTTCCAGACCTCAGCTTGAGTCATTGTTTGGTTTTTGTTTCGAAAAGACTGTGATTCCAGTTTACATTTCAAATATACTGTATTATAATTATGTTGCATAATTTTGCTTAAATAAGTGTATATGTTATATATTCTTTTCATTCATTGATTCATTGATTTTATGCATTAAAATATACTGTACATAAAACACCTGCATTTGCCGTAAACTGGCCGGAGTGAGCTGAATAAAGTATGAAATCTTATTGCTCCAGGAGATTATTGATGAAACAATAATGCACAGCTGTGCCAGCTATATGAATTCAAACAATCATACAAGGAAAAGCAAGTTCAGAAAGCCTGGATCCGAACTGGTGACCCCATTTTCTAAGCAGTGTGATGTCACGTGCTAAATCCCCGATATATGAAAGGCTTCAGTCACGAACACTCGATGTATAATTGTATGTTTATCTGAGGTTCTAAATTAATGAAGGGAGCTCATGCTTTAAGTATTTGTCACATGCTTCATAAAAGATAACCTCGTCTCACTTCTGCTTTAAATCACACGATTGCAGTCAGAGGTCTTTTCAGTTTGTTCTGAGGGAGCGAGTGAAGACACCGACCTGTTTCTCCGTCATGGCCTTCTCGTACTCCGCCTGCACCACATCCAGCTCGGCCTGCTTGGCGTCCAGCTCAGCCTGAGCCTTCTGGAGGTCCACGTTGGCTGTGGCCAGACGATTCTGCTGCACTGCCAAGTTAGCCTGAAGAACAAAGGAGAGAGACTTTGGTTTGCACATGAAACGCCTGCAGGGGTGAGGGAAGAGAGAAGGGAAGGCCTTCTGCAAAAGAGAAGACAAGACGGAGGGCAAAGGAACAGTGTTTGCATGAGAATAACTCAGAAAAACAAAAGGGATTAAATAAATTAAAAAGTGCCGCAGGGCTCAAGGTTTCAAGAGGTAAACTGGAGATGTGCCAGAGGAAAGGAGGGAGATGCAGAGAAACGAGAGATAAACCGCAATGGAGGGATGATGAGGAGGAGAGGGAGTGAGAGGCAGAAGAGACAGAGCTGAGCTGGAGGTAAAGAGGAAGCACTGCAGGAGGCTCAGAGAACATGTGACCGGGAGCATTCAATTAATATTAATTGACATCTGATAGAACTATCTCAGTGTGTGTGTGTGTGTGTGTGTGTGTGTGTGTGTCAGTCCAACTGTGTGTGTGTGTCTGTCTGTCCAACTGTGTGTGTGTGTGTGTGTGTGTCTGTCTGTCAGTCCAACTATGTGTGTGTGTGTGTCTGTCAGTCCAACTGTGTGTGTGTCTGTCTGTCAGTCCAAGTGTGTGTGTGTGTATGTCAGTCCAACTGTGTGTGTGTGTGTGTGTGTGTCTGTCTGTCCAACTGTGTGTGTGTCTGTCTCTCTGTCTGTCAGTCCAACTGTGTGTGTGTGTGTCTGTCTGTCTAACTGTGTGTGTATATATGTGTATTTGTGTGTATATGTGTATGTGTGTGTGTGTGTGTGTGTGTGTGTGTGTGTGTGTGTGTGTGAGCAGAGAAGGAGAGAAACCACCGTGAGAGGAGGAGGGAAAGAAGGAAGGGAGAGACGGGGATGGAGAGCAGGCAACAAGGGAGGAAGACCACCAGCAGCAGAGTGTTCATCAGTCGTGTTTCAGTGATCCAGAAATATAACTACGCTCTGCTTTCAGCTTTCAGACGCTCGTTATGTAACGGACATCCAGCGTCTGGCAGGAAGACAACCAGCAAAAGGATTTGGGACATTTGCATGAAATCACAGGGTTTAGAGTGTGTGTGTGTGTGTGTGTGTGTGTGTGTGTGTGTGTTACTGCCGAGGAAATCAAGAATATCTAACAGTAGATGAGTTTCCACTCAATTAAAAATCATTACGTTGGTCTATATTCAATTACACTGAGCAAAGTATTAATTAAAAATGAATACGGTTGATCTTAAAATCACTCATCCTCGTTCTGTATAATCTCCCCAGAGGGGGAGATCTACATTGGTAGATAATAATTAATGTGCTTTCAGATTTGATCTGTATATCACTCAGGACTGTATGACTCTTCTGGGTTTGTCCCAACACGACTCAACTCAAACAGGCCCTGGGAACTCGATGCACCCAATTTCTTTTAGAATTGATATTTTATTTTGAAAAGCCCATGATCAATAGATAGAAGCCGTAATCCCTCTCCGTCTGCGTAAAGTGTTTGGGGGAGCTTCTACTGCCCGACACAGTCGGCAAATTGTTGCTGCTGCCAAAAAATGTGGGAATATAAATAAATCCTTTTCATATCGGAGACAGTCTGTGCTGTTTTTGGAGCCCGGGGCTTTCCTGCAGGAAAAAAAAAACATAACAAAACAAGCGCTCCCCTCCACTGTCGGGGATCCTCATTCATCAGAGTCAGACCGCGGACATGCGTGATTGTAATGAATTAAGACTTAATTTTAACTGAGCCCGATGTATTATCTTCGGTGTCACGCACATGATGGTTGTAATGAACCACCGTGACTCCTCTACTAGCCTGAACTGCTCTCACCTTCAGGGGCAGCACCTCCTTGTTGATGGAGAAGAAGGAGGCCATGGCTTTGGTCCAGGACGCCAGGCCGGCCACGTTGCCGCACACCCGCTTGGCGGTTTCGATGTTGTAGTCGGGCATGTCGAAGTAGGGCAGCAGCAGCTCCACCATTTCCTCATTAATGGAGTCCTTGGGGAATTGCTGCAAGGCAGGGAAAGAGATGTGGGGTGGTGGGAGGCTTATTTATATATAGAATATAAACATTAACCACACAAGCAACTCGTAAAAAATAAAAAAAGCACTGTAATAAGAGCCGCTGATTGGGTAAAGACCACGAGGAAATGAAAGGAGAAAAAGCGATAAATCTCTCTGCACAAGGCAGGAGGAGGAAAAGAAAGAAAGAGAAGAAGGTAAAAAAGATTAAAGATAACACAGAGAGGTGCATAAGGTAAGATAAAGGGCACGGTGGAGCTGAGTGATGAGAGAAGGCAGCGAGGAGATGAGCACACAAACATGCAACAATGAGAGGAGCACAAGTGGAGTCAATCTGAGAAGGTCGTAGACGTCGCGGCTGCGGATTCAGATTTGAAGCGTCTTTACACTGATGTGCCTATTTCTTACTAATTATCCTGATTTAATCACAGCCGCCTTAGCACAGAACAGGTGACGATAACAGCAGCAGCAGCTAATTGTATCCATTAAAGAGCGAGAATATAAAAGTATACAAGTCACTGATTAGCTGAGCTGCAGGCAGTGAATCTGTTGCATGCTGAAACATCCAATGAGCTCGTGTAGCATCTTAAAACAGGACACTGTGATGTCATTGGAGGGTCCGCAACAGATTTTGGCTGCTTTAGCTTTGATAAAACTTCCACCAACATTAATATGTGTTTTCTATCAATTATTTTGTGGAAGACCACAGAGAACTGGGTGTAGTCCTTCAGTAATGAATGCCCGGTGACTGTACCTTCATGCATTTTGCCTCATATTTAAATACACTTGCAACTTTCACACTTCCATTCCATGCACTTTGTTATTTTTATATTCTACTGTTGTAAATATTCATTAATGTATTCATTCCCATTTATTGCACTCTGTTTACTGTCAAATGTGTATTGTTAAATGTTAAATGTATGCACCTTCCTCCAGGACAAATTCCTTGAATGTGAAAACAAACATGGCAATAAACGATGCAGAACATAAATAATTGTGCGTCCTCCTGCAGCACCTGTGCCTCCCTTCGATCCGGCGTACCTGCAGGCTTCCCAGGAAGTTTCCGGCCGTCATGAGCTTGAGGGACTCCTGCCAGGACGGCGTGTTGCAGTTCTTCTCGGGGTCGATCTTCACCGTGTTGACCCGCCTCTGGAAGAGCAGCAGCACGCAGTCCATGATGCGCATGATGAGGTGGGGCGGGCGGCCGAGCGTCCGGACGGTGGCGATGTCCGACGGCTTGATCGTCTGAGCAAAAGAAAACAACGACGACGTAGAGGCAGTTTGAGAATATGCAACAGAAGTATGTAGAGGATATGCAATCTGACAATGAGAGCATATTCTGCAGAGACGGGCTGATTTAAATGAGACGCACTTTCCTGGTTCCCGCCCTCGCTTCCCGGCTCCACTTCCTGTCGGCATCAGCCCAAAGTGTGGCGTGAATCTCCCACCAGCACCGCACAATTTTATGTAACAATATACGTTTTTTTTTTTGTTTTCTTCTTGGCATAATAATGTAACCTTTTGGATCACTCACTTGTTTTTCTCCTTGCAACCCAGTCACAGTATTTTATCGTGCAAAAGCAGGGATCTCTCCAAGCTCATATGACTATATATTAATATTCTAACGATTGATCTGGAGTCAAAACTGGACCTACAGTGTGTTTATTCTGATAATAAAATGTAACATTTTCCTTTTTTTAATGACATATATAAAAAATAAAAGCAATCCAAATTGAACCATGCTAATCCTGAATCCGTCCTCCATTGTCTGCTTTACGGCTCGTTATGAATTTAAATGATCCAGTTTAACGCTGCGTTGAGATTACCTCAATTATTGCACTTGCTGCTCGTGTCTGTGCTTAACGCCTCACATCGTTGGCCTCTGCTCGGGTTAGTTTCCACTTCCGCGGGTAAAACCAGTGAGCAGCATTTGACCAGTTTAGAGCACCAGTGCCACGGCCAAGGAACAGGAGCCCTGCTGGGTGTGTATCTGAGCGGTAAATGAACAGCCGCTGGGTGTTTATGCGGTGGATAGGATCCTATTTGCTTTTAACACTTCCCTTTCTCCTTTACTATCACACACACACACACACATACACACACACGTCCAATGTGGGGGTTTGCTCCACGTCCTTGTGTTATTTATGGACATTAAAACCAAACACACACACACACAACACATTATTGCCATAATGCTGGTTAATGTAGTTGTAGTGCTCATAGTTTCTTGTCATTGTAATATAATAGTTGTTTATTGAGTATTAAGTATATTCATTATTCTTACCGATAGGTATTACAGAAGTTAAATAACTTCTTTGTGCTTTTGAAGAGCAGTTGTCTGTGATGTTTTTGTAAAGTTTAAAACCTTGTTGAGACTGTAACGGTTTGATTATTAGTCCCTGATCCCAGGCCAGTGCCGTGTTATTAATTATGAAAGGATTAACCGTTATTAAAACTGCCGTGTTATTAAATGCCTCAATCTCTCACCCTCTACTAGTAGAAGTGAGGAAGCCTCTTGAATGAGGCGGTCCGGGCTCTATTTATCGTCCTCTACGTGATCGAAATGCATAATCATCAATCCCGACAGATTTCTTAAGGATTTCCTGCTCGGTAATAAGGTTTATTCCTCAGCAGCGGCACAATTATTTTACCCCGTACCATCGACCCAGGAGGAACGCTTTAATTACAGCGAGCTGAAGCCTCCAGAGCACCGCGCTAACTTTAGACACACACACACACACACGCACACGCACACGCACACACGCACACGCACACACACACACGGCTGGAAGGTAAACCTGCATGTGGCTACATACAGCATGCCACAGTGTGCTCCAAGTGGTACCCTGGAGCAAGACTATTGGTGGGGCGGGGGTGGGGGGGTGGGGGGCATTACCTCACACAGAGGGGCACAGCAAACTGCCCCAACACACAGTTTACTGACAATTTGTAAACCAAAGACTGTCTTTTATATGCTTGCAAAGACAGCATATAGCGTCATGGGCAGCGGCTATGCATGAATGAAATGCATAAATGTCAGTGTACGGAACAGGAAAATAAAACCAAACTAATATTGTATTCATATTGTTTGTAGGAACATATCAATAATCTGGACAGTTTTTTTTATTAAAAAAAAAAAGAAAAGTGTTCATTATCTTGATGATTGGGCTCATAGGGAAACTTACAGAGCAGGTAAAAAAAAAATATGACGTTTCCCTGTAGAAACATTGTGATTCGATCCAGTTATAACTAACCCAGACATAAAGGAGTCCTACATTTTGAAAACATTTTGAATTTTGTGGAGAACATGTGCCTTAAAAAGAACTTAAACACAACTAGGTTTTACGGATCTGGACTTGTAATCGTGCATCTGTGACCAGTCAAGTCAACTCCTAAGTCCCATACCCGCAGTGCACCTACCCGCAGTGCAGCCTACCCGCAGTGCAGCCTACCCGCAGTGCGCCTACCCGCAGTGCGCCTACCCGCAGTGCAGCCTACCCGCACCTACCTGCAGTACACTCTACCTGCAGTACACTCTACCTGCAGTACACTCTACCTGCAGTACACTCTACCTGCAGTACACTCAACCTGCACCTACCTGCAGTGCACTCTACCTGCACCTACCTGCAGTACACTCTACCTGCAGTACACTCTACCTGCACCTACCTGCAGTGCAGCCTACCTGCAGTGCAGACTACCTGCACCTACCTGCAGTACACTCTACCTGCACCTACCTGCAGTGCAGCCTACCTGCACCTACCTGCAGTACACTCTACCTGCACCTACCTGCAGTGCAGCCTACCTGCACCTACCTGCAGTACACTCTACCTGCACCTACCTGCAGTGCAGCCTACCTGCAGTGCAGCCTACCTGCAGTACACTCTACCTGCAGTGCAGCCTACCTGCAGTACACTCTACCTGCACCTACCTGCAGTACACTCTACCTGCACCTACCTGCAGTGCAGCACAGTGCAGCCTACCTGCAGTACACTCTACCTGCACCTACCTGCAGTGCAGCCTACCTGCAGTACACTCTACCTGCAGTGCAGCCTACCTGCAGTACACTCTACCTGCACCTACCTGCAGTGCAGCCTACCTGCAGTACACTCTACCTGTACCTACCTGCAGTACACTCTACCTGCACCTACCTGCAGTGCAGCCTACCTGCAGTACACTCTACCTGCAGTGCAGCCTACCTGCAGTACACTCTACCTGCACCTACCTGCAGTGCAGCCTCTGCTTCCTGAAGCGCTGGACGAGCCGCTTCCAGCTTCTCCTCAGCGATGGCCTTGTCAAATGAGATGCTGTCTACAATAGCCTGGGCCTTGTCCTTCACCTTCTGCACCTCCACCTTCACTCGCTCTGCCGCCTGGGCTTTCACCGTCACCTCCTTCAACACCTGGGAGGATGTACAAGAAAACAAACAAATACAATCTCAACTATCCGTGACGAATGTAGCCATCTATCAATTCAATCGTTTTTCTGAGGAACCTTTTCTACCCCAGTTGAGCGCCAGACATTTTTCTCAAATTCCAAATGGTTTTGCATTAATTGTAAATGGTATAATATACAGAAAACACTCGTAAGACTAGTTAAGAGATTTATATAGCAGTATATGTGTTACTGGTTTATTGGTTGATGATAGAACAGCGTAAATTAAAAATTAAAAAAAGAATTTCACAAAAAAAGAAAACTTCCTGGATGTATTTCCTCTTTTTAATTATGCATATCATTACTGTTTTCTACTATAAAATAGCACTATGTGTTAAGAGTATCTCTGTAAAGTTTGACTTTGATTAAGGGAAGTTAAATATTTTTAGTAATTCATTTAGAGCACATTTCGTGTACCGTAGGTTTAGGTCCGCTGAAAGCAAAAATGCCCTAACTTTCTTCCTGGACCTTGAACGCCTCTCATTCCACAACAGAGGAGCTCTGCTCAAGCACCAATACATACCAAGAGAGTATCGTTTCATCCATAAGTAAGTCATATTTCAGTTTTTTGGCTGGTATAAAATGCAATGTGGTTAATATCTTGCCGAGTCTTTGGCGGACAGTGGTTTTGGCGCATTGGTGGATTCTGTAGGTCGTAAGCTTTCCAGAAAGGTGCGCTAATAATGTTTAGCATCAAGCTAGGGATATCAAACTTGATATTCACATAACTTGGGGAGCTCTCTCGAGTCATATTTATGGTTTATGTTAATATTTATGGTTGAATTGTGTTATAAACATGTAAAATGGACTCATATGCTTTTGTAAGAACTTGCAGTGTCACATCAGTGGCTCTGGTATAGATTCATGGGAGTACGAGGACCTGGAGAGTGAGGAAGACCTCCAGGGTCTGGGGCTCATGAGGAAAACCTACCATGTCGGCCTTGTCATTGGCAACCTGCAGCTCCTTTTCTTTCACCTCCAGCTCTTTGCTCAGAGCTGCGACCGACTCGGATGCCTCCTTCAGCTTCTTGAGACCAGTGTTCATCCTAAAAAAAGGAGAAATATTATTAGATATTAGATCTTGGACCTTGCGATCCTGCAAATACCCTCAAACGCTCAAGATGAACTACATGACATTCTGACAGAGTGGTCGATTCACTGGGCACCAGGTGGTGGAAATACTGTCTTTAACGGGAAAGCAGCTTTTATCCTCGGCCAGTTTGAGGCCAGGGCTAAATGTCACGACATCCTTCAACACCTGCCTTTAGAGGCAGAATTGAGATGCTGTAACTCTAAAAAAAAAAAATGAGAGTATGATGGTTCTGGACCCTTTAAGGACAGCTTACTTCACGAGGACTCGTCCATCACTTCCGGGAGTCGGTAACTATTGACTCAGATTTAAAGATTATATTCAATCTGTGACACTGTTGCTCGATAATCTACTTTATTTTTCAGGAAATGCATTTATCATGCCCAATATTGATGTCTGCTCATGATTGGCCACTCATTGTGACTAAGAGGAAGATTAAGATAAACAACTTTATCAATCTGTTGTGATTTTAAACACAAGTCTTAGACAAACCAATCTTCACTAATTGTAAGAGACGTCGACAATAGGCAACCGGTGGGAGGTGGAACGAAAGCCATCTTGTATTATTGTGTTACAGTTAACATTGGAAGTACAAGGATAACAAATATAACTTAACCTGTAAATGGGATTACCTGTTGGCCAGGGTCTGGACTTCAGTCCTCTTCTCCTTATAGATGGTCTTGTAGCCCTGAATGAAGGACAGGTAGGACTTAGGGGTGACGTGGGTGGAACGTCGGTATCTAGAATTAAATTAGATTGCAGTATATTCATTTCATGTTGTGTGTTTTACACTTAAATCCACATTTAGTAAAACTTTTATTCTGTCAAATTGACCACAAACTCCAAATGTCAAAAGGTTCACTTCCAGCTGCTGCATGATATTCTCCATCCCTCCAATAATGTCTTATTTCTATACATTACATTTATCTGAGGCTTTTATCCAAAGAGACTTACATGCTATACAGTAGACTGTAGACACAGCAACGGTGAGCAATGAGGGTTAAGTGTCTTGCTCAAGGACACAACGACATGGACTGGCTGAGCCGGGAGTTGAACCACCGATCTTCTGATTGAAAGTCAGACTTGCTAACCTGTGACCCACATACTATGACTTTTTTTTTTTACTTTTTTGACATACTATGATTTTTTTCATACTTTTTTTGACAATTTCTTTTTTTTTTTACTTTTTTGACATACTAAGACTTTTTTCATACTTTTTTTAACAAATTATTATTTGTAACTTTTTTTGACATACTAATACTTTTTTGGCATACTAAGACTTTTTGGACATACTAAGACTTTTTTCATACTTTTGTTAACAAATATTTTCTTTTCACTTTTTTGACATACTATGACTTTTTTGACATACATGACTTTTTTCATACTTTTTTTATACTTTTTTTTGGCATACTATGACTTCTTTCATACTTTTGTTAACAAATATTTTTTTTCACTTTTTTGACATACTAATACTTTTTTGGCATACTAAGACTTTTTGGACATACTAAGACTTTTTTGACATACTAAGACTTTTTTCATACTTTTGTTAACAAATATTTTCTTTTCACTTTTTTGACATACTATGACTTTTTTGACATACATGACTTTTTTCATACTTTTGTTAACAAATATTTTTTTTTACTTTTTTGACATACTATGACTTTTTTGGCATACTAATACTTTTTTGGCATACTAAGACTTTTTGGACATACTAAGACTTTTTTCATACTTTTGTTAACAAATATTTTCTTTTCACTTTTTTGACATACTATGACTTTTTTGACATACATGACTTTTTTCATACTTTTTTTAACAAATTATTTTTTTTTACTTTTTTTTGGCATACTATGACTTCTTTCATACTTTTGTTAACAAATATTTTTTTTCACTTTTTTGACATACTAATACTTTTTTGGCATACTAAGACTTTTTGGACATACTAAGACTTTTTTGACATACTAAGACTTTTTTCATACTTTTGTTAACAAATATTTTCTTTTCACTTTTTTGACATACTATGACTTTTTTGACATACATGACTTTTTTCATACTTTTGTTAACAAATATTTTTTTTTACTTTTTTGACATACTATGACTTTTTTGGCATACTATGACTTTTTTCATACTTTTTTTGACAATTTCTTTTTTTTTACGTTTTTGACATACTATGACTTTTTTGACATACTAAGACTTTTTTCATACTTTTTTTGACAATTTCTTTTTTTTTACTTTTTTGACATACTATGATTTTTTTCATACTTTTTTTGACAATTTCTTTTTTTTTTTACTTTTTTGACATACTAAGACTTTTTTCATACTTTTTTTAACAAATTATTATTTGTAACTTTTTTTGACATACTAATACTTTTTGGACATACTAAGACTTTTTGGACATACTAAGACTTTTTGGACATACTAAGACTTTTTGGACATACTAAGACTTTTTTCATACTTTTGTTAACAAATATTTTCTTTTCACTTTTTTGACATACTATGACTTTTTTGACATACATGACTTTTTTCATACTTTTTTTAACAAATAATTTTTTTTTACTTTTTTTTGGCATACTATGACTTCTTTCATACTTTTGTTAACAAATATTTTTTTTCACTTTTTTGACATACTAATACTTTTTTGGCATACTAAGACTTTTTGGACATACTAAGACTTTTTTCATACTTTTGTTAACAAATATTTTCTTTTCACTTTTTTGACATACTATGACTTTTTTGACATACATGACTTTTTTCATACTTTTGTTAACAAATATTTTTTTTTACTTTTTTGACATACTATGACTTTTTTGACATACTAAGACTTTTTTGACATACATGACTTTTTTGGCATACATGACTTTTTTGGCATACTATGACTTTTTTGACATACTAAGACTTTTCATACTTTTTTTGACAATTTCTTTTTTTTTACGTTTTTGACATACTATGACTTTTTTGACATACTAAGACTTTTTTGGCATACTATGACTTTCTTCATACTTTTTTTAACAATTTTTTTTTTATTTCACTTTTTTGGCATACTATGACTTTTTTGATATACTATGGCTTTTTTGGCATACTAAGACTTTATTGACATACTATGACTTTTTTCATGCTTTTTTGACAATTGAAAGTCTGACCTGCTAACCACTGACCCACAACGTTAATTATCCTTGGTGGAGACACAGTTCAACTAAATGCCGTACCTCTGGAAGTAGTCCACGCACTTCTCTGCCACGCCGTCCTGGAACGAGCCCATGCACTGGACGACCTCACATTTAACCTGCGGCGAGCAGTCGATGTCATAGACGGACAGGAAGTGATGCGAAACTGAAGGATAAACAGATCGAGGAGGCAGAATAAGAGTTAGCAGGATTAAGCAAAGTGGTTTCTGAATTTATTTAAACATAAATACTGTACATCAGTTTCTTTCCTGCTTCTTCGAGCAAGCTGTGAGAAATTAAGATTGATCGTTTTCCCATTCAGGAATGACAGTGTTAATGCATGAGGCGTTATGGATTATTGGTTGCATGGATGATGAAATAAAATATGGAATGGAAAAATTCAGAAACAAAAAGGAAACCATCAGGGGATCACTAGAAAATATCCTGGCAGATATTGTTTTCCCAGGACAAAATGAGCTTAACATATTTTAGATATTTGTATGTGAACAAACATTGCATTATGATCTCTATATGCATCAGATGAGGCGTTTCTGAAGCAACGCCTATAAGATTAATGGAAGACATTAAAATCAGACAAATGATGGATGAGGAAATAACAGCAGTAAATCCCAGCAGCGTGACTAAAGTTGTGGAACAAAGCCAATTAAGTCGCTTTTTATGCGTTCCGAATTTTAGTTATTAGAAAGCACATGTCACTGTGAACAAGCTGTAATTGAATTTTACTCTATTGAGAAAAATAACAGCTGGCGTTCTAAATAGATAAGAGGTGTAATTATGAATGGGAAACAGATGGCGCCATTAGATCACACAACATCAGGTGAGGGTGTACCTGCCACCAGAGCGTCCTTCGGCCACCGGCTGAACCAGTCCATGGTGCAGCCGGATATCAGAGCCGGGAACTTCAGCGCCCGGTTGCGGAACTTTTCCCCGACGGGCGAGAAGCACAGAACGACGTGGAGGTTGTGCCGGACGCGTGACATGAAGTACTTGTACAGGTTCTCGTTGGTCGGCGGTCGCCTGGGAAACTCCCGCTTCATGACGGGGATGAGGTCGCTGAGGATCTCGTCGATCTCATCACGGGCAAATAAATTGGACACCTGAGGATAGAAACACACACACCAACACACACACACACACACACACACACACACACACACACGTTAATGTTAAATTACATCAACTGTCCATCTTTATTATCTCCGCTAAGAGATAATGATATTGGTTGTGAGTGAGTGAGTGCATGCCTGTGTGTTTGTGCATCTCTGCGTCTGTCCACAGCTAATCGTGCATACTGCTGGTAACTTATAATATTATATATATATATATATATAACTGCAAGAACCTCTTTAGGTTTCAGTGACTCAAACGTTTATTGCATTTTATTGCCTGTTTGATCCGGTGATTGATTGACTGCTGACTCCTCACTCCCTATTGTGTATCGGCCCCTGGCCATTAGGGGCCACAAGTGAGATGCAGTATTAGGGATAGTTTGTTTGATTTTGGAAGATGTGTTCGGCTATTAGCTTGCTGCTAACAGGACTACACACACTTGAGCCTAAATAAATACTTAAAGTTGTGTTTGTGGTTTGAGAGCTGAGATGTGTGAAGAAATCTGCAGAGATTGAAATGTGTGTGCATCTGTTGTGTGAGACGTGGGAGTGTGGGCAGCCAATTATGGGTTGAATGTCTTCAATACAACATTACAGCAGTGGTTGTGGCAGAAACACATGATCTGCACTCTACGGAGTGAAGCTCTCCAGTTACACTCGACTCTGTACGTTGATTGCGTCTGTGGGTTTGGTATCAGGGGAGGTTCAGGGACGTATGTTTCTATGTGGAAATAAAACGAAACATGCATTTGAATCCTTTAACCATTTTAAGATGTCACCTTTCTTTAATATAACCTTTTTTAAGGACGCGATTGTCAAAATACGGGGATACGCCGACACAGCTTCAGATGTATGCTCTTAGCACTCCAATCTATTGAAGGTACTGCATGTTTACAATAGCAAATTAGTGTTTAATCCAATCTGGGATTTCCATTGTAAAACCTTTTAGCCAGATTTTAATCTGCACTTGAGGCGTATGGAGACAATTAGTGACAAATTCCAGGAAGCATAACTGAAAAAAAGCTTCCCAAATTATACACCGTAATAGGAAAAGGTAAACATCTGCAGTTTAGCAATATTTAGGCATTGATTGCTTATGAATTCAAAAAGATTTCCCCAGTGCGACATAATCAGAATAAACACCTTGAATTGGTGCTTTAATTTCCATATGCTCAACATTCAAACTTCTCCCTCTAATTTATCCGGATCTCTATATCAGTGGTTCTCAAATGGGGGTACGTGAGATTATTTTTATATATATTTAAAATTAGCATCCATTCAAAAATACTTTAAAATTGGTATTTAATACATATTCAATACCATATAAGTGTAAGTTCAGAAACTGCATTATATACAGTAAGTGTAAGTTCAGAAACGGTCTGGTCAGGGGATACTTGGCTGAAAAACATATCACAGGGGATAAAGGTTGAGAACCACCGCTCTATATTTCCTCTGACCCTTTTCCCATCGCCTGGTTCACAGTCAAGCAATGCATCTAATTTATATTAATTTACACTACGATAAGATACATAGACATTATTCTCAGCCTCCACATATGGCTGTAGCCCGGTGTTGAGATATAAAAAGAAAATCTTTGTTATGGAATAAGACGCCCACTTCGTCTGATGGAGCGCTGCATCCCTTTTCATTAAATCCCAAGTTACCAAGAGAGAGAGAGCAAGTAACATAAAAGAGTGCAGGAGCGCGTCTTGGCAGGCCATGTGGTTTTGTGGTTAGTAGCACCGCGTCCCGAACCATCTGCCGGCTTAAATCTCACATAGACAACAACCTCCGATAACAAGCTCACTCTCCCTTTTTATTTCTCATCTCGGTCACCGTCTCTCGCACACAGTCACCGCAAAACTTCTGCAACACAAACTTTGCTCACAGACACAAAAGGCGGCACACCAGCCGCCGCACACTCGCACACACACATCACACGGACACAAACTCCCCAGATTGATTTCACTTGCTGGTAAAGCAGCTGCTGCTTAAATTGTTATTTAGGCAGGGAGGTGGAGGAAGGGGGGAGGCGGTGCAACGGAGGGCGGATAGGGACGCTATCCTCATGAGGCGGGGGAGTAGAAAAGACAACAAGCTGATGGAGAATGAGGATGGATGGATGGAGAAAAGATGGGGAAGGAGGTGAATAAGGAGTTAACTAAATGGTGAAAGGAGGGAAAAGTGGGTAACAATTAGTATAAAATAGTTTTTTTAATTTTTTTTAAATCACTTAAACAGCGATTCCCCAGTGATAACACTGTCTGCCCATCGTGCTAAAATCTTAATAAACAGATTTTCAGTTTCAGGGCCGTGTTGTATGTTAAAAAACACAACGCTTTAATGAAAGCACTCGGAGAAACTTCTATACACTGGGAGTAGATCATGAAAATGTCTTTTGCTGCACATCACATCACATGAATTACATCCTGAGTCCAGACTTCACATAATGTCTCTCCTTATGTCTCATCACGTGACGGCTATGCTGCTCATCATTGCAGTCGAGGGAGGATGGTGATGTAATGGCAGCTGTAAATCAACCAAATAGTGCTGAGGTTGGGAAAATATCTTTCTCTCCAGCAGCATGCTCCCTCCTGATCTCATGTCATTTTAACTATATAGGCATAATTGTTAATGTTTCCTAGCGTTTTTCATAATTAAAAAAACATCACTTGTGTTCCTTCTATGTATGCAAGACTAAAAAGGTAAATCCAAACAAAAATAATTCACCATCACCCTGTAGATGGTCTTCTCTTTGTTTACCTTCAGCTAAACAAATGTAACCGTGATAAGTGTGAGAAAACTATGGGCGGGAGGAGGGTCCATCTGACGAGGAGGTATAAATATGGGGAAGGAGCATGAATAAACAGAAAAAAAAAAAGGGTGAGAGAGATAAAGGGGGAGAGGAAGTGGAGAAAAACAATGACGTATAGGCTTAGAGAGAAAATAGAAGAGGAAAGGGGAAACAGTGGAGACAAACCAGAGGGGAAAACATAATTAGAGGAAGAGGATGAGTGGGAATAGGAAGGCGCAGCAGAGAAAAAAGGGGAGTAGGCGTGGAGGAGGAGATGTAGGACGAAGAGGAGAAGAGCAAAGAAAAGTGTGGCATTCCTCCCAGTTACACAGTACTGGTTCCAGTGCGATGGGAGAGACGTGTATGGGGTTAACCTTGAAGCTGACTGGACGGCACAAAAATGAGTGTGCAACGATATGGAGGAGGAAAGCAACAGCCCCGAGAGAGAGGAGTGCTCCACTCCACTCACTGCCCTGAAGCCTCCTCCTCCTCCTCCTCCTCCTCCTCCTCCTCCTCCTCCTCCTCCTCCTCCTCCTCCTCCTCCTCCTCCTCCTCCTCCTCCTGCTGTGACAGAGTAATGCAGAGAAGAGGCCGTTCTGCAGCAGCAATGCATGTGGATGCAGCGCAGAAGAAGTGCAGTGTCAATCCATTACAACCAAATCAATGGGAAATAATTGAACTGCTATCGGATTGACGGGTGAATTTGCTTTTTTTTTTTTTTTAATTTGATTGAATTGAGATAAACAGACGACATTGCCTTCTCTTCTCCGACTCGATATCCCGGTCATGAAAAGTAGGTTTCACTCCAGGGTGGATGCCAGCTGTCAGTTTCAGCGGCACAAAGGAAGCATAACCGAGGCTTTTGTTTCTGATACTGGATGGCAACGTGAGCGTCTGATTCAGTGCAGCAGCTTTGTGTTGCCTTTTGTCACAATAAAGTGTTTGTGTTATCAAAACTGCTGTAAAAAACACGAGTGCCGGTGCATTCATCAGAATGCGATAAATTCATATTTCGTATGAATGTTTCGTCTGTTTTTCACCCACTCTAGACATCCGTGGTAAATTACACGGATAAGCTTGACTTATATAAATACAGAGTGGGAACTGGGGAATATTTAGTTGAACCATTTTCAGTAGCATCCTATGAAATCATAGCAGTGGAAATATGTGTTGAGTTAAGACTACAGATGTAGATGTCCTGTGTTGAATCCAAACACAGAGGACCTCTACTTCCGCATAAGCTGCCTTTAAATATTCATATTACATATATGTTTATATATTCATATATGTGTGCTCCTGACCTCTCCGGACGACAGGACGTTGTTCATGTACTCGAGGAAGGACTCGTCTTTGATTTCGTTGTCGGTGAAGAGGAAGCTGATGCCTTTGCCGAGTTGGCCGGCCGTCCTGTACAAAGCCTTCAGGTCGTCCATCAGGTTGGCTGTGTTGTACGAGCTGGCGAAGAACACGAGGCATTAAATACATGAATCCACTTAGAGATGAGACATAAGCAAAAGGTGTGAAAGTGCAAGAATAATGGGGGGAATCAATTGCATGAAGACGAGGGTGAAAACTGAAGGAAGAGCAACAGAGGCAGGGTGAAGGTATGTCAATGAGATGGTTTACATGAAGCCAGGTTCAAGAGAATGACATCAGCATGCTGGATGTGCGTGGAAAACACATGTCCGTGTTTAGAAAGAGAAGAAAAGCATGAAATGAAGGCGTCTGTATTCTCTGAAGAGGGCTGAGAAGTCCAGCGGCTCAGTCATATTAATAGCAAACACTAAAAATCTGTCAGGAAAAGTGCAGGCAGGAAATATGACGATGAGGAATGCACACGGGGATATGGGAGGAAAACATGGAGAGCGAGAGAAATGCAAGATATTACACAATATATCTCATCTTTCACAATATATCTTGTCCCGGCAACTAATTATTTCTAATTGCAGCTCCTGAATGAGAAATAATGTTTTTGTTTTTTTTAAATGTCAGAACTGAAACAGGATGTTTAGATAATCATGGTGATTTGAAACAATTTAAAGTTTACCATAATTCAAAACAAAATGTTAGTGTGCATGCAACATCGTATGTGTTATCGCATGTTATTTGAATATTATATGTATGTACTTGTACTCTGTAGAAAATAACTGCGTTGTTAGGGTTCGGTTTGCGAAGTTTAGTTTCGCCTGAAAATAATCCACCCGTGGCTTTGATTATTGAGTTATAAATGATGAAGTCGTGTGTGTGTGTATATACATAAACTATATATACACATATGGTATGCGAGCATCACCGTGTGAGCGTGATCTGGAAGGTCTTGTATCCAGCTATGAAGGAGGCCAGTCTGGTCAGGCTCTGTTTGCCTGAACCCCCGACACCCACCAGCAAGGCGTTACCTCCAGGGGTCCGAATTATCCTCGACACCTACACACACAAACCCAAACATGGACATGAAACCCGGATTCACTTTGGAAGATGCAAGTGCGAGAACCAGAAAAAAACAAAAAAAACAAGCAAGGGAGACAAATTAAGTTGTACTTAATCAAAACTGGTTGTCTGAATATTCAAGCTTTCTGCATTTCAAAGCCCTCAGACGCGTGCATTAATTAAAATGCTATACACACACTTGCTGTTTCACAGTACTTTTTGTCCTATTCTGAAATGTAAAAAGCTTGTAATATTATATTTCCATCTAAATAAAACACACTAATGTGGCTACATGATGGCATTACCTTGACCAGATGCATCATAGCATCCTGGAAGAAGACCATGTCCATGCCAGTGCCCCTGATGCTCTCATTGTAATGGCTCAGAAACATGTTCAGGCGCTCCTTTAAGCTCTCAAACGACTCCATGGGCTCGTACACTTTGGGCAAATCAAAGTCAGAATCCTCTGGCTCTTCTCCTATGAAGACAAGAGAATTAAACATTTACAAAAAAAATCCTCACAAATACAAAAAAAGATCATTCCTATGCTGCTGAAATGTAAAGAATAAATAAATGCTGTGCCTTTTTGATTGATGGTACCTGTAGCCTCAGGTGCATCTCGTAGAAAGTCGACAAAGTACCGGTCCGGTCCGTAATCCGCTACGGTCTGGTGCTCCTCCACCAGCTCCTCTTCCACCAGCGTCGCCAGAGCCTGGTCGAACCAGTCCACGTCCTTCGGCATGGTGAATCTGTCCGCTATCACGCGGCTGCACTCATGCCTCCACAACGCCAGCAGCACCTGGGAAGGATGTATTTGGGTTATTGTTCCTGTTAAAGTAAAGTTAAAAAGGAAAGTCTCTCTTCAATTCAGCTCCATTGCAGACGAAAGGTACAGATGCTAATGGATAATTAGCCATTAGCATCTGTATGACAGATAGCATCGGTTGGGAGGCATCACGGCATCATTGAATGAGTTCAATGAGTAAAAGTAAAAGGATGAGTGAGTAACAGCATCACTGGATCGCTTGCTTGCTCTGAAATTCATTAAAATTCGATGTATTGATTGTAGGAATTCTGCACATACAGCCAGCAACCTCTTGGAAAATGTACACACTAATATCCAATATGTATTTGGTTTAGTTTATTCTACAAAGTCTTCTGAGCTGCGTTAGTAGCCTCAGCAGGGGTGCTGAGTGTGTTTGTCTAGACTCCTGGTAGCCTGCAGTAGAAGATGCATTTCTATAATTAGTATTCTATTATTCAGTGAGTCCACACCAGTCGGCCACCTCAGCAAGTTTTGAGCTTTGCAGTGCAAGACTTTTCTGTGCTTCCCTTCACACTTCTGTCATTCTCCAGTACTGTAAATATGTAGCCATACATTAGCACTACCACATAGGTAAGGGTTGGATGGTGCTCCGTCAGGGGGCTGCACACTACAATAAATAATGTTACTGCACTGCAGCACTACTTTTTTGCATTTCCATTGATATGTCAGTTTAACCTTTGATTAGATTATTTTCCTGTCTCAATGCTTTGTCATATACATAAGCTCCTGTGAAAACAGGAAAAATTCAACAAATAGAAACCCAGTTATGTCAACCATCTTCCCTAAAAATGTGACATTTCCTCTCACCTGGACAGAGCCGACCACCTCAGCGTTGGTATTGAGCATGCCTTGCCAGATCCTGGACAGATCCCTCAGGTTGAAGATGTAGTGAAACTTGGCCGGAGTCGGGAGCATCTTGACCTTGGTCAACTGCCAGAGGCGGCGGGTCAGCGACACCAACCGAAGTACGGTGCTTCGGACCTCATCCACAAAACCGCGACGTGCACAGAAGTGGCCCTGGCCAATCACACCTGTGTAACAGGGTCAACGAGGGGGTATTGAAGGCGAGAAAGAGCCCGTAGCGTAGCATCTTATCAAAAGGACAGTATAGGACACATCCATCCACATTAATACAATGTTTTGATGCAATACATACATCCACTGCACTCACCAAATATCTTGTCAATGGAGGCGTTGGAGGGCAGCGTACAGTTGAAGATGGAGAACTGCCTCTTCAGTCTCTGTGGGATGTCGTTTCGGCCTCCGCCTGGATGGATCATCGCTGCTAGGAACTGAACGTCCACAATGTTGGTGAACTCTCCCGGTTTCTCCAGATTGAAGAAGCCATTTTGCTCCATCAGCTGCCGGACAATCTCATTAGTCACCTGTGATGGAGGACAATAAAGCCGGTTTAAATCAAGAGGGGGTTTATTGGTTATTCGTTTATTTTTTTATGGGTTGTCAGTTTAATTTATTGGATCATTGCATTAGGTCACTGCAATGTGCAAGATTACATGGTCTAAAATGTAATCAATCAAAATGACTTGAAATTATCGTTTACATGATTACAAAACAAATTACATACATGGAAATGTACCATTAATCGGGGGAGAGAGTGAAATTATATTTTCTGTTTTCCGCTGACTTAATGTGAAAACCATCCCTCACCTGGTCTCCCCATTCGTTGATGACAGGCATGTTTATATCGTCTATAAAAATTGACATTTTCTTCCCAGCAGGAGGTCCATAAGTGGTCCCCATTCTTTTATCCACATAGCTCTCTACTGTCCTCTGCAAGAGAAACAGAGCAAAGAAAAATGTAAAGACAACACAAAAGAGAGCAGAAGGACGAAAAAGGAAAGATCGGATAAGTTATGCAGACATAATTCTTAGTAACAGCTCGATCATTTGCACAATAAAAAGACAGTGGGAGGTTCTGCTTTACCTGGAACATGAGCGGTGTGGTGGCGGAGGAGAAGTTCAGACACTTCCCCATGTGCGTCTCAGGATCATAGTTCGACATGTAGCCCTTGAGGATGACAGTCTTTGCCGTTCCTTGTTCTCCAATCAGCAAAACAGCCTGGGAAAATGTAGTTTGTTAATGCATGGAAAACCTGGAATGGCAACTTGGAATGGCAGTTCATTATTCAGTTGAGCTTGAGATGTAAACTGTTGACCAAAACTATATTTATTGTGTCCCGATCTCCAAATTGGATGGTGTGCCAGCTGTTGGAGCATTTGGTTCCCAAGCAGAGAATTGACCGACATATTTAAATAGTAGATCTGTGCTGCATGTGGCCATGCTGCCATGTTATTGATCTGTGTGTGCATGTGTGTCTACACAGCTGAATCCAGGACTAAATGAAGCATTACACACTGAATAGAGAAGAGACTGAATCTCTCAAACCCTTACCATAAGCCTTGAATTATCTCTGAAGAATGTTCCTGTTCACACTTCCTTTCTAGGCCACGTGTCAGGACTTATAACGAGTTTTAATGAATGTGGCGTTACATTTTGGACGGGCAGTATACAGATGTACCAGATTCCCTCTAACAGGCCTCACCTTGCCCTGCTTAGCGATGGTCTGAATCAGGAAATCCGTTTTCACATTGTCCACATTGGGCACCAAGATGGAGCTGTACTCTGGGGTGAATTCAGACGGGTACACGTACTCCTCCACTCTGGTGCTCCAGTGGACCCATTGACCTGAAAGAAGAATGAATGTGCATGCGGGGAAATAGATATGCATTAGCAGGAAATATGACGGACACTTATTTGAATAGTTCACACCTGCTGTGAAATTGAGTGCAACACGAGGCATAAAGTTTCTGCTTGTCAAGGAGCAGCGTCCATATCTGCTGGGATCTAATCTGCAGGCGATAACATCTGTTTATCAATGCATGCATACCCTCTGCCGTGACATGGTAGTCAAACATGGTGTCGTCGCTGTCGAGAGGGATGTCTGGCAGGTTTAGACAGATATCGTCATTCCCTCTGAGCCAGACCTCCATCTTCCTCCGGTCGTCCAGTTCAAGGAGGGCTCCAGCGCTCCACATCAGGGCAAAGACGTACAGGCGCTCCAGGTGCTCCCTGGACAGCTCGCCACACTGCTCCTGCAGAGGAACGTCTACTTTAGATCAAGGACTTTGATAAAAAAGAAAACTACTTTAAAAAGTGGAAAGAAATCTCACTTTTTAGCGGAGCTTAATAGCCTGAAACTAAAAGAACACTGAAGGGTTCGAGCCTATACAGCAAGTAATAAAAGCGCACAACATATATTACATGGTTACAATAGATGCCGAGATGGTAATCTCATCAGGTGGCCAATGGCCTGTAAAATGAGAAAGACTTTATTGGATATAAAGAGTTACAAAGAATCATAGAACTACTACTCAAGACTATCCTATAGGTCCTTTTCTTAGATTCAAACTGCCTACCATCTATATGAATTTCCTGTTTCCTCCAGCAGTTTGAATTAACCTCTTAACCTCCGTGCACCATGTCCCAGGGATGGCAACTCCGACCAGTTGCGATCGTACCTTTGGTGGTATGAGTCCCTGCAGCATGTTGGTGCACTGCATGATGACAAAGGCCTCGAGCATGTCCATCTTGAACTCCAGCGACTGCACACAGAAGCGGTAGAGCTCGGAGAAGGAGGCGGAGAAGAGCTCCCTGAGCACCTCTGCTTCCTGGGGGAAGCGTTTCTTCAACCAGCCCTGAGGAGAGAAAAAAAAACAAAAAAACGCCGATAGCGAAGATTATATTATGCTTCAAAGAACACAGTGTGTGCGTGCTGTTGTGTGGCACAGTTGTGTGAGGTGTATTTCTAGATGCAGCAGAAATGTCGAGTCTTCTGAACCAAGACGAGTAACCGATCATGCGTCTCTCGTGGCCCGTCCTCGAGGCGCCCCGGGGTGCCTGCAGATCTAGATCTCAACGTTACCTCCAGTATACGTTACCTCCAGTATCGGGCTCCAGTTGAGCACGGAGGAGCTCATGAACACCATTCCATTGCGCGAGACGGTGGCTGGAGAGGCATTGTCGATGTTGTGTGGCTCAAACACCACCTTGCAGTTGGGTGCCATGGGGATACGGTCTCCATTCGCCAGCGTCAGGGTTCTGTTGTCGTCCAAAACTGAGTTTAAGTTCTCAATCCAGATCGCATCGACTGGTCCATCCAGGACGATCCAGATGTGCTCCCCTGAGATGGAAAACAGTGTTTTTGTTAGTCTGACTCCTCGTTCTGTCTCTATGGTCAATGCACACATTGCTGAGAGAGTTTCTTTGGATCTCGTCAAATACGTGAGCTCGTTTTGTCCCATAAAGATGTTTGATGTTGATCTGTCATCACTTTACCAGAGAAGTCAAAATAATGTATAACTTATATGACGGCTTTCATGCTCTTCTACACAGAGGTCCTTAAAATAGATCAGGCTCGGGATGCTGTTGCTGCATCTACTGAACCACATTGTACATACAATGTGTTTTCCCAAGATATTTCCTTTCCTTGAAGAATGCTCCACTCGGGAGTCCTGTCACAAATCTAAACCGCCTTTCTTTTCTATGCTGGAATCCTGTCGGATCAAAGCAACGCGGTGTTTGAACAGAAAGCATGAACGCAGCCTGTGCAAAGACATGCATAAAGCATGAGCACCAACCACGAATACATCAGATGTATATTTTGACACATAAAAGCAAACACACATCACGTATATTCATACCCATGCACACATGCATTTTAATGAAGTGTGTAGGATTAAGACTGAACGGAAAGATTAAACATCTGTCGGTACTGCCTTGAACTGTGGATGTGAGGATGTCCCGGGAGATTTCACTGCAAAAGTAATAACACACTGGGTTCCCCCAAAGTTCTCAGAGAAAAGGGAAATATGAGTAGATTACCAGGAGTACTAATCATTTCTTAACCCAGCAGGAATCTCTCTTTCTCTGACGCTAACCTATGAGAGACGTGTTGTTATGAAACAAAGCTCCCTTATTTGCCAATTAAACACGTATTACAGCTCGTGCTCCGCTTAGAGCACTTCTGTGATATCTGACGATATTCAGGTCAATCATGAAGCATGCCTGAAAGGAAATAAAATGAAAATGCACACCTTTGCCTACAGCCTATATTCTTTATTCATGTCAGCTCAGCTCGATTCCAAGCATGAAAGCAATAAGCGACCTGACCTTTCTTTGCTCTGAGAGTTTTCCTCCAAAGCGTAGAAAAGATGCCGTCGGTCCAGTCATTGGTGGCCACGTCCAACCGACCAAACATCTGAGGGGCTGTGATGGCTTTTGGGTTCATGCGCATCTCTTTGTGAGGCTGACCGCACTCTGAGAAGACACGGACACAAACATTGGCTCCTACACGATAAGCGTATCTAACATTTGTGAGTTCTTGTATGGATGAATCTTGATTTCTTGGTCTTTTTCTCTGACACACAGCTAGACGTCAACCAGCCAACGTGGCTGAACACATGCACGACACCCTACCCGTCATCGCTCTCATCAGCGTATGTATGCAGGTGGTCTTTCCGGCCCCGCTGGGCCCGAGGGCCATCATGCCGTGTCGGACCCTCTGCGTCTCGAACAGCTGGATGACCTTCAGCTTCCAGGGCGGGTGGCTGATCAGACCGGCATCCTCGACCTGAGGGGGCGCCATTACAGGATGTTACACATATACTGAGCCAATAAGCATACAAACGACTAGGACATGATCTGGATGATACCGTGAGGTGTGTCGTGATGTGTTGAATGGATCACACGCACAAAAATCACATCTCGTCAAGTACCTTCGGTTCTCTTGCTTCCGGTTTTATTTTACGCTCCCCTCTCTTCTAGTCTAGGAGTCTCCACTTCCTGTTTGAATGCCCTGGTAAGTCTCACCTGTGCCTTGTGATCCACCCTTTAGTTTAGTTTTTAAGCTCACTCCCAGGTCATCTTACTTGCGATCCTGCTAAACTGTGGAGCTCGATACCAACTCGGTAGATCAACCCGGTTGCTTTTTTCTTTTTTTAAATCACATTTTTATTGATTTTCTCGATATGCACAATACATGTACATAAAGATACACATGCACATAACCATACAAATAAATACATATAGGTATACATATACATATACATATATGCACATACACACGTACCCAAGGTTTTTCTTAATCTGGCCGTTCACATAAAGGGGTGTTTGTTTTAACCCTGAAGTCACCTCGCTAACCCCAAACCCTGCTTCTTGGTACAGGCCTTCATGTTTGCCACACCTGTGAGACTGTGTTTTACTGGAACTGCCCCGTCTTCGAGACCTGCTTTTGACTCTTTCCTCTGTGGTTTCTTCAGCCTCATCTGGTATTACGACAAGCGTACATTACTGCAAGGATGAGGGTAGCATGCACGACAATGCTGTAATTTAAAGATCTGCAGTTTGACTCTATTTTCTCTGCACTGTGTTTTCCACCGTTACTAAAGGTTGGGTCCTCGACAAATGGTAAATAACACCATTTGTATTCCTTTGGGCACTAAATCTGTAGGCGTTTAGCAGTGACATGAAAGATACAGCAGTCTCACAGTCCATTAGTCTCTTGTCGGATTTTACTTAGCTTCTGCATTTCTCTCTCTCTCGCCCTCTGTTTACTGTTTGTGATGTCCTTCTTTACGCTCGCCCTCTTTCATTCATCCCTATATCCTGCTGCCGTCTCTCTCTCCCTCGCAAACACAAGACAAACTCATCCCTCACTCCCTCCCCTACCTGCAAGTCGATGGCAGCCTCTAGTTCAGGGTAGCCTGCTTTATCAAGTTGGATACCAGGGAAGAGGTCCTCAATCAGGCTCAGGAAGAGCGGCTCGTCCTCATCGATCTGATGGAAACAAACGTATAAATAGACACAAGTTAGCAGAAAACATACATAAAACACTGAGAAGGATTCATCTTCAATCTGGCCATTATCTTCGTT
Organism: Cottus gobio; assembly: GCA_023566465.1. Taxonomy (NCBI): domain Eukaryota; kingdom Metazoa; phylum Chordata; class Actinopteri; order Perciformes; family Cottidae; genus Cottus; species Cottus gobio. Next base: position 25,785,313 of record CM042221.1, read on the forward strand.
TACTGACTTTATATTATGTATTATTTATTAATCACATTTCCTGCTGATGAAAATGCATCAAAAGAAATGAAAGAGTATCTATTAGATGCTTTATTGTATTCCAGACTGACCAACTTGGATAAATTCATGTCCCTGAGGACCCTCATGACGATGGTGGACTCGGTGTCACTGGGGTTGGCCCGCTTGGCGGCTCCCAGGGTTCTCAGCACCGACAGGATGTTGCGTAGGCCGAAATCATAGTGAACCTGGACAACCACAAATAGCCATTTAGATGTCAATCTTCATCAACATCATCATCATTTTCTACTACAGTTTAAAGCCTCTGTAACAAGCATTTACAAGTCTAACATTGTATAATAAATACATATTATTATGTAGATTAAAAAAAAAAGATTCTGCACACATAGGTCCAAGTATTTGACCATCATGCCAAGCTGGAGCTCTTCATTCAAAAATGTTCATCAGAAGAGAATTGTCCTTCATTTTTGTATATCTTGTGTTTTGGACCTATATATTCTGTAAGGATGTTAAACAAGTAATTCAGATCTCCTCCATTGTTTCACCTGTTTGGAGAGTTGCTCCTCACACAGCTTGTAAAGGGTGAAGAACTTGCGGGCCAGCTCCATGTTGTCTATGAACCCACAACTGGCCAGTTTCACCCGGATGATGATCTGGCGATCGGGAACCATCATGGCCACGGAGCGGAAGTTGATCTTCAGGTTCTCCGGAAGCTCCTGGCGTCCTGCGTAACCCGGGTTCTGATAACAGGGAGGGAATAAAATGGGATAAAACACTTCAATTATAATTATGAAGAAATGCAATAGTGCATAATAAATAAAGGACAGAACATGATGAACACAGCAGGTTGATTAATACATTTACAGATGAGCAGTTGCATAATTTACAACATATTCTGTATGTGCACGCACCCTACAACGTCTCTTTGTATTTACTTATGATGACAACACCCCCAAAAGATATGGAACATCTTAAGTTAATGCAGTGATTACTGTATAAGGGTTATGATAATGGACAATATTATCAATACCAATCAGACCCCTTGTGTTCAGTATTGTACAAACTGATGTCTAAATAATGGCACCGCTGTGTCACTGACCATCGTGAGGAAGATGCCGAACTCGGGGCTCATTTCCACATGGTCTCCATCAGTGAAGACAAAGCTTTTGCGACGTTCCTTCTTGCACGTGAGAACGATGGCAATCTGCTGGGCGGCCACCGACAACACCGGGAGGTTGATGCGGTTGAACTCGTCAAAACAGCCCCAAGAACCAGACTGAGCCAGACCTGGAAATCAGACACAAGACGGTCACTCTGTTGCATATTAATTAATTCATTATACTCAAAATGTAGCCAATTGTCTCTTCTGTGGTTCTGACATTTGTCAAAAAGTATGAAAAATGTCATAGTATGTCAAAAAAGTAAAAAAATATAATTTGTCAAAAGAAGTACGAAAAAAGTCATAGTATGTCAAAAAGGTAAAAAAAAAAAGTCATAGTATGTCAAAAAAGTAAAAAAATATAATTTGTCAAAAAAAGTATGAAAAAAGTCATAGTATGTCAAAAAAGTAAAAAAATATAATTTGTCAAAAAAAGTATGAAAAAAGTCATAGTATGTCAAAAAAGTCATAGTATGTCAAAAAAGTAAAAAAATATAATTTGTCAAAAAAAGTATGAAAAAGTCGTGGTATGTCAAAAAAGTCATAGTATGTCAAAAAAGTCATAGTATGCCAAAAAGGAAAAAAAAAAAAATTTGTCAAAAAAAGTATGAAAAAAGTCATAGTATGTCAAAAAAGTAAAAAAAAAAATTGTCAAAAAAAGTATGAAAAAAGTCATAGTATGTCAAAAAAGTAAAAAAATATAATTTGTCAAAAAAAGTATGAAAAAAGTCATAGTATGTCAAAAAAGTAAAAAAATATAATTTGTCAAAAAAAGTATGAAAAAAGTCATAGTATGTCAAAAAAGTCATAGTATGTCAAAAAAGTAAAAAAATATAATTTGTCAAAAAGTATGAAAAATGTCATAGTATGTCAAAAAAGTCATAGTATGTCAAAAAAGTAAAAAAATATAATTTCTCAAAAAAAGTATGAAAAAAGTCGTGGTACGTCAAAAAAGTCATAGAATGTTAAAAAGGTCATAGTATGTCAAAAAAGTAAAAAAATATAATTTGTCAAAAAAAGTATGAAAAAAGTCATAGTATGTCAAAAAAGTAAAAAAATATAATTTGTCAAAAAAAAGTATGAAAAGTCATAGTATGTCAAAAAAGTCATAGTATGTTAAAAAAGTAAAAAAATATAATTTGTCAAAAAAAGTATGTAAAAAGTCATAGTATGTCAAAAAAGTCATAGTATGTTAAAAAAGTAAAAAAATATAATTTGTCAAAAAAAGTATGAAAAGTCATAGTATGTCAAAAAAGTGACTCTTACCTTTAAATATTCTTCCCAGACCCCTGAAGTCCATCTGATCAGAACAGTTGAAGACCACGACATACTTTCCCAGACAGCGGCCCATGTCCTTTGTGGTCTCCGTCTTGCCTAATAACAAAAAACATATTTGCCACATCTCAATATGAGGTGCAAAAACGTCTATGCCAAAAATAAATGTATTCTCCAACCAAAACACCTACTTCAACTTATCTCTCTAATCTAATACCCTGAAATAGTAAAAATAATAACAATAATAATAACACGCTTGTGTATCAGGGCGACAGCTTTTATTTTCTCCTGTCCCATTAATCATTTCACAACCCTCACTATATATTTTGGGAGCCCCATGGTGAGTTATCACTGCTGTAAAGAGACAAGGCCTCAGATAGATGCAGTCAATATATTGTCGTCATTTCATCATCTTGGTGTCATTTTACTTTTACCTGCATGTCTGCAGTCCTGTCTGAGAACGTTTCCTAATTGGATAAAATCAGTATTTCACGGACACACTTCTAGGCCTCGGCCTCACCTGTTCCTGCAGGACCAGCCGGCGCTCCACCCATACTCATACCGAGAGCCTGGGCGAGGGTGATGTAGCACCTGGCCAGACACAGACGGGAAGGCAGTTCAATAAGAAGGCTAAAAACAAAGCATTTTCATTTCCCCCTCACGTTTTATTCACACACACACACACACACACACACACACACACACACACACACACACACACACACACACACACACACACACACACACACACACACACACACACACACACACACACACACACACACACACACAGTTTGATTTTCCACTTGTGGGTTGGACGTCGGGCACGGCTTGAGAAGGCTGCTTGGGGATTCAGCATCTTGCTCAAGGACACTTCAGCAGAGACACGAGGACCATCTCGCTAAACACGGATCTCCCCTTTCACTTTGTGTCCTTCAGAAAATGTAATATTAAAAAAAAAATGAAAAACCTGATATTTTCCAAATCAACATTGCTTTTTGCTTTCATGCGATACCACTTCCTCCTTCACTGGTTTCGTCTTTCACAGCATCTGTCCTTCATCCGCTCGGTTTGGAAAAGTAAAGAGCTCTTTTCTTTCCTTTCACAGCACATACGAACCAAAGAGTAGGAGTCGGATATTATTTCCGGCGAGGGAAAGAAGGCAGTGAGGAGATCCGGGCGGCCTCGCCACCTTTGGCCATAAAGGCCGCATACCACTTCTTTGGAGAGCTGCTGTCTGCTGGTCGCCCCCTCCTTGCTGCTGTCTCCTCATCTCTTTCTCCTCGTCTCATCTCGTTTCCCTCTGTCTCTTCTCATACGTCCTTCTCTGTGGGTATTAGTCTGACACAGGCTGCTGGTGGGGTTCTGCCTACCTCCCACTGGCGGACTCTCTCCCTCTCTCCGTCAGCCAGTGACAGAGGTGATGGCTACAGTGCAAGATTGCCTTCTCGTCCTCTCTAATTTCTTCTCTTCCCAATCACACCGGTCTCTCTCTCTCTCTCTCTCTGTGTTTCTCTTACTCGTTCCTCTCCTTCCTCAAGTCCAGTCATTAGTCAGCCATAGTAACTAACTCTCAGTTAAATATGAATTGATGATGTAGTGAATAACTTTCCTCCATCACAGATGCCACCGTTACCAGTATGTATCTTTGGAAGGTATCCTTGGATTGGTGCTGAGAGCATTTCAGATGACAGGGAGGCCAAAGTGAGAGGATCAAGCAGAAGCAAGTTTCTGCATTTGCATTTGCAGCTTATGGCAGATGCCATGTTGAGGAAAAGTAATGATAGTAATACTTATGGAGAGTCTTTCCTTACAGGCATTCTGGATGTAGTACTTAGTTGTACACTAAAACATGAATATGAGATATATTTGAATCATTTCCCATTATGTGCGGGTCAGTACAAAAGTACATTCATATAATTTGAATTACGGCTTAATGAATGTGTGTGTGTGTGCGTGCGTGCGTGCGTGCGTGCGTGCGAGTGTGTGTGTGTCCATGGATGACCATCGTACCTGTCAGTCAACGGCGTAATGACGAGCCTTTCAGTGCAGCCCAAGAATTCGTTCTGGTAGCTGAATCCCACGTCCGTGATGTTGATGATCATCTTGTCCGAGTCCTCGTTGAAGTAGAAGCGGCACTGCTTCAGCCACTCAAAGTCATTAGGGCTTTTGACATGGAGCCGGCACTGGAGGCAGAAGGGATGAGGGTAAGAGGAGGGGGGAGGGAGGGAGAGAAGAGAGGAGTCATGGAGAGCCAGGGGAGGAGAGAAGATGGCCGGTGAAGAGAAAGGAAACCACAGGGAGGTGATGGGAGGTGAGAGATAAAAGCATGGAAAAGAGGGAAAGAGGGGTTAAAGGTCAGGATGCATGAGTGAGCATGAGGTGACAGGGAGGTTACATTAAGAAAGGTGGAAAGAATGGGAGAGCCAGGTAAGGAGAGGATGAAAGAACAGAGGCGAGGGGTCATAAGATGAAAAGAAGGCGAGAGGAAGATAAAGATGAGGGGAGAAGGATGCCAAGAAAGAAATAAGTTAGTCGGGGAATAAAATGAGTATATGGAGTACACGGAAAAGCAGTGGCAGAGAAAAAAAAAACAGGGTGATGAATTAAAAGATGAAATACAAAGAGATAAAAGGCATGAGCAGGACAAAGATGATGGGATAGAGGGGGTTATTATGGGAGAGTGAAGTTAGAAAAATGAATTTTTTTTAAATATGTGCCGGATGAGGGTAAAATGTGTGGGAGAGAGAACATTGGAGTAGAATAAATGAATAAAAGTACGAGGGGATTAAAAAAATAATCAGGATTTGTTTTTGTTATACCGCACACCTGTTATATTCACCTTGGAGACCGGCCAGAAAATGTACTCGGCCTCGAGAGGAGACTTCAAAGACCTTTTCTTCTAAAGTCTAAATATCACTTGGCTACCAATGAAAACACTTTGAAGACTTTCGTCGATTGACTTTGCAGCAAACAGCATGTGGTACCTTCACCCCGAGGCGGCTGAATATCAAATGCAGTTTTTACAAAAGGAGACCCGTCTTGAGCGGCTGATTCTGATCGGATGAACCGGAGAGGAGCTTGTTTGTATTCAGCATACTGAGCAGTCATCAACCCCAGAGGTGATTTTCACCTGACATAAAATACCTGGTAAAAGATACTTCTGTTCAAAATGTGTTAAAATACAACTATACAAGGTAAATTGAAGTCCTCTTCTATTATTTTAACCTATATAATTTCTCAGAAAATGAAAAACAGATATCATGGGGGGACCGTGAAAAAAGGCTCAAAATTGGGTGAAAAATGAGGAAATCGTCAATAAAACCTGATTAAAAACATAAATAATGGAGCTATGAAGTTGTTCTTTGGTCCACATGTTCCTGGGACATGTGAGCCTTGTTCTGTGAAGGAAAAGTCACACATGTCAATGTAAAAACCCATCCGATTTCTTTTTAACCCTCCAACACTAACGTCGGGTAAAAATCACCCGAACACCTGCCTGTTGAAAAAAAACAGGGATCGGAGCAGAGAGACACGCCCACTTTCAATAACGTCAGTGAGAAGCAGGAAGCTACACAAGGACCCACGCAACTCAGAAAAAAGCAACACAATGAAAATAACGTAAATATAATCGCTCTACGTTAGTGTTCTAGGGTCAAAGTGAAATACTGACCAGGTCGTCAAATATATCCCTCTGGTGGACATGGATGGTGATGAGGGTCTCGTACTTGGTCCTCTCCACGGCGCCCAGGTCTCTGGTGGTCATGTCGATCAGGGTGTTGAGCAGCTCCAGGAACAGCTGGTTGGTTTTGGCCATAATGCGGCGGTCATACCGAGCGTTGGTCAGGGCCTCCTCGGCGTCCCTGGTCCATATCATTTGAATACCGAGCAAGCCCACCTGGATCGAGGTAAAAAAAAAGGTATGTGCTGATTCCCCGGATTGGCTGACAATCACAGAGCGTTTTGAGATATAAGTGGATGAATTCTTTGAATCTAATTCATGGTTTATGTTTATTAAGGATAACCATTAGTCTACACCGTAGTGGAGACTATTCTTCATGGGGTCCAGGCAAAAAACATTACAATGCAGATCATAAAATGCATTACAGCATGATCAATGTTGGTGGACAAAAAACACAGACTTAGAGAACAACATTTACAGTAAGAAATAAAATAAACAAAAAAAGAACAGAATTAAAAACAACATTTCTTTTTTGTCCGAAAATACCTAAAATAATAACCTAATCTACTCTAATTTCCTTTCTGATTATTGCTGCCTTAAGTTTCCTTTTGAACTCACATGTATTTCTTGTTAGAGTCAAATATGAGGGGAGCACATTCCAGTATGCAATAGCTCTGTACATTATGTTTTCTTAAGTGCATTGGTTCCGGGTAGAGGAAGAGCATGGTATACCTGAGCAGGGAAGGAGTTGAGGAAGTCGATGAGCTGGAAGCCAGAGTCCTGGATGGTGACGGCGGCCTGTCGGATCACCAAGTGCAAAGACCTCTGGGATTCCTTCAGCAGGGCGTTGAGCCACACCTCCACGTTCCCCTCCGCCGTGACGGGGCGCTCCAGCTCCACGGACTCCCCCTCCCGAGACGATACAGCCAGAATACGATCGTATATCTGAGAGGGATGACGTTGATTATCATATTTCACTTGAGAGAGAAGGGACAAAATATGACATCATGTTTCTTTCTTCCAAATTCAGATTAATCAATTACATTTTTTGTTGCAATCTTTTCAGAAAAAAAAGAGGTTACGTTATTTTCATTGTGTTGCTTTTGTCTGAGCTGTGTGGGTCTTTGTGTAGCTTCATGCTGCTCACTGATGTTATTGAAGGTGGGCGTGTCTTTATTTGAGGTGGGCGTGTCTCTATTGAAGGTGGGCGTGTCTCTATTGAAGGTGGGCGTGTCTCTATTGAAGGTGGGCATGTCTTTATTGATGGTGGGCATGTCTTTATTTGAGGCAGGCGTGTCTCTATTGAAGGTGGGTGTGTCTTTATTGAAAGTGGGTGTGTCTTTATTGAAGGTGGGCGTGTCTCTATTGAAGGTGGGCGTGTCTCTATTGAAGGTGGGCGTGTCTCTCTGCTCCAATCCCTGGTTGTTTCAACCTTCACGTGTTACGTTAGTGATAGAGGGTGAAAACATTCCGGATGGTTTTCCCATTGAAGGAGACTTTTCCTTCACAGGACAAGGCTCACATGTCCCAGGAACATGTGGACCAGAGAACAAGTTCATAGCTCCATTATGTTTTAATCAGGTCCCCCATGATACCTGTTTTTAGTTTTATGAGAAGTTCTATAGGGTAAAATAAAAGAAGAGGACTTCAATTTGCCTTGTATTGCTGTATTTTTATATATTTTGATGAGAAGTATATTTTATCAGTTACATTATATCAGGTGAAATATACCCAACGTTAGTGATGGTGTTAATATCTGTAACGTTAGTGATAGTGTTACTATATTTAATGTTACCGTTCTGGGTTAAGGTCCAAAGGAAACTTCACCTTGTCATGGAACCGGACACATTTGATGTTGTCGAACACGTTCAGAAGATGGGCCTGGATGGTGTGCGAGTCCGAGGCCTGGCCCAGGATCTCCAGCAGGGCCGGGTCAGAGACGAAGAAGAAACGAGGAAACAGCAGACGCTTCTTCTCCAAATAGCTGTTTGACAGCATGGGACAAAAATAATTAACCGTTACGTCTCAAAGCACCTTGAGTCTGAACAACTGACACTTCAAACCTTCATATTGTTGTGAGGTGTGAGTTATTAAAATGAGAGTACCCACCCTGTGAGGGACTTCTGGCAGATCTCCAGCTGTTCCAGGAGGTGAGGCAGCAGCTGTCCCATGGTCTCGTCTCCCACGCATGACTGCACGACATTGGGCATCTCATGCGCTCGCATCATGATCTTCACCCAGGATTTGTCGATGTTAGAGAAACGCTTTGCTTCCTGAAGTTTGAGTCACATAATCAGGATTATTTTCTCTTGTTGCAATGCAAAAAAAACACCAATATATATATGACAAATATGACTAAATCTACCTTCGGCAGCTGTTTGGCGATGTCTCCACCCACAAACACAGCCTCCAGGTAGATCCAGAGGTTCTGGACGGTCATCCAGTTTTCTATGATATCGGTAGTGTTGGAAAGATTCTGAACCCACTTCTGGATCTGGGCTTTAAAGGGGGTGTTGTACCTGGAAAATACATCACATGCATGTATGTTTAACATATACCTGTTTGATTGCTGTTATGTCTCCAAAGCATGGAGGCAGATCAAGCCTGATAATTGAATGGTTACGAGTGTCAACGTAAACATACCTGTTGCTCATTAGAGAGCCCAAAACCATCAGGCTGTCCTCCATGCTTGCAATGATCTCTGAGGTGCTGTCTCCTCTCAGCAGCAGCTCTCCGCGGGTTTTAAAGTTGGCAAACGTAAAAGTCTTATTGTCCCACTCGGCGATCACCTGCTTCAGCTTCTGCTCAATGTCGCGCTCCTTCACCGCACTGATACAGATGTCCTAAAAACACATGTAAAAACACCTCAAAAGTGGTTAAAAAGCAGAAACACTTTAACTAAATATAAGAAAATACATTTTCAATTCCATCCATCCATCCATCCATCCATTTTCCACCGCTTATCCGGGGTCGGGTCGCATTTTCAATTCCTCGGCAGGATATTAGTACATTAGTATATAGAGTACATGTCGGAGGAGGAAGAAGAAAATGTAAATGTACAAAATATTCCAGTGAGAAAGCTGATATTGTATATTATCACATTATAATAATTTAACCTTTTCAACATAATTATCAAATATCGTCAACGATATTTTGAAGCTTGCGATACTTTGACTAAATAAACAAACAAAAAACATAATTTATATCGTCAGAGAGAAAAAAAAGATTAGTATTGACAGGTAATTTATTGGCTAGTGTAAAGATGGTGCTAGTATAAAAAAAATGCATATTGCATATTGTAACTGTATCTTAACATCATGCAATACCTACATTTCATCAAACTGAATAACTAATTGTAATATTACTAAAATAAGATAAGATAAGATAATCCTTTATTAGTCCCGCAGTGGGGAAATTACAGGATTACAGCAGCATTGCTCAGAACGTAAAGATAAAAGAAATCAAGTAATATAAATAAACAGTAATAAACATAATAAAATAAAACAGTAAATAATAAATTGAATGTACAGTAGAATATTGAATATACAAATTACAAAAGTATTACAAAATATTGCACCAGAATGAGTTAAAGTGACCAGAGTGATAAAGTGTTCAAGTATTGAGAGTTGAATGTTTGTGGGCTACTGGGAGGTCAGCTTGTTGTGCAGCCTGTAATCTTTACTGTAAGTTTGCTATACAAAATAAAAGCACTTTTACAATTCTCTTGGCTTGCATAGGAAACTTTTCCTTCTTACCTCAATCTCCTCCTTATACTTGAGCAGAGGCGCCTCCATAATGTTGCGTAGCTTGAACGTATCAGATTCCACCTCAAAGGTGTGCCCCGTCACCTGAGCACAAACCAGAGACTCGCTGGTCAAAGTGCGGAAATTATTGTTGTATTAATTCAAAACAGCAGCGATTATCATTACTGCTATTATAAGGACAGCGGTGGTGTGTCGGTGGCCTTGATTCACGAACCTCAGTGATTCTCTTCCAGTGGCGCGTCATCATGGCCTTGTTGGTCATGAGCTCCAGCAGGGGGCAGCACTCGTTGAATTCATCGATCGTTTTCTTCAGGTCCATGAAGGCCTGCCACTCCTTGAGGGCTCGAGGCAGCTTGCGACACCTGGAGTTATAGGATACGATCATCAAACGCACGGCTCATGAACGGCTCAGAAACTAGAGATTCATTCTGACTGCTAGCCGCCGACAACCTTCCACTATTTTCACACCGTCACCAGACATGTCAAAATCCAGTTTTAAACCTTTAACTCGTATTCTCCGAGCCTCTTGCAGTGAAGTCGTGCACGACGGCCCCTTTTCACAGCGGCCTTTTAGACGCGCCATAACATGGTGAACACATGTGGAAATGACTAAATGAACTATGGTGAGTGTCACAACCATTGCAGCACATCTTGGCCTGACACCACCAGATCAGTTAAATAGTGCAGCAACATTGGTAGTGTATCATTTAACCCATGCACGTGTGCATGTGCAACGTGCAACGTGCATGTGCATGCGCAACGTGCATGTGCATGCGCAAACGTGAGATAAACAAAACAGGGGAACTACTGACAGATAAAAAGCTCCATTTCTACGAGTCTACACTCGACTGGGTATCTTTAATTGTAGTATTTCTTTTTAATTTTGCACAATTCAAACAATAAAATTCAAAAATAAACAAACATAATAGAGATAAATTAATATCACTGTGCAGGAAGAGGCAAAAAGCCAACTGGGCTTATTTGAAGCCTCCACCTATATAATATTTAACATTTTACAAAATGAAATATGCATAAGAAGAAGAAAAAGAAAGAAAAGAAAAATAACGTAATTATGTCGAGTGTGTGTGCGTGAAAGTAAGCTGCGGTATCTATAAATTTAAAGTTATATCTATAAATGTAGATATAACAGCTCACAACATTTTCTTCCTAAACAAACGGTCCACCTGGTCTGAAAGTCCAGCAGCTCGTTGTTGACCTTCTCGATGTGGATGTCGGCCCAGAGGATGTCGTAGTAGCCGTTGACCGTCTCGATGACATTGTTGTAAAGGCCATACAACTTCTGCAGCAGGGCCAGCTGCTTCCTGATCTCTAACAGCTGGGGATGCTGGGTAACGGGGAGGCCAAACAGCTCCTCCCCTCCTGTGTACGTAATGTACTTCCTGAACAGGTTGTCAAATTGATTCTGGAGAGAGGAAAGAATCATAAATCAGTACAATGATGAAAAATGGAAAGGACAAATGATACATTTGGAGTAAAACTGTGTTTGTGCAATTCCCCAAGTATACATTGTATACACAATACAACAAGCAAGTACAGTTCATTTGCAGTTCATTTGCAATGAATAAAACAAGATATAACAAAATAAAAACTCATGTATAACTTTGTTGGGTACATTTCCAGATCTCTTACTCACTAAACAATGAACTTAATTATCTCGCCGAGCTCAGATAGTGGAAAACAAACCTGGAACATGATGAGCCGATCACTGGCGTCCTGAGGGGCCAGCCCCACCGCCATGGGGCCGTCCTGAATCAGGGAGGATTAAGTCGGTCTATGAGCACAGCAATATGCTTAGTTCATGTATTAAGTATTTCAAGCCTTTCAGTGTGTGTGCACACACACACACACACACACACACACACATGCATTTCTATCTTGCATGCCCAGTGTTCTCTGTTCTCCTAACCTTGTCATAATCCTGGTAAAAGTGTTGGCAGTCCTCCAGGAAGGTCTCCACGTTGCTGACCAGCTCCCCTCTGAAGTTGGGCTGCAGGGCCACCAGCTCGTTCTGCACCTCGGTGCTCCGGGACAGCAGCTTCTCCCAGGTGTAGCGCAGCGTGTCCACCTTGTCGGCCTCCTCTTTGGCCACCGACAGCCCGTACTTGTGAAGCATGGCGTACGACTCCTGTGAGGACGAAATCACACGCCAGTATCTCACCCGACATCTACGTGTATATGTCGTATATATCGGCATCACTTTGGAGCGTAATCAAACGTTTACATAAAACATGGAAGAGTTTTTAATTCCTACATTCCCTCCGTACTCTGTGAGCATTTGATTCAGGACTCTCCCTAAATAATAATTATACATTTTATTTGTATAGCGCTTTAAAAAAGGTACTCAAGGCACTTTACACGGTAATGACAAACAATAAAGGCAGTGACTGATGGCTCAGTGGTTAGCAGGTCTGACTTTAAATCAGAGGATCGGTGGTTCGATCCCCGGCTCCGCTAGTCCATGTCGATGTGTCCTTGAGCAAAGACACTTAACCCTCATTGCTCACCGTTGCTGTGACTACGGTCTACTGTATATCATGTAAGTCTCTTTGGATAAAAGCCTCAGATAAATGAAATGTAATGTCATGTAATTCGTATAGTGCTTTAAAAAGGTACTCAAGGCACTTTACATGGTAATGACAAACAATAGAGGCAGCCATAAAACAATAACGATGACAATAGTGAAAAATAAACTAGTATCGCAGATTAAATAAATGGGTTTTAAGTGCTGTTTTGAAAGTGAAATGCTTTCATGGATGTTATTTAGATGGTTCATGTTGAAATACACCGACTGGGACCTTCAGGTGCACACCGGTGAAAGCCACTCTCACCACACACACACACTCCAACCCGGCTGAAGCGCCCTCATGTGCACTGCAGGAAGCATCTGGTCCTTCCCCCAGTGAGCCTGTGTGTGTGTGGGCAGGAGGTCTGAAGCGACCTGCACCGCCCGGAGGACCCGACGCTGCGCTTACCTCCACGGGGCCGACTTGAAAGTCAACAGATATCTGGTGCTCTCTGATCTCCTTGAGCGAAGCCATGGCGATGCGGATGTCGTCCAGGTCTTTGATCGGCCGGTTCAGCTTCTTTCCCGCTTCGTCGACGAAAGCGAAGACCTGCTCCATGTCGGAGCGATATTTCCTGTTGCAGTACAGCCCGTAGTCCACCATCCAGTGCTTGGTTTCAGCGGTGAGCGACATCTTCAGGTCCGCTGGGACAAAGAAGAACACGTGAGCATGCAGAGACCAGTGATGAGTCGGCTGGAAGTCACTTATATGTTCCCTGTTAAGCTTTCTTTATCGGTAATGAAGAAATATTGTAGTTGAAGCATCAAAGTCAGCTGGTAACACTCACAACTCTAACCTGTGAATAGAGCCAGAGCGCCGACAGCAATGAACTCCGGTTCTGAGTTTATCTCCAGCTCCAGGTCTCGGTAAAAAATAATCTGGCTCTCAAACTCTGACAGCAAGGGGCTGCCCTGAATGAATCTGTAAAAAAAAAAAAAAAACACAAGCCCAAAAAAATAAAAGTGCTGACATGAAGCTGTTCTTCTGGCGGTAACTTGATGCATAGAAAAGTAAACCGTTAGTTCTCGTCGTACTTTCTCATGGTGTCTTCGCGGTCCTTCCTCCAGATGTGATGGTAACGGCTGAACCGGTCCAGAGCAGTCATCACTTCCTGTAAATCAATATATAATAGAAGTTATGTGAAGTTATTAAAAAGCAGAAAACTACAGTCGTTGCCTATTGTACAGAGGACAAACGTAGTATTGACACTGTATAGTTTAGATTCAGATACATTTTAATAATGCCGTATGATTCCTAATTTATTTCTCTTAGTTCTGTACATATATATATATATATATATATATATACGCTTCAGTGGGATGTCTTGATGAAATTGAAGGGCCTGCACCTTCTTGGTGGAGCTGATGGAGGTGCTGAGAACAGACACCAGCTTGACTATCTCCTTGTTGTCAGACACACTCTTGTAGTAGTTTCTAGTCTGGAACGGGAGAGCCTGGATCACAGAGGCCGAAATATCGGAGGCGCTGCCGTCTGAAGAGTTTGGAAAACAGAGGACAGGATGGATTGAAACATAAACAAACAGCTTGGCTTCTGCTAGAAACCCTTCATGGAGAATTACTAATCAATACAGGGCTGTTCAGAGAGTTGGAAGCTTGTAAAAAACAAAGTGTTGAAGATAAAACTTAGCCGTGCCGCTTCAGATGTGGATAAAATGCCTTAATATCACGTGTTACCGAAATCATTACGACTTCACCGGCAGGGCTTTCATTGAATTGATCATCTGAAAAGTGCAGAAACTATTCTCTGATTCCCATCTGGAACGTGTTGACATCCAACCTGCGATCCAAATCGATCTCCATCACCCACCTCCGTGTTTCAAATTAGATTTAAAAAAACGTCTTTCGTTGAAACATCTTCCTTCCAAAGCCACTGAAATATTCATGTAATTCTCATCAACACATTTCTGTCTGCTCCTCTGGCAGATTTGGTTTTGCTCTGCTGAGCTGTGAAATAAGGAGATCCGAGTACCGGGTGACTGTGGTGCAGCAGCTAATGATTAATGTTCTGGTCTGCGTGCTGCAAACAATGTGGGTGACTCTCTGGCACCCCGGGGTGCCGCGTCCTCTCTTACCGGCCAGGCTCCTGTACGTCGTGGCTCCATCCTCCGACTCGCTCTCAGAACCGTCCGGTTTCAGCACCGTCATCCGTCTCTCATTCATTTTTCTCTGCAAAATGGGAAAAGGGCGTAAAAGGACAAACTTCAGGGTTTGTGTGGTCGACTACGGGACCATGAAAGAAGTAAACATCTGTTAGCACTTGATTTCCTCCTCAGGTCAAACCCACCTTGGAGATCCTGTCTTTGCTCCACTGGCTGACTCCTTTGCTGACACTGACGACACACTCCACCGCCTTGTTTAACGCCTGTTGGACCTCCTCCAGAGCTGGAACCATGGCGATTTTAGGGATGGAGAGGGTCACATTGACTCTGAAGATTGCCTGCTGACCGCTGCTTTTCCCACGGCTGGGTGAGTCGACTTCAGCTGCAGGGGCAGAGAAGAGATTTAATTCAGGATGTGCTTCAAAGATGGACATTTTAGGAGCTCAGTGGACAGAACAGCCCAAATACTGCGAGCATGCTTCCTCCACACTCACCCAAGAAGTGCGTGAGCGAGGAGGCGTGAATGCGCTTGCGCAGCATCTCCAGGGTGTTGCGTGTCAACCGGAGCAAAGCGTCCACGTTGCGGTGGTTGAAGTAGGAGAGCAGCTCCTGGGCTTCCTCCTCCATCACCTCCATCAGGTCCCTCTTCTTCCTCCTCCTCACCAGGGGAGAGGAAGGGCCAACGCTGGCCGGAGGCAGCAAGGTGTTTCTGGAGAAGAGGTGGCCCTCCGAGCGGCCTTCGTCTTCACCTGAGATGAGGTGACACAGCTCTAATACAGAGGGAAGAAACACATCTTCTGATTGATCTCAAAGGGAAAACGTTAGCACACCTTCGCTGTCCATGTGGTCCACGGTCTTGCTGCCGGCGCAGCTTTCCTCCTCCGTCTTCTCCACCTCCTCCTTCTGACTGTGGTCAAACTCCAGCAGCATGTTGATCAGCTCGTTGGCGGCCTCCTCCACCAGCGAGCTCTTAGTGTGGAGACTCTGGGCCTGTCTGGTGCACAGGTCCTGTACAAATATGTGAATAAGACACGGCAAATTCCATTAAATAATTCAGATTCTGGCATTATACGACATAAATAGGCCATAATGCACAATATAATGATTAGTCTTTCCGATGACGACTAAGCCAGCTATTCCCTCCCGTTAATAAATCATAACTGCTGACCTGCGACTGCTAATGAACCACTTTGTGCTCGTCCACAAGCAGTGGCACAGGAAGTATATAGCAATAACCTTCATGGTGAAGATTTATGAATGATTTAATATATACATGTTGTACAAGTCTCCATTAATGTAATGGATAATTTAATTAATGCCTTCAGGGAAATACAAAAATATATATACAGTTTGAGAAGAAAATGCTTAATAAGTACTTTAAAGGCGCATTAAAGCCCCTTGGCATGTAATAAAATGTGCATGTAAGCATAACTTCTTGAGAATTATAGCACGCAGGTCGGGGTGAGCTCAGTAAATCCATAAGCACAGACTTTATTGTGTAATTTGACAACGTAATTACCCTGGTGGTCTGAAAAAACTCCTCACAGGTGACGGGTTCGTCCTCCGGCAGCTCACACAGCGTGGATCCGCTCATCTCCTGCAGCACGGCGTCGATCCTGAACTCCACCAAGTCGTTCACCCGGTCCATCAGCAGCTCCAGCTCAGCTGGAGAGGAAGGAGGAGGGGATGGAGGAGGGGAAGATGTGGAGGAGGGAGAGGGACAGCGATTATCAAGAGAAATCAATCGATTCTAATCGTACACGACGCCGCCGGCTGATGCGGGTCATGGGTCTCTGTTCGTGGGTCTCTGGTCGTGGGTCTCTGGTCGTGGGTCTCTGGTCGTGGGTCTCTGGTCGTGGGTCTCTGGTCGTGGGTCTCTGGTCGTGGGTCTCTGGTCGTGGGTCTCTGGTCGTGGGTCTCTGGTCGTGGGTCTCTGGTCGTGGGTCTCTGGATGCTGCTCTCACCCAGAGCCTTGTCGATGCGGCCCAGGTACTTGTCTATGTTCAGCGAGGTCCAGTTGATGGAGGTCAAGCCCGGCTGAATGGCCTCGTCCACCTGCAGAGGGCATCGTGGATGACACTCATCAGATTTTATTTGTACGAGCAGACAGAAAATCATCACATCATCTGTTAAAGAGGGGTTGGCTAATTTACACACCTGAGTTAAAATTAGAGAATAGCTGATGAAGACTAATTAAATTAAAAGCATATTGCCTCTGTAGCGGATTACATCTCTATATTTAGATATATTCTTATAAATCAATGTAAATTGTATCATATCTTTAAATATTAAAGCCTATGTTCTGTATTCAATATTCACATTGTGAAATAATATGTTATCATTAATTACAATTTAGATTGTGGGCAGTTATCTAACACTTGTGCCCCACATGGTATATTTTGGCATATGGATTACATTTTAACAAGGGTTTAGTTCAACCTAAGCATATAATAAAAATGTCCCAACTGAACCATTTTAAACCATAAAGTTTCAGCATGGCTTCAGAATTTTAGTTTGTACTATTTTCCACCAGATTGAGCAATTTTTTCATAATTGTTATTATGTTTTCATAAAAACAAAAAGCAACAACATTATGTAAATATGTAAAACTGACATTTTAGGGGTTCAAACTTGAATTAATTCATATTTGGTAATTATGACCATGACTGATGTTTGCTAAAAAAAAGATAACTCAGTGAAAGTGGAAAATGACATTAATACATAACTTTATGGCAGTTTTTACACTAAGGATATCAGAGTAATGTCTTCTAAAGTGTTTTTTATTATTTAGTATGAATACAGTACACTATCCAGTAGATAAATAAACAAATAACATGCAGGATATGGATTACATCATAACCACATCTTACCTTCGCTACATGCGGCATGGCGAGCTGTTCAAAAGCCGTCTGAATCTTTGACCGCACTCTGCTGTTCTCACTCAACATTAACTGGAGGAAAAATATATATGTATATATATTAATGTACATAATAAATATGACACAGGGTACGTTTATACTTGATAAACGCACAATACATTTTGCATTGCTTCTTTAAGTCGTATGCGGTTGCAGATGTGTGTGACTGTAACGTCCACCTGTAATTTGTTGTAGTTCTTCTTCAGCGTTTCCTGTTTCTGCCGCAACAGAGCGGCAAACGGTGGGATCTCCAGATGCATCCTCGCCATGCAGTTCACCTCCCGGATCTGTGTCAGAACCTCCGGGTCAAAGTTCACCACCAAGCCCCCGGTCTCTGGAGATCTGACCAGCAGAGAGGCCTGCAGGCCCACCCGGGCATCCTCCATCTGGGCCGGAGGCGTCGGGGAAAAGGAGAAGTGAGTTAAGTTGTGAAGAAGAGTGAAAATAAAGAGAAATCTGTGAAAGACCAATGGATAAAAGGGGAGAAACACATATTTATTCCCTTTACCTTCGTCATCCAGCTGTGATGGTAGAGCATCTCAAACTCCAACAGGACCCGTGCCACCCTGTTAAAGTTTTTGATGATCCTCTTGGCCTCCGGTGTGGAAAGAACCCCAGGATGCTGCACAGAGGGTGGGATGGTTCTGAGCAACTTAATAACAAATGCACCGATAATGTTGAACTAAAACACCACCACAGAGGGATGAAGTCCAATAATACCTGTTGGAAGAGATCCATGGGACCCTGGATCCGGCTGGACAGCTGCCGAGCCCACATGACCCGGCCCGCCACCAGGGGCATGTCCCGGCCAATGGGCGGGTCCAGCTTCTGCCTGGTGTAGATACGGGAGACCGTTTCAATGTCCCGGCCGTAGTTCTGCAGAATGCGCTGGTACTTCTCCTCAATGCCGAGGTCCGGGATGCCCAGTCTGATTTTCAGTTGAATGCAAAAAAAAAAAGTTGTTTAAATATAGTTAGAAATATAGTTACGCCTGCTTTTTATTAGCTCATGGTCTGGTTTCTCAACCTTTTTTCAGTTAAGTACCCCGTATGGACTTTTTTTTCTTCTAATTTATGCTTTTAAATACATATTTCTTTAAATCTAACACACCCCCTGAAGTGCCTTCTCATTCCCCCGTGTGAGAACCTCTGGTCTGTAGCATCGACTTGGAGACATTTTGACATATCATTGCAGGAAACACACAGGTGTAAGTAATAACTCAACAATGGGACCAGTCCTTTAGATATATATATATATATATATATATAGATATATATAGATATAGATATATAGATATATCTATATCTATATCTATATAAATATAAATATTTCAGCATTAATTTATGTCAGTGAGCCAGCATGCACAAAAGGACCCTGGAACTGTAATTATGTTTCCTGTTACATTTCTGCTTAAGGTGATGAAATATCCACAGTGAGAAAAGGTCTATTCAGAGTCCTGCTGGTTTTTTATTTCAGTTATTTGATAAGGTACTCATTTACACCTGAGATAGCATGCAAATGCAATTAACCTTTCCTAATTGGCTGGTGGGATAGAGAGACGTTTCCCAGACTAAGCAGTCTTTGTTTTTTGGATGATACAACATGCAAAAGAAAAGGGGTCACCTTTCGAACTTCTTCAGCACATTTAGAGCTCTCTCCGTATTTAGAATTTTTTCAAAGGTGCTGTCCATGAAACCCTTCAGCTGACTCTGGAAACACAAAGGTAGGAATAAATATTGAGACAAAAACAAATCAAATACAAATGAACATCTCCCAGAAAGTGATTACACATATATATATATATATATATATATATATATATATATATATATATATATATATATATATATATATATACACATACATACATACATACATACATACATACATACATACATACATACATACATACATACATACATACATACATACATACATACATACATACATACATACATACATACATACATACATACATACATACATACATACATACATACATATATATATATACACACACTAGGGCTGTCAAAATTGCTCAAAAATGACGTTCGAATATTCCCTTTAAAAAAACACATATATTCGAACATATTCGAATATTCGAAGTTGCGCATTAGGCACGTCAATAACAGGACAAATTAATACAACGAGACATAACTACTTGTACAGGTAATTTATTTAAGTTTAAACATATTTAACAACATATTATCTACACGAAAATAAGTAAATGAACTAATGGCCAAGACCGCGGACCTCTCTCTCTCACCGTCGCGCTCTCTGTGCATAGCGGTTTAAATGAACGACAACAATAAACTAATGCTGAGTGCTGATCAATAGTTTTGTGCAAGCAATTTAAGGTTGCGACTCTTGTCCCAAATATGGCTTCATTCAGTGATTGAAACACCCGCAAAGCAGACAGTCGCGCCGCTGTTGCCGCTGTGTTTTTTTTTTTTTTTTTTGACATTCGAATATTCATTTTCACATTCGAATATTCTGTTTTTTAATAACTATTCGAATATATATTCGAATATAGAATATTCGTTGACAGCCCTAATACACACACAGACGTGTACTATTAATAATCTCACATCAATCCCAGTATTTCCCCATGCAACTTCAACCTGAGCAGATCCCTGATCAGCTATATGTGAACGTGAAGGTTCGTGGTACAGTCAGTGTGGAGGAAACTCAGAAATGTGTTGCGTCTGTAATATTTGACTCACATGAAGCTCAGATGTGCTTTTGCAGAATTCTTCATAGTCGACGTCAAAGTCGGTTCTTCTCTGGTCAAGGAAACTGTAATGCTTTTTCTTCATGTTCAGCACAATAGTCTATCACACACACACACACACACACACAAACAAAGGCATACAAAAATGTACAATAAGCTTTATTTTTTCAACCACTTTTTTTTTTTAAGCCTCTCAAAAATGCCACTAATTATTTTAGCTGCAGTCCAACTTGAGCTGGGAACTGTTGCTATTCTGTTTTTAAATCTTTGACTAACCCCGTGTCATCTCACGGATGTTGGCAACATATCTGTCGTCTTATTCTTCTTAGTTTATCTGGGTTTTAAAATAGCAAAAGGACAAAGAGTGCATCCTGGAAATATAATATAAAATCTTAAAGCTTAGCATAAATAATCTACACAGTGAAGAGTTACCTGGGCCATGAACTGACTTAAATGCATTACACAAACTGGACAGCATGCAAAACATTTGCTAGTAAATGACTGATGAAAAACAAATGTTGGCGCTGGTTCTCAGTTCCATGCAGTTAGTGTCCTCATATTGTTACCAGGTGCATGAGCAGTGGTAAAAGTGAATGTGGATGAATATTAACACTGCATGTCAGCTATGAAAATGGGCCATGCATTACTAAAAGACTGCGGTGAGACTTTACCTCCCATTTCGCCTGCATTTCTGCAGTCTGTGCATCCGAGGAAGCAGAAACAAACACAGCTCACGTCAATGAACTCTCCGGGGAAAACATCTCAACACCAATGAGACGCTATGAGACATTCCCAGTGTGACTCTACACAAACATTTTGCACATTTCACGCATTTAATATACAATAAACGTGACACTTGCTCTTTTCCTTGTAGCCTTCGCCACCCTGATGTATTGAAAAATCAATGAATGGCAGAAATTCAGCCTTCGGCTATCTAGAAGTGGCATTTCACCAGTTAATGGACCATCTCCCTGCGTTATCATGAATGTCTCGACCACCACGTGATGCAACGAGGTACCCACTTGAAACCTGGTGGCCATGGTCTCCAGCCCCTCGATCTTAGAATCCTGCAGGACCGAGTAGGTGGAGATGGTGCGGAACATTTCCAGGACCTTGTTGAGTCGCCGCTGGAACGTGTCGAACTTCCCGAAGACGTACATCTCACTGAAGTCAAACTGTCTCTCCGAGGGAGTGTGTTCCAGCTTCTCCTTGATTTCGTGGCAATAACGCTGATACTCCTGGAAACAGTTTCACAGAACCGGTTCATCCAATACGGCACACCAGTGGTTGAAAAGAAACTTTGCATCATGGGAAAGGCTTTGCTTCCCCCTATTTCCCCCTAATTTCCTACCGGTCACTCCCCTGCACATCCCTTCATACTTCATATTTGTTTGTCTGTGCACTTTATTCTAGATTTTATATTCTATTGTAAATTGAATGTGTTGATTGTCTAATGTATGCATCATCTGGCAAGGAAAATTCCTCGTTTGTGTAACATACCTGGCAAATAGATTGTGATTCTAGTTCAATATAACATATCTTGTGTAGAAGATTTTTTTTTTTTTTTCAAACAATACTCACAAATGTTACTCTGTGCTGCAGACAAACCACATTTGATTTGCATGTAAAAAAACAGATAATAAACTAGAACTATAAATGACTGACATTATAAATGAAGCCTTCCACCAATAAGCCATACCTGGTTTAGATGGATGGCAGCTTGGATTTTGTCGGCTACAACTTGCTGGGGCTGGTCCCATATTGAATTAGAGCCGTTGTTGGTGATGTAGGCTTTGCAGGCTGTGATCATCTGGTTGGTCACCTGGAGGTCAAATATAGATATGCATCTCATTCTTCGTTAACAATTTGCACATATGCATTGAGTTAAAATTGCTAAATATTAATGCACATTATCACGAGCAAAGAATTCAAAAGGTCAACGGTTCAATATGTGCAATAAAGCTGTTATTTAGTCCATGAACTAGTCCGATGTTTATAATCTTTTATTATTCAAGCCAGTAATGTGTACTCTGATGTCGGAGATGGACATTTTGTTCATAATTATGTTTTTCATTTTTGGTTATTGCAACAATACCCTTAGTAAGCAAACATTGAATGTTTCAATGGTTCATTTGATCCATCCATAAAAGCATGAAAATCACAGTCACAATCACTGTGTGCAGACAATATCCAGACTGAGCCGCTTCGCCGAATCCTATTGTTGATGATCAAAAATAATCCTCCTCATCACTGTTAGTAGCATCCGCCCGTACCTTGACAAAAAGCGAGGTAATCTTCTCTGATGTGTTGTAGTAGCGAGAAATACTGTGAATCATCCTGATGGCATTGATCAGCCCCGGGATGGCATCCACCATCGATACCTGGGGTGAAACCCAAAAAAAAAAAATGCAATTCATTGCACAGATTGGATTGTGTGAAGGACAGGTAAACATGGAGGCACTTCAGCTCTAAAGAGACTAAAGGTGAGTTCTCACAGGGTCACTGCTGTAGAGAGGGTCGCAGAACTTCTCCAGGCTGTACAGGTACTTGACGTTGTCTTTGGCCTCATTGGCTGCATCGGTGATCCTGGTGTCCAGCTCCCGCCACGACTACACAAATAATATAAGAAGTTAAATAAAAGACCGTCAGGACGTATATTACTGAGCTCAGACCTGGCGGTGACCGACCTTTATGAGCTTAGACTTGGCCATCAGCAGGACCCCGAGGACAGCCTTGACGTCGGGGCTCTTCAGCTGGTCCAGGAGGTAGTTGAAGCGTGACATCCGTTTCTTCCAGTGGTCCAGCTCAGCCCGAGGGCCGAGGTCGTCCGCCTCCTTTCTCAGCTGGTCGCTCTCTGCTAGAACCTGGAGAACAGATATACTGTAAGCCTTCTCTGACTCTCACATATTCCCTTTGGTCATTTTATTGTGGCGGTTTTGCGTCCCTCCCCAACGGACCTTCAATTAAATTGGATTTTTAAATGTTTGAGTTTTGAAAAGCATCTACGAGAACATAAAATATGTCAGAAATCTTGAAAAATGTAAAAGCATTCTTGAATATCGTGGGCTGCAAAAGTACTATTACATAATAAAGTAACATACTGATGAATATGCATTTTAAGCATTTGTTGCCCGAGCTTCATAAGAAATATTGCACATATCCAGTCAAACACTTGTTTTACACAACGCACAGTCAGAGACAGTTCATGCCAACTTGGATCTGAGAATAAACTCTGGCCCAAAGCTGCATTACAGCGAGCATGATCACTGTGATTTCAAACAACATCCCACCTGTTCTATCTGTTTGATCCAGACTTTCATGCAGGCCTCGATCTTGTCTGTGGTCTCCGAGCTGTTGGCTGCCGCCGTGTAGTCTGACGGGCCTTTCAGCACCCGCAGGTCAAACGTGTCGCACTCTTTCAAGGTAACCTGCAGGCGAGTCATGACGTGCCGCGGTTATTTTCGCTCCGGTGTCTAGAATTAATTGTGTTTGTGGATGGATGTGCCGGTGTGTGCTCACACAGGTTTCTCCACAGAATGAATGTGAAAGAAGAGGCTGTGCTAAAAGCATATTTTACAGTTTAATGAAACCACTGCTGTGATGAAAAGGGTTCACAAATGTTGAAACAGACATTATTCGTCTCTATTAAGACAGGTTTAAGCGTTGGTACGATATCTGGTGAGTGCATGCATATATTTAACAGACTCTGCTCCTTACCTTTTCTTGCAGGCTCTCCTGAGCTCCGGCCAAAACAGACACAAAGCTTTCCAACGATGATATGAAGTCCTGTTTCACAGCCTGGGCCTGCGGACTGGCCGGCTCCCCCCAGCCGTGGTTCATCTTCCTCAGCGTTGGGATGAAGATATCGGAGAGCAGCTGCTCCACACTCTTTAACAGACCCACCTCCGTTGTGTCCAACATGTTGAAGCTGACATCCTAGAAGGAGATACAAGAGCACACAAGTCCAAAAGGGGCCCAACTTTCAGGAGAGCGATGCCCGTGATGCTGCCATGCCCAGTGGACTGAGCATGCAGACCCGATGGGGTCTGGAGACCCTTACTGGTTTACTGGCGTCGGCCATAGCAATGGCCTCTTCCAACCAGTGGAACAGGCTTTGTTTAGATATAGGTCTGCCTGGACAGTATGTGGCTCAGAAAAGGACACAAACAATCCTAAATCCCTCAGTCCTGTCCTGGACACAACATATGATGCATTTGATCCTCAGAGAAGCCATCAGCTTCATCTGGGAACCCAACAGCATTGGGTTTGATGGGACAAGAGCTAAGTTTGATAGACCTTTAAGTTCCCAATGGCAAACCAGGTACCTTCCAGATGCACGGCAAGTGCATGGATATCACATACCAGGTTTGGCAAGAGCAACAGGGAAGCTGTTTGGATTAACGGGGTTAGTGCATCTCAAATGATGAGTTGTAGATCTCGTGATAGAGGAATCTGTTTTAAACCGCCTGCAGCATCCAGAACATTTCATTAAACAATAGACAAGGGGGTGGTGCTCCACTATCAAGTTCCCAATTCAATATGACAGGCAGAAATAACCAAAAGAAACAAAGCTTTAAAAAAAAAAAAGATGTTGGAAGAAAAACAGTACTTTTGCACTGCTCATCTTTTCATGGCTTTTGGGGACATTACAGTGACTTTTACATTTATTTCCTGCTTCTTACCCGAACCATAACCACTACAAGCCTAATCCTAATTTAAACCAAGTCTTCACCCTAAAATGTATTGACTTAAATTACACACACCAGCGTCGTCCTTCCTGTCCCCCCGTCTTGTAGCAAACATGCCCATTTATCAGCGGTGGCGATTAGCTTCGCTGCGGACGGCAGGTGATCAGCAACAATCAATACCCAGAGCCGCCTGTGCTATCAGAGTGCTATCGTCCTCCTTATTCCTTCTTTATCTCTGGATGAAAAGAAGCCTTTCATCTTCCGCTACATTGAAATAATCAGTCTTGCGTGCATCATTAAGGTGAACTACCCAACAGGCCCCACAGTAAAAAGGTTGACCTTGAAAGTCCTGACATGCTTCCCTTTCTGAACCGGTGCAACGTGACTCACTCGGTGTATGTTCTCAGAGGTGATTGCCTTGGACGTGTTGGCTCTGGTGAAGAAGACACACACTCCGGTCAGCGCCACGTCCCTCCCGTCTGTCACAAACACTTTGGACTTCTTGCTGCGACCAGGCTGCTGGGAGACGAGCTGGGAGGGCGGCGAGGCTGCTGCAGCTGCAAAGCATCGGACATGGAAACAACACGAGGTATCGTCACAACCAACTGGGTCATTTGCATTTTGAATTTCCTGTTAATCGATTATTTACCATAATGCTGTGACTGCTGTTACCGAAATTGGTTTATTGGCCTCAAACCTCATGCATCGCCAACGTTTCATTCGTCTTTGACGCGGTTACTGTACATTTTCAATATTACCTGCTTCAACTGGCTCTGTGTCCTGGTAGTAGAACATGAGGTGTGGAAGACCGTCCGCCACGAAGAACTGCTCCGTGCGGTCAATCTGAGAAAGAAAGAAAGAAAATCAGACGTCTCCCAAACGGAGACACACTGGGATGCCGATTGACTGCTTCCTGTAAACGCTCTGCATTAAAGGTCCACAAGGTTACCTGGTTCCCCTCCAGCGTGGCATCTTCCACGTCGGACTTCTCCAGTCCGAGGCACGAAGCCACAATGCTGAGGATGTAGTCGTGTCTTCCATCCAGCTGAGCCCGCTTGGCTTCACGCTCTTCTTTCAACTTTTGCTGAACAAAACACACAGACAATCGGAATTAATAGCAAGATGGACGAGGCGTGGAGGTGAAAAGGCTTCAAAAAGACGATTGGCATTCTGAATTGATCAAAAATAAAAAGGGAATTCAACTCCTCTCTGGTCCACTGAGGATGAAAAAGAGTGCACAAAGCCATTAAATCATATTTCACATACTTTGCATGCAGTCATGAGGCTAATGGCCGATGATTGGCGTTATCCTGTGGTTCTACACCTTTTCCTCAGACGTCAATTAAATAAAAAGTTCACTCAATGAACCAACAATGCATGAGTATAATATGCCGACACGGATAAGCTGCCAATGCACAGTCTCCATGCGTCCTCAAGAATGACAGAAAAATGTCCAAACAAGATGTGAGCCGTCCTTCAAGATTTCCAGGTGCATCCGCCTCCCTCTACTTTTGATCGCCCATCCAAAGTCTGCAGACATCCGGTTTCTGTGAGTAGAGCCACAAACAACAACAGGCTATTGAGGATGGTGGGACAGTAGCATCCACCTCAATGAGTTGCCAGGTTACGTTGCTTAGTAACACAGGAACAAGGTCTGCCAATGAATTACATGGAACCTGGTGGTGCATGGTGTGCCAGCTGCAGGGTGCATCTGAATCCCCTCGTTAACAACTGCTTCTTGTTTTCAAACAGCGGATGACGGGAATAATTCTTTCTGGCTTAACCCCAGAACACCAGCGTTAAAAATAATAACACCATCAGTAACGTTGGGTGTGTTTCACCAGATATAAAGTACCTGATAAAATATACTTCTCATCAAAATATATTAAAATACAACAATACAAGACAAATTGAAGTACTCTTCTTTTATTTTACCCTGTAGAACTTCTCATAAAACTATAAACAGGTGTCATGGGGGGACCCTGAGAAAAGACTCAAAATCAGGTGAAAAATTAGGGAATGGTCAATAAAACCTGATTAAAAACATAAATAATGGAGCTATGAACTTGTTCCAATAAATACACGCCCACCTCCAATAAAGACATGCCGACCTCCAATAAAGACACGCCCACCTCAATAAAGACACACCCACCTTCAATAAAGACACGCCCGCATTCAATAAAGACACGCCCACCTTCAATAACATCAGTGAGCAGCATGAAGCTACACAAGGACCCACACAGCTCAGACAAAAGCAACACAATGAAAATAACGTAACCACAATCACTCGTCAGTGTTCTGGGGTTAAAGTACTTTTTGCATGGACATTTTCAAAAACCCTCTTCTACAACAAAGCCGGCCCCCAGTGATCGGCCATGCTAACATTCTCTTATTTACTCTGTTTAGGCAATTGTTAACTGGATTAAACTTTAAAATGTATCTCACACTTCTGTCCTCCTCTCCTCATTTCTTTTCTCCTATTTCAAGTACAATTTAAATTCAATGTATTTTGTATAGCCCCAAAAATCACAAATTGGCCTTAGCTTTACAATCCGTACACATACGACATCCTCTGTCCCCTGGTTGTATTGAAGTATTAGGATCAGCACTAGTGCACAGCGAGGAAGAGAAATCGATAAAAGGAAGGCCAGAGGGGTGGGAAAATGGAAATGAGAAATGACAGAAAGAGGAAATAGAGGGAGCAGGGGAGATTGGAGAGGCTATAACAAGGTAGTGCAACGGGAGGCATGGACAGGGACATGGATATAAAAGAGAGAAGGGACAGTAGTATTAATTCTGGTTAGTTGGAGCCTTGGGATTTGGTCATGTGACGCCAGAGAGAGGACGAGCTGCGAGTGTTAACGAGGTAATGGAGATCAGCCTGAACACACAACCACCACGCTGGCATTCAAGTGTGTCCAGTGAAACCAGGCCAATAACAAACCCTGTCCACCTGCAGTTTACCAACATCATCCACCAAAGTAGTTTCCCAAAAAAAAAACAATATTTGCCTCGCACCAGCGAGCTTCTCACAGGAACAACAGGGGCTGCAGGTCAAAGGTCGCACAACAACATTGCAGGCTTGAAATTGACTCACTGCAACGCAGGTAAGTCTTTTTTTTTTTTTTTCATTCCAGTCTGCCGAGCTCATTTTAAGATCACTGGCCTTCACGTTTGACTTTCCAAATGAGAAATATTCGAACGCCGAGCAGGTGTTGGGCTACGAAACCGAAAAATGACACTTTTAAAAAAAGAAAATTGTATTTTTAGACGTTAAAAAAAAAAAGCTGAATCATACCAAACTTGTTAAAGTTTCCTGAGAAGCACACACACATTATATATATATATACACACACACACACACTGCTCACACCTTGTCTCCGCTTTTTAATCCAAATTGTGTGAACAGCCGACTCAGCCTTCAGCATAGAGAGCGACAAAACAGGCACAATGAGGTGTGGTGCCAATTATTCAAACAAGCAGACTAAGTCACTGCTGAATGCAACACACACACACACACACACACACACACACACACACACACACACACACACACACACACACACACACACACACACACACACACACACACACACACACACACACACACACACACACACACACACACACACACACACACACACACACACACACACACTAGCTGCAGAGGAATTTGTTCAGCTAGTTGTAGTATTAGACAGATGCCAGCATATTGCATCAAGATTCTTCAGATGGATGAAGTAAAATGGGAGAGGACCTTACCTGGATGAGCTTGGAAACCGTTTGTTTCCAGAGCTGGTTTCTAAACACCTGCGACATGACAGCTCCTCGCCTCCTCGCCTTCCATACGGCGTCTTCTCTGCTATCGCTTCCTCATCTACAGCCTCACAGGGGAGCCGGATACGCTCACCCTCATAGTGAGTGTAGCCCTATCAAGTTATCAGCCGGCTGAGCTGAAGCTACGCTTATTTTATATCTTTAATGGATATTCCTGTCGATAGTGGAGGAGTTTTCCCATCCAGCGGTACACATCCACAAACTAGCATGCACACACATGCAGACACAAGGGGAACAGTTCTGTGTTGAGCTCATGGACGCCCACGATGTCACCTGATCAAATGCATCTCATGAATATAATCCACACATTTACCTTATCTACAATATCAAGTTATAGAGGAAGTGTTTAACCTTAAAGGCTTTAAGGCCGTTTTTTGTCTTAAAAAACAAACATTTTCCTTTTTGAAACAATATCAGAATATGTCAAATTCACATTCATCTATTTCATGACACTTTAGTGAATCAGTCTAAAAAAATATGTATGTAAAGATTATAAAATATGGTCCTCATTTTAGTAAATTTAAAGCAAATGTGTATCATCGCAGTGTATTTCTAAACATTTGCATCAATGACACAGCTTTTGGTCCGTCGTTCTCATCTGTATTTTCTGACGTTTGACGATAAAGGAGCAAAAACACACAAAAAACAACAAAATGTCAGATTGTTGTTTGATGGTAAACGGAGATGTTAAAACACAAATTTGCCCTTTAAGAGGCGTTTTCATGCACATTTCTTTGGTCTGCTGCATGAAGTTGTTGCTCCTTGTGTGAAGCCTCTCAAACAGGCTTCCATGCATAAATAAAAGCTTAATTTCCTCTTGAACGTCTCCACCGGCAACGTTTTGATCATCAGCTGTTTACTGAATCCTGACACATCAATGATAAATTAGACCAAAGTAGAGCGCCAAGAAGCCGAGTTACCTGTAACTTCAGAGCTCCTGGGTCACCTTACCTTGTTCTGATAGTCGGGTTTAAAATGCAGCATCGCTGGCCTTTCAGTCCGACACTTTCCTTTCAGGTCATCCCGCCGTGTTAATTGGCTTTGCTTTTCATGACATTAGAGAATTACAGTTTGCGACAAAGAAGACACGACGGAGAACAAGTGGTTTTGCTACAGTACGCGAGCAATCAGCCTTCTTGTTTGCCGTGTGAGAAAGGTTACTGCCCTGAGATGATGAGAGTGCTGCTCCTAAAAGGGGGGCCGCTAACTAGATGATGCGGTGTTGGATGACCACCTGTCTGCATCCAATTATCAAGGCCCTGCTCTCACCTTACAAGTCAATTACAACAAAGGGATGGGGGGTTGTGTATAGTGTGGGCAGATAACATTTTCAGACACACACACACAGGTCAACAGATAAAACAGTGTCTCACTGAATATGAATTTAACCAAGCTCATAACGAGACATTTGCCTCTTAAAGGTCACCAGGTTTCTACTAAACGCCTCTTTTTGCCTCACCCTTGGGTGCTAACAGACGGATGCCGGTCATGTAGCGGCTGCACCAGCTGCCCAGGGTAAGACTGTGATGGTGACATTTGACAGGCATCAGCATTGTTCTTTTTTTATATTAATTTCTTAAATAATGAGTACCGGTTTTACAGACATTTTCAAGGCTTATTGATATTTCCCTGTTTTGACCTCCTCAATTGTTTTGTTTCTTCCATATTTTCCAAGCCACTAAAGAGAATTAACTCACAGAACATTAAATTTAATAAACAACTTTGACAATACACCCTTGTATATCATTGCAAAATTAATACCATGTGGTATTTGGCCTTATTTTGACATTTTATAGACTAAATGAATGATCAGGAAAAGAATAATTTACATATTAGAGCACAATGTACATAATTGTTGCCACTCTGGGAAAACCCTATCCAACCAATGCACGCACACACACACGCACGCACACGCACGCGCACGCGCGCGCGCGCGCGCGGAACCTCCCGCTAATTATTATTAATAAATTCCATTAGCTTCCAGTGTGGCGTCCAACAGATGAGAAGCACAGCTCTCCACACAAGAGCTCTGACTGACGAATTGATATTGAAGAAACGATTGCGAAGCTTTGCATTTAAAAGCAGTCGAGGGCATCAATTTTTCAATATGCCATGACTGATTTTTCTAAGTTGAACTGTCTGGTTTTGAGCTGCCATGAAACAGGAGAGTGCCTGTAAATTATAAATGAGGGGGTTGTGGATTCACAAAGAGAAAGACAGAGAGTGGGACCAAGACAGAAAGAAAAGGTCCACTATTCTCCCAGAGGATGCTCACACACATGGAGAGGACTCTGCACTTTGACATGCCCCGTTTCTCATTCAATAGACTCCTGCAATTACGTAATAACATAATTATCCAACACTTTATCTAAAGTCTATTAATAGGCATATACAAAATGGACATATGGGTGAGAAACACAGACGGGAGAAATAGTCTAGTATCTACACTGTGCAGGATTAGTTCCTGCAAATAACAGAGAAGATGACACAATTCATGGTACACAACACTTCAACAAGTCTGGAGTCTTTTAGTCATTTCAAGAAGTATATGTATACCATAATATATTCATCTGTCCAGATTGTGACAGTGCAGGATTATTGTTATATTTACTACGACTGACTGAATGCATACATATGAGGTCGCTAAATTACGATTTCAAACAGAGATAAACAATATTAGTCTGCAGACTCAAATTCAAACTGCCAACAGGGACTATTTCAATGATGATAGTAATAGAGAGCATTATATACACACACATCTATGCAACATCCTCTCACACATTAACTCTCTACTACCATCTAGTGGTTGGAGGCTCTTAATACAACCATCACATATTGCAGCGTGCTGTGCTGCAGCTATTTATGGCCTCTGCTGGGAGGCTCGTGAGTGGCTCTCAGAGTAATTATCACGGTGCAGGGGTGTTCTTAAAATGTAAAATGAAGTGCTGATTAATTTCATTCCTTGTTTTTATTCCACATAAGAGCCGCTTCACCCGGCTCCATCTTAAATAAAGTGCTGGGAGTATCAAAAAGCTCAAACTGATAGAATAAATATTCGTGCACTTAAATCTTTGCAGAGAACTTTTTCATTTGAGTCTGAAGGACCTTCATCAGAGCATGTGTTATGACACGTTATGTCATACATGTCTTGCATATGAAATGCATATACACCAGTGTCTATTTCTAGTAATTTACTTGAATTATGTGAATTCATATTTTTGATTTTCCAATGTTTTAAAGCATTATCTGTACACGTACTAACTGTGAAGGGAAGACATGTATTGTATTGGCCTTTTAGAAGAGAGCGCTGTCGCTTTAAGAGACGAGTTAGAAAGACTGAAGGAGAAACTTGTGCTTGTGTTAAACTCTGGGATTAGTTTAATAAAAGTTGCAAAACCAAGATGGACGTGTTTGTTGGTGGACAGTTCATTACACATTATATGCACAGACACACAAATGTTACATAATGCTAATTATTGACAAAACAAGGCTATGTATAACTGAGCTTGCCAGAAGAAATAAAAGGAAAATCTGTTTCAACACACAACAATGTTTAAACTAAAGGTGAGCAACTAAATTACCAAAACAATGCTCCAGTAATAGAGGATATTTTACAGATATTAAATCAATCATAATAACCATATGCTGGAGTATGGAGTCTTAAAGTTTGCACTATCCCAGAAAGAATCAAACCTAAAAAAAAAACATGATATAATGTTTCGTAAGCCTCATATTAAGTGTTTGCATTCAACAGACACTGATTAGCTATATGTTCCTCATTTCAAAAGGTGCATTGCTATGCAGCCCTACCTGCATCTCCCTGAGGGACTCCGCTGGGACTGAGGTCTGGGGGGGTCTGCTCCTGCAGCTGGCTTTGGCGAGTCTCGAGCTGGTGGACATGGCTACACACTTCCTCCCTCACAGAAAGGCCTCTTCCATTACCAGGATTCAAACCCTCACGCTTCACCCGCGGCGGTGTTCATTTTAAGGTAAACTATCTTCTGAGATTTGTTGTTTCCTGGTTGGAGCGCGTGGCCGTCCACACCCGCGTGCCCGTGTTTTGTTAGTAGTTTACATGGTAACGAGAGGATTTGTTTAAAAAAAAAAGGGGGGGGGGGGGGGGAGGCAAACGGGGGAGTGGGCTGGGCCCGAGTCATTTTACCCACTTGTTACTCAAATATAGCGTCATCCCCTGTGCGTGGATAGAGAGACGCGTGTAGGAGTCCAGCATCGGAGACCATGGAGTCAGACACGGAACCAGATTTAAAATGTTTGTAGAAGTCGGTCCAATGAGTGCATTGCTGTCGGCTAAAACGTTAAAGTGGCCGCTAAGTTAGCATCAGACCTGCAGGCTAACGTCAAGTTAGTCACCATGCTAGTTTTTAAGGTAACGAGATAGAGTCGGTGCAAAACGAGGTTTAAAGTTAGTAACTTTAAAGTTAGTAACTAAGTTTAAGAGAAGAGTTAGAAAGACTGAAGGAGAAACTTGTGCTAGTAACTTTAAGTTACTAACTTTAAACCCCGCTTTGCTTGTGTTTCAGTATATTAGCTTTGCAGCCTTTGGCGGGAGGAAACGGTCTTAATTAGTCACAGGTGTGCTGCTGATTGCCCAGCTGCTGCAGCCAGACTGTTACTGGCGCAGCCGCAGAAGAGAATAGGCACAGTCACGTGCCTATTCTTTGTGAGACAGAAATATACTGATAACGATACTGAATATTTTTTTTATTTTTATAAATATATCGGTGGAGTAAAGCAGACACACTGAGATCAGCGTCGTCACAACTAACGCAGCGCAACGTGCGCAGGCCGCCGCTAGGTGGCAGCAGCGCACCGCCCCCATGGCTAAAGGACCTGAGCCGCAGCTGTCGGTGAGAACTGGGTTAGATTTGTGGGGCAAATGACCTCATACTGTAGCATCATCTTCATCAGGAGATGAAGAGAGAATTAAGCAGCCCTTCTCCCTCGTCGTCATTGCCACCCTCTTTTCCAACAACAGAAATATCACCCCCTGTGCACGGCCTGCCATCACCCAGCAGACCATAACTCCTAGGAAACTAAATAATGCAACACCAGAACTCAGTGACCTCGTGGGAATAATAAACTCACGTTTTTCGCAGTAATTCAGCTAAAGGCCTACGGGATAAGGTTAAATATGATAACTGCTATATACTATAACTATTACACGTAACCTACATTAAACAAATAAAAAAAAAAAAAATCATGATGTCGCTATGACATCTCCCATAACATCTGGGGCTTGAGCCATGAAGGCACGCAGACTCCCACGCAGCCCGCATCAGCACCGCAGTGAGGGGCGAGGGGGGCTGCTGGTGTGCTGTGGCGCACGATATACATTTGGGTGGCGCACAATGCACCAAACCCCCCCCCCCCCCCCAAAAAAAACGGAATCCCAGGATATCCCACCCCCCACCCACCACTCGAAGCGGAATAGCCCTCCTCCCTCAGACCTCCTCCCCTTCTCTTTTCTTTTTATTTATTTATTTTTTTACCTCCGCCTTCTCTCGCTGTCACCCCCATTCCTCCGCCTCCCCTCCCTCACGTCCCAACTCGGGAGCGCCGCCGATCGGTCGCCAGGATTTTCCCTTCTCGGCCAAAATGGAGGAGGAGGTCTCTCGCTTAATGAAGAGAGCACCGATTGCGTGACCGGATCTGCTTCAATGAAAGGCGTCAGGATCCGCTTTTGCTGATTTAAAAAAAGCATTGCAACCATACGAACCTATTGAGGATAGCTACTGCTGTTTCCGCCCTCGCGACCCACCGCCATGAGCGCAGGAGAGGGGCTCGATGAGGCTGCGAAGGACGCGGCAGACATAGCGGCGTTTTTCAAATCCGGTAAGTCGGGAAGGGGCGAGTCCGGCTCAGGGAGGGATACCGTGGAGCTGTCGGCGTGATCACCGGTGGGTTTGCCACATTGTTGCCAAAAATGACACGGGGGGGAAGAAGCACGCACGGGTTTTTAATTGGGCGAGTTGTGGGCGTCGGTGGAGATGCGCACATCTTGTGGTTATTTGCCACATTTAAGTCAACTGACTTGATCACCTCTCAGCCTTCTGATGACAGCAGCTTAAATAACACCTCCTGGAATATGTGCGGTTTAATGATCAGGCAGTGACCCCATTTTGCGTCGGTCCAAGCAGACAAGGTGTGGATGGTTACCGCTCTGCGTGCGTTACGCGCATGTCGTCGTCACGGGCTGAATCCATCACGAAGCCATAAGGGATGTGGGGCTCACGTTTTTATGAATTGTCTTTTTTTTTCCTTCTGTTTTCAGAGATGTGTAGATTGAACAATCTTGTCAACGAGCATGGGGGTATAGGGGGGGTCATGCACCGCTATCTTAACCCAGGTCCGATACACGGATGGAGGCTAGGCCGGGGATGCACGGATGGGCAATAGGTTGCAGTCCAACGCACCGGGCCCGTCTGATATGATGGCATCATGCTCACAAACAGGGGGGAGGCCTGCCCACCTTATCACTCTGCATCCAAAACACACGCACCTCACAGAGGGGGGGCTGCACTGCTACCTGACATCAGCCACATAACAACACAGGCTTTTGTCATGCACTTTGTTGCTCGTGAGAAACATTATTATCTATTATTATATTATATATATTATATTATTATCATTATCTTTTGGGGCAAGGTGTCATTTGGATTACATGAGCATTATCTCTCCAATGATAATAATCATTTTCCTGGTGCAGTCACATAATGACTCTGCTTTATATCCCATAAAGAGAAGCGTGTGATATTGGTACATCATAGCTATGCATGTCATGGGATGGTTCCTATTTTCTTTTTCTTAAACCTGTATAACAAGCATTTCTTCTTGTGAAAACATGGTGTGGGCAAGTTTTAGAGTTGTTTAGAATATATGTTGTTTTCTCTTTCCGAACCCTTCCTGGATTTCAGATAATAACTCGCCATGTTCTCACCTTATGAAATACGTATTCAACCCAATCTGTATCAGGATGCCAGGGAGTGCTGTACGGCCTCTGCAAAGGTGCATTTTAAAGAAAAAGTGCAGTGTTTGGAAATACGCCTCCACTATTAGAGAGAGACCACCTCTGATACACACCAGCAGAAGCAGCTCTCTCTCTCTCTCTCTCTCTCTCTCTCTCTCTCTCTCTCTCTCTCTCTCTCTCTCGCTCTCTCTCTCTGTGACACCTGGTGCCTGCGGGTCTGCTGTTCACTATTAGTGCAGATTGCACACACAGGAACACACACAGACAACACGTCCACCTAAGTGCATATGAATAAATAGCTGACGTGCTTGCATGTGTGCACACACACACACACACACACACTGCTTCATACTGTCTTTAAATCACACACCTTCTCCTATAAATTGCCTCTGCCAGTCAGACTGTGAGGAATGTTGTCAAAGTGGATTGTTTTCTAATGCTGCAGTCTCTCTTACGGGTGGCTGGAGGCCTGCCAATGTATTTTCCTATAGCTGTGTTGTATCAGGCTGGAAAGTTGGCTCCCAGTGAGGTTGGACTGCTTGGATGTTTATATAGCGGCAAACGCAGTTCATACAGTATTCATGATGGAGACGGAAATAGGTTACGGCCTCGGGAAACTTTAATAAGATACTATTATAAAGAGAACGCATGGAAAGTTTCTTGGCTGTTAAAATGGGGGGAAAGGCACATTGTGCCGTTTATTCAATTAATTCAAATATATTATTGATCAATCTAACGTTTCAAACTTTCTTTTCCTTTCATTTATCTGCTACTTTTACAACTCTATTGTAAGTATTATACAAGCACATATACAGATTTTGCAATTTGTCCAAACGTGCTCGGACCTTCGAGTCCTTCCTGCTTTACTGCATGCACACTGCATCCCATTCTTCCCACAGCTTCCCCCAGTGAGGGACCAGTAGTGATGGCCACCCGGCTGCCGGTAGCCTCTCCAGCAGGCGCCCTGATCGCTGCCAGCTCGTTGCATGTTGACATCTTGGCACAGGGCTGCTCATCCTGGTTGATCCCCAGCACTTTATTGCAGGGCTCTGTGTGTACACGTGTGAGTGTGTTGTGCGTCGCCGGGGCTCTTGAGGCACTTTGCTGCGTCTGATGCTTCTCCTGAAGCACTACGAGCGGCTGTCTGAGCTTGATCGTCGGCTAAGAGGTTGACTTACCGACCGAATGCGAGGTTACTGTTTGGGTGATTAAACTAAGATTTCCATCAAAGCAAGCAGAACGCGTTTAAATATCCTAATCTTCGATCCGGCTCTATTTCTTTCTTCTTCTTCTTCTGAATCGGTGATATCCTCGTCGGCCCCTGAACATTGATGTACCTTCTCTGCTTGATTATTTTTAGTGAGCAGATGGAGCTCCATCTCTGAGTCCCACACTGACGCTGTGGATCACAGCTCAGCTGCTGAGTCACTCTCCCAAGTTGCTCATGCCGTGATTTAACATCCAAATCCTGGAATTATTGCGACCAACCGGCCTCGGATGAGGAACGCCGAACCGCCTTCTTGAACATTTTAGAAGACGGGGAAACTACATTATCGTCCCATCATGCTCAGCTGGCCAGGTGTTTTTCACTTGTACAAATGTTGGTGGAAAGCACGGTGATACAAACCCACTGTAACTATATTTAGTCGTTTTATTAATAGCTTCATCGGGTGACTGTCAGACCAATGCTCTCCGTGTGTTTTGAGTTGATGATGGCGCCCCTTCGTTTCCTGTTCGGAGCGTTGATTTTGACTTAAAGGAAGCGTTCCTCAAAGTGAGTCATCCAGTAGCACACGGCTGGTTACTCTTAGCCCACACACATGAGTAGCATGCTTTTCTTATACCTTTCTTTTATTTGCACCGAAATGACCTCTCAAATGTTAGATGTGAATGAAAAGTGTGCATGACGATGGCGTAACAATGCAACACTTTTGTCTCAACCTCTCACTCTGCAGGGCCCCCAAAACCAGCTCAAGCTGATCCGTATCATTATTGGGTTTCTACTTTCCTAAAGTCTGTAGTGGCCCGTTAGAAAAACTGTGCTTCTGTCTGTGCTTTGAGATGCTCGGCATACCTTAATGTGCAGTCATCTTTTGCAATGCAGAGCTCCACAAGTGATGCATTACATCTTTAGGTCAATAACCACCGTTAAATACATTTGGAGCACTATGGACGGAGCTGTCTTGGCAAAACCAAAATAACATTTTGCGTGCACGATACAAAAACTTTTCTTTTACGAGGTATTAATTCATGGATAGTCTCTGGAGTAGTATGTAATTCATTTACTGGGCCTTTGCAACAGCGTTACTGTACAGAACTGCACTGTGAAACTCGATTAGGGCATAAAAGCAGCCGGATGCTCCGTGTGCTGCAATAAGATTAAATAACTGTCTAAACAACTCTCTTCAGAGCCGAGTCCCCGCTCATAACTACATCGGGCATCAGGGGGCCACCAGTCCTGGTCCTGCATTGTGGGGCTCTACAGATCTACTGTTTATGTAATCCAGTATTCACACAGAGTACTGTGTGAAACCCGGCTTCCCGTCCGCTCATTACTTATGCAGACCGGCTTTCAACTATATGTGTATGAGTGTCTTTGCAGTCTGCAGTGTTAAATAATAGATTGTCATACCAGAAGAATAATTGATAGGCAGGAGCATAAGTGATTACCTCGGCTTTGGAGGACCTGTGTTTTGCACGGACCGGTTTTAAAGCTGCCACGCTTTTAACAATCGGACTTCGCAGTCGGCCCAACTCGAACAAACAGCCGAGTAAACACCGGTCATGTTGCTGTATAGAGGCTTCATCGCTGCACTGAGTACAGAAACAAGACATTAGCATCCCCACAGTGAGGCCGTTCCCTCTGCGAACCCGCTGACCTGTGCCAGCGCAGTCTGCAGCGATTCTTCATTTTCTCCTCGTGGTCGTCGATGAAAGCATAATGACCCGATGCTATCGTGCAGAGCAGAAATCTCGCATAGTCTCGTAGATGAGATAGAGGACCATGCAGGGGGTATCTCATGAAGTACAGCTGGAGACGGAGGGGGGGGGAGTGGGCAAAAGACAAAGGAAGACAGGGTGAAGCCGAGAGAAGGCCGGTCAAGAAATAGAGAATGGAGGGGAAAAGAGAGCGAGCTTCAGAAAGGGAGGACGTGACATACTTACAGGGACAAACAAGCCTTCACTCATCAAATTATAGAGCTGAGGCTCGGGTGGAGCACGCCCTGCAAAATGTAGGCTGCTCTCGCCTGCATCCAGGGGCACAGCCTAATTGGCAGTTGGTCAGAGTTAAAGACCACGAGCTCAGGTCGGCTCCGCCTGCACCGCCGAGGCCGTCGGATAGCTCGCGTATCCAAAACCAAGGAGAAAGGGAGGACTCGCTTTAAAAAAAATACAGTTTCAACATTTATGTACATGGAAATGTCAAGCGAGCGAAACTGAAAGTGCCAAAAACCTTCAGATTTCTATTTATTATTGTATTTTAGTTCAGCTCATTGCTTTGTGGTCGGCATTGTGCTCGTTCAATAATCCGGAACGTCTCAATGTGACAAAGTAACAACTGGAAACAATGGCATCGCTTGTACGGGTGAAGAGTTACTGGAAATCAGATGCTTCCAAAACGCTTCAAATCCAACAAACACAACTAGATTACCACGATGATCAATAATCAGAATCAGAAAGGAAGTCCTTCTTTGAGGTAAGCCGAGTGGTCACAGCCAGTGCATGTCATATAACCCATTTCTACACCGTCATCTGTCAAAGAAAGGCTCAAAATCCTACAAATTATTGCAAAAGCAGG
This sequence comes from Cottus gobio, assembly GCA_023566465.1. NCBI lineage: Eukaryota > Metazoa > Chordata > Actinopteri > Perciformes > Cottidae > Cottus > Cottus gobio. The sequence goes on from CM042221.1 coordinate 25,824,876, forward strand.
GACACAAAAATGACAATGAGACTGAAGCCAAACAATGGACAATGTTTGGCTTCAGTCTCACCTGAGACAGATATTACAAACCACGTTGGATCCATATAACTCACAAAAAAAAGTCATTTTTCATCTTAAAATTGTGAAATACAAATGGCTAATAAGCGGCTAATAAGCAGCTAGCGAGTGACTCCAGGCCAGCGTACTGCTTGTGAGGAAGAGGAGGCACTTCTCCTCCTCAATGCTCCCAATACGTACCAGATGTTTGCTATAGTGTTTCCTCTCACCGGTTATTGGTAAGTTTTATGGAGCGTTTCCATCAAGAAGGTAGCACAAAGAGGCGAGTCCCTGCTTTCACAGCCAGACCGAGCCGATCGATCTCATCGGAGGCCCTCGGACCAATTTCATGAGAGTCGTAATACACTTCACAGGCATGTAACCCCCCCTCCCCGTCTTAACAAATGTATTGATTGGTGTAAAGTGTCATGTACATCTACGACAGGGGTCACTTTGAAGACACACAGACGAGGACCAGGGGCTGCAGATGTATTCCAGTTACTCCAAATTGAAGCTGGTCAAATATTTTAGCTTGGATCCCAAATCTCACGACATAGCAGATCTGTGTTTAACACAATGCATTGGAGACCAGACCGGAGCAGTGATCAGTGATCCTGTACCACGCCTTGTTACATCTAAGCTACATTATTCTGCAAATGTGCCAGGAGAGCTCTTTTGCATTATTTAATTAAAAGTGATAAACATCAAATTATGCATGGGCCCTTAACGAAATCTCCTCAAACCAACCAAAATAGTAAACCGGTCACTGCGGATGAAGATGTCTTAGTCCAGCCATCGTGTACCTGAATCTGTTGTGGCCATATGTCGATTATCAGGAATTCCAATTGGTTGGTAATGTGTTTGTAGGATGGGAAATGTAGCCTGTGGGACAGCCTCATTACTTCACACACAGGAGGTATAAATCATCACAGCCCGGGGGGGTCTGGAAGCAAGGAAGAGGGGGGATGGAGCGAGTGGCCGAGGGATGGAGGCCTATAGGAGGATCGCGCGTCATAAAAAGAGGCGGTGGGTCTGAGTGTCTCCTGCAAATCCCTCATCTGATAAGAGAGAAACCTCTTGTCAGTCATCTGCAGACTCCCTCTCTTTCCATCCCTTTTTTCATTCCTTTCATCACCTCCTCCGCTCCTCTCCCACACGGCCTTCCTTCATTACCTCATACCTTCTCTGCTCAGGGTTGTCATATATTCATATAATGATCCTGTTTGGTGATATCCGGTCTCCTGTCTGTGACTCTCTCAACACAATCAGTGCCTTTCCTCCCCCATAGCAGTAGATATGACATCCAAACGAGGGTTATACCATTTTTTTATTGGAAATTAATATTTATTCAAAAACAGGCAGCACATTAAAGAAAAGAAAAAAACGCCTGTTTTTGTTTTGCCGTGGATCCTAAAAGGTGCCACCTTCATCCTTATTTAAAAAAAAAAAGAAAAAAGCATGTTCAGCTTTTGGAAAATAAGTTTTATCACCATTGTAATTCCCAAAATGTCGATATGGATTCTCCCCCGTTTCTGATGGTTCCTTCCTCGACCTCGTCTCCCTCCTCCTCCTCCTCCTCAGCAGATGTTTCAATCGTCTCCGTCTTCTTCAGCTCCTTCTTTATCTGCTCTCTCTCTCTCTCTCTCTCTTTCCCGGCGGCTTAAAACCAAGAAAGCATCTGGAACTGGGGACTGAAGTTGCAAGCCTCCCACAAAGCTCTGAGCCTCCTTTGAACAAGACGCCCGGGACTTATGAGCCCCCCGACCCCCCCCCCCCCCCCCCTCCTCCCCCCCTCGAGTTCTGAGACTTTTTTTTTTTTTAACTTCCGAAGTCAAGTGTCAGAATGTGTCACGTTTTCCTTCGTGGAGGTTAGTGAGGGAGCCGGTGTGACTCCTCGGGTAGAGTGAAGCAGTGATGGGTCACTGGGCCTCATTCTCAGTTCATCCTCTTTTTTCTTTTTTTTTTGCTTTAGCTCTCTGTATTTAGAGTTTAAGGGTCGATATGTTGGATATAACTTTCAATAATTCATATTCTCTCACGCACACTTGCACACTTGCTCACGTCCATCTGCATCCTTGCAGATTTAGTAGTCTGCACTAATGACATGTTTCACTTTTTTTTGCCAGACTTGGGCTTCTTCAGTGTGTATGAAAACAACAACACAACATGTCGTGCAGCAGAACATGGACTCGGCCTCAGAGTCAAAGCAGCCCGCAGTGTGTTTAACGTACATGTGTGAGCTTGTGTGCTGCCTGAGACGGCTTGTCTTCTGTCAACAGCTGTGCTCAGTCTGTCCAACAGGAACAGTGTAGTCGCGCTCTCTCTCTCTCACACACACACACACACACACACACGCACCAACATTCCCCCTTGCTTTGAAGACAGCAGCAGGCTCTGATCCCTGTCGCGTAAACAGTGCCAACCCAGCGCTCCCCTGGCTTAGGAGGGCTGAACTGCCGCTTGGCCTCTCTGGCTTCAGATAAAAAGGTTGAGGATCAAACTCGTCCCGTCCCACTGTTTCAGAACGCTTTTAGAAGAAAGCCCGCCAATCGTTGTTGTGCTGTTGTCGCTAACTGTTTGTTTGTTTTGCTGGTTTAGCTTTCACACGGGAAAAAAAATGGCTAAAACTTGTAGTTAAATGTTCGCACATCAACAAAAAGGAAATTAATTTGATATTCACGCTTTACTACCGTGAGATGAACCTGTGAAAGCAAAGTGCACAATTCTACTTCACTCAGAAGAAATATGCCCTCGCTTATTTCATCCCATCCTTCCTAATCCTTTCAAGACCCTGTATTGAAACTGCACGAGCAATTGAACGAGCAAAAAGTAGAACTCAGGCGAGGTTATTATTTTCAAATGCTCCGGAGTTATTGTTTCCCTTCAAACTTCCTCACAACCTCGCCACTTGTCTTTGACCCCTGCCGGTTATCTAGATGGTTTAATTCTGAAAATGATGTTCCGGGCATCTGAACATTCACTAGAGTTAAATTCTTAACTTCTTTAATACACCTTTTCCATGCTGCATGTATCCGCAGCACACTGCATGACATGAACCATGCAACGTGTGAACAGGTGTGTTGGTAATCCTCGTTAGGCGGCAGCATAAGCCGGGCTGTTCTTTGCAGACAGGTAGCTCGAGGAAGTCTGAATGAAGAAGAGCTAAGCTGCTCGATGCCGGCCTGGTGCAGGGCGACCCAGACTCAGTCCCAAACCAGAAGTCACTGCATCTTCTGAGTCAGCGTGTAATTCATATTTATTTTCAGGGTTAATGTCACCGGCACAGACGTTGCGTCCGTGTTCTATATCAACGTGTTTTGCCTCGTTTAATTACGTCTACATTGAGATGCATTTTAATTTGTGGATCAGCAGAACATCCACAATGACTATGAATCAATGAATTTATGAATCGATTCTGAATCGATCGTGATGCCGAAATTGCCGACCGACTGCACCGCAGCTGCAGCACCAGACGCTGATCTTAACCCCGGAGGCGTTGGAGACGCAGCTATCGGCGGCACGCCGTATCTTTAAACCATCCATCGGCTTATCGGCTGCTGTGCTGAGAATCTGATGGTGTGTGTATCTGATGGTGTGTGTGTGTGTGTGTATCTGATGGTGTGTGTGTGTGTGTGTGTGTGTGAGAAAGTGTGAGAGCGTAAGGTAAGAAAGAGAGATAAAGAGCATTATGTCTTCTTCACCAGCTCGTGTTCAGCTGCAGCTGTTATTTAAGTGTGTGTGTGTGTGTGTGCATCAAGTCTAATGGTCTTAATCTCAGGGAGGGACTGTCAGATCAAAGAGCTAATCCACGACAGCTCTCTCTCTCATGTACTCTGTAAAAAGCTGTAACTTCTGACACTAACACATGGTGAAGGTTTCCTTCGCTCTTCACTCGCTTTATTAAACTTCCGTCCTCTAACTTTATTTTCTCATCTCTTTTTTAGATTGCTCTCTTCCAAAATGTGACTCCAAACTGGACGGCCCAGGTCAGACTTCAGGTAGGTGTGATTGTCAGGAAGCACCCTCCCAGGCGTGTGCACGTGATCCCTTTATTGCCCATAACATCATGCAAGTAATTAGGAAAAAGGGTATTTGTGCGATATCCAAAGGGACTGGACCTGCGTCTGTACGCCGGGCTGATCTTTAAAAGCTGGACGATGTTGTCTCCTGAGCTGAAACCCCACGTGCACTGTGCACTGTGCACAGTGCACCATGCCAACGTTAAGTCAGATGTTGTGTTCCATCAAAGCTTTACTGCGTCGAATCCCATTAGCCACGAGCTACTCTCTGGCACGGCCGTGACCTCGTAGGTTCACGTCCCTAATACCCTCGGGACCTACATGCTATAAATACACCACGCCGCTAACACAGGGGCGAGGGGGTGTTTTTTTTGGGGTCTAAACGGTTAAAGTGGCCCTCATGTGCTTTGAATGTGGGTCTGGCCATGGATTATTCACAAAAAAGACATTTTAAAGATGTGCCGTGGGCGTCGGGGATGATCTCTCATCAAACACCAGTGGATTGTGTTGTATTTCGCCCTGTGAGCCCCAATTGGGTCACTCAGGGATGAACATTTTTACAAGAATGTTTTCAACCGACAGCTTGGCCCATTATTCCCACTCGCCAGAATTTGAACGGGTGTCAAGGGAAACAGTCGGGACATGGCAGACAAATCCGGTGCGCAGGCCCGATGCCCACAAACCCTTTTTGGAAGTTCATCCCCGAGGCTGACAACGAAAGCTGCAGCCGTCCCTTTGTGAACAGTTTTTTTTGGGGGGGGAATCGGGGCCGAAATCCTGAGCTGCTCTCAGTGAATCAGAGTAATCGGGTTGTGATGACCACTTCTGGCCGATTCCTGAGCCAGTCAGCTGTTTATTGATTTTCAATGGCTATACAAATTGAAAAAAAATGAAGAATAATGCATCTTTCACTTATTTCTTAGCGGATCTGGTGCATTCTCAACAAGTGTGTGTGTGTGTGTGTTCGTAGATGAGTGTGCCACCCCTCATCGAGGCTGACTAAACATTGACATATCACAGATTATCTGACTCCTTTGTGTGGGAAAGTATTTATTTCCTTTTTTGTTTGCTCGCCTCCTTCCAACCGTCATTCTCTGTGCAGCCTTTGAGATTATTTACTTTCCTTTTTCTGCTAAAGTGAGCTCATGCATATTGTTGTGAAGTGGCCTCCATGAGCTTTCAAGGGAATAGGCGCGACCTCAACTGGGTATTTCCTGTTTTTTAATCCAAACTTGGCTTCTTTGAGAAACATTTGTCCGTTATTAGCAGTAATGCTTCACGAGGTATCCCGATATAGAAGATAATGGACGAAGAGAGGTGAAATAAGTGTCATTTCCTGTAGTCATCAAGTCAAAGCATTAAGTTTAACCATTAACGAAGCATAAAGCCTCATTATTATGGTTTCTAAGGTTACCTGCAGCCTAATATAGGCAGAGCAATGGCTTCGACCAGTGATTACTCATTTAGAAGAAGCGATGGTAGGCGGCTCCAGAGAACTGGCCCCGAGTTAAGACAACACATTGAGTCATTTCTGTTGATGCACCAACACCAGAACAGATATTAGTCCAATACGACTCATTGTTTTAATGGTTACCAGTTCAGTTCATTTATATTGATGTACAAAGTTAGGAAAGCAACATTTAAGTCAAGCCTGATGTTGCCTTCCACATAAAAGAATGAGTTATGTATTAAGTTTATTGATATTGTTGTATTAATTCACTCATTATATTATGAGACGAGTGATTGATTACTATCAGGGGTCCCACGCTAATCATGGGGGTTTCTGATTGGTCTAAGAAAAGTATAAATAGATTTCTGAAGGCCTCACTTTAGTGCTGAGTGTGCGTCTCTAGACTCAGCCCATGATATGGCACTTTCATTTTACATGCACACATGCACACACACACACACATGCATGCATGCACACACACACACACATGCACACACACACTCTTTTTACTGAACACAGTGTGTTAATCATGATAAACATGCAATCAGACGAGCTCACACACATTTGATTCAGCACACGTGTTTGAAGCCTTTAATCTGGATGAGTTCACTTTACCACAAAATCACAAGTGTCCCAAAAACACGGCGGCCTGCGTCTGGATTTACAGACTAAGCGAGCTGAGATTAAATAGCTGGACTGTTCCCCAAATATGCTCCTAATCTCAGTCCCAGATAATCTGCACCAGTTCAGCCTGATCTCTCGCTGCACTGGTGATGTTTAGCATGTGGAGTATGGGGAGATTTAATGGGAATGGGTTGACAATACGTCAGATGAATATTTGAGAGAGGGAGAGAGAGAGAGAGAGAGAGAGAGAGAGAGCTCTCCTCCATATGTTTCTGTTCAGTTTAATTCAGCTGTGAACTCAGTCTCTCATCTCTACCCATACCGAGCTCACTGTGTGGTTCCTATTGAATTCGGCTTTGAATGCTAACCATGTGCACTGCGGGTAGACACGCAGGCACACACACACACACACACACACACACACACACACACACACACACACACACACACACACACACACACACACTTCTAAGCAGTGGAGGAAGTGGTTTTCTCTGGAGTTCATTGGATTTAGTTTTTTCATTCCCCCCTGCAGAGGCCAGGGTGGGGAAGACTAAACTCTATGGTGTGTGTGTGTGTGTGTGTGTGTCATTTGTGCGTTTGAGTGACTTGTGTTTACTTGTTCCAGATCTTTGTTTCAGTTGCTGTCTCTCTTTCATAGTCCTGTTATAAAAGATATGTACGTGACATATGCAGATATATAATCGGATGTCTTGGCTGCACTGTTTGAACTTTACCTCCATAAAGCACATGGTTAGACAACAACAACAACTCCCTAATGTATTTAATACTATGGAAAAAAAGACTTGTGTGAAAAGTGTCCAATAACATTGTGATTTTGTTTCAATGTGTTTCTTTTCTTTCATGTATTATTGGATTGGAACATTCCATTCATTAGATGGAAAGGGTTTTTGTTTCAAAGTAGTTAAAAGACAAAATGCTTCATGACAGCTGCACTTTTGGAGATCTCTCTCTCTCTCTCTCGCTCACACACACACACACACACACACACACACACACACACACACACACACACACACACACACACACACTCTGAGGCGATGGGTTGAAAGGGAAGAAAGCCAGTCGTGACAGCTGGACTCTGCACCCAGTGTGTTTGTGTCGTGTTGGTCTGCACCTTTGTGCGTCTCAGTGCATGCAGTTCATTCAGATGTGTGTGTGTGTGTGTGTGTGTGTGCATCCTGACCCTCTCCCTGCGTGCCTTTTGCCTACTTGTGTGTATGTCTGTTTGTGCGCATCCTTAATTGGATCATGGTTTGAAACACTGGCTGTGTTGGTTTTTAGAAAGAGCCCAGCTTGCATCCTCCTGTCACAGGATCTCAGCATAATGATTTCTGTTCATATTTCCTGTGGCTGCAAATGACTCCGAGATCAAATCCCACCACCACATCACTTTGTTTATCTATAAAAATCTATCAGTTTGCACATGGACTAAATGGGTGTTTGTCATGTGACAGGATAATGATGTTTGGACTCAGCTTTAAAGTTCTGTACAACTGATTTGCACCTTTTTTTTTATTGGAGTTATTAATTACTTGGCATGTAATCTGAATTTTCTGATTTAAAAATATGTGAAAGTTGAAGCCCGAAGCCCAAAATCCTGCAACGAATGTGAATATTCATCCCTTCAATGCTAAATAAACGTCTTTGTAAAAGGCCTTAGGCAGTCAAACTCTTTCAAGTTATCTATCTGCACCAATAATTATGGTTCATCAATAACGATAACTCATCTCCATGCGTTGCTGAACCCGGCCATCCAATAATAAACAGTCACTCCACCACGCTGCATGCTTACGGCTGCATTTCCCCTGAAGTCAGGAGGGATTCAGACTCACTGGTTTCATCACAAAGACTCGATGTTCATCAGCGTGATATCAAATCTTATGGAAGTTATACATGGACAGCGTATGGATAACAGACCGGTGCATCTTAATCCTCTCCTCCTCACCCTTCTCTCTCCTCCTCTCCTCCTCACCCTTCTCTCTCCTCCTCTCCTCCTCACCCTTCTCTCTCCTCCTCTCCTCCTCACCCTTCTCTCTTCTCCTCTCCTCCTCACCCTTCTCTCTTCTCCTCTCCTCCTCACCCTTCTCTCTTCTCCTCTTCTCTTACCTCCCTCCCCCTTCAACACTCATATCATTCCTATTTCCCACATCATCATCTTTGTCCTCTCTCTCTCTCTCTCTCTATCCTCCCCTCTCTCTCCTCTCTCTCTCTCCTCCCCTCTCTCTCCTCTCTCTCTCGCTCTCCTCCCCTTCTCTCTCCTCTCTCTCCTCTCTCTCTCGCTCTCCTCCCCTCTCTCTCTCTCCTTCCCCCTCTCTCTCCCCTCTCTCCTCTCTCTCTATATATCACTCTCTCCTCTCTCTCTTTATATCACTCTCTCCTCTCTCCCCTCTCTCCTTTCTCTCTCTATATCGCTATCTCTTCTCTCTCTCCTCCCCTCTCTCTCTCTCTCTCTCTCTCTCTCTCTGCTCTCTCTCCTCACACCTCTCTTTCCTCTCTCTTGCTCTCCTCCTCTCTCTCTCCTCCTCCTCCTCCTCTCCTCTCTCCTCCCATCTCTCCTCCTCTCTCCTCTCTCCCACCTCTCTCTCTCTCACCCCTCTCTCTCTCTCCTCTCTCTATCTCTCTTTATATATCTCTCACCTCTCTCTCTCTCCTCTCTCTATCTCTCTATATATCTCTCTCTCCACCTCTCTCCTCGCTCTCTCCCTCTCTCCCTCCATCTCTCCCTCTCTCTGACTGGGTGCTCTCTTCCTGGAGAGCACTGATGCAGGGCAGCAAGGTTCCACTCCGCCTCTCGTCCAAACTCCATCCACCGCTCCCCCGCACACCAGCCAATCCCCTGCTAGAGATGGGTAAAAGGGGGAGGGGCTGAGCATGAGGCGGGTGGGGGAGTCGCTGGTCGGTCCTTGACTCCGGGGACATAAAGGATGCATGGCTGCTCCGGGGACGGGGGAATGTCACCATAACGATGGATGCACTCACCGTGCTGCTGCACGAGCTACTTTATGCTAAATGCTTTTTTTTTTTATAGAATTAAAACCAATAATCCCTTCAAAGACGAAATAGGGTGCAGGTCTGTGTGATAGGAACGTCATATCTCATGATTTGGGTAATTTGCCTGCTAAAATACGATTGATTAATGTTTGATTCACAGCTGACTTGTGTAGTTGCACCCCCGGCTGACTTTAGATAGTTATGCTCACATAGTGGAACGAAGACTTCTTAAGAATTGGATGATCACCAGCCTGTGGTTCTGTGTTGCGTTTACTCGCCGTGTTGATGGAGAAGACGAGGTGGGGGAGATGAAGGCATCCACTTTTTTACGTGGACGGGAGGTTCCCACCATCTCTCGGCCTCTGGAAGCTCATATATGGATGGAAACCCTCCTGCGCTGTCAGGCTTTATTGGTCAGTTTACTGGTCTGAGTGCAGAGGGAGCCGACACCAGCTGGAGGCATGTCCATCCAGATCCTGCCTGCTGGACCGTGTGAGTATTATGTGATTTACAAGGCAGGGCTGAATTATTTAACATTAGACAGTGGACAAAGACACACACACACACACACACACACACACACACGCACAAGCTCTGCTCTTCGAGCTATATCTCGATAGCATCACAAGCAGAAGCGCTATCGTCACTCTGCCAGTGGTTCTCAGCAAGAAAGACCAATGCATGTGTTCCTGAATTGAAATCCATCCCATAATGTCGTCACAGTGAAGACACGGGCCGTTGTGATTGGCAACATTGTTTCTATGTAGCTTCCGCTGAGTGAGAATGGCATGACAGTTAAACAACAGTGTAACGACACGCTAGCATGATGTCATCACGCAGCAGTGTGTGCATTGTGTTTTTTACATCCTGGTATCGACTCATCTTTCTCTGCTGTTATGTGTTTAATAAGATTAGATAATGAACAAACACATACACATGTCCATAAGCACATTCAGTGTTGAACACACAGTTTCCCCATCTTGATGAACATGTTCTACAATCTAAAATAACTCAAATTCACTGGAATAATAATAAAATCCAGAGGCACATTTAATCTGATCGCACAATGATTGAGGGTTTTATTAATTCTCAAATTTCACGACACACTTATTATTGAAGGTAGTAATTTGATGTCTCTTATTTATAATTGAGAGATAGAAGAGTTTGGTATTAGATGTAAATGAATACTTATGGCTGGTTGGTTCCTGACTTCTCAAACCCTAACCTTTGATCTCACGCCTCCTCCTCTCACACCTCGTGACCTTGACCTGAATGAGAGGTCGTCCGGTTCCTTGCTTGGTCCATTACGTGTTATTTGCATGTTGCAGCTGACATGGCCTCACTCGTAGCTTGACGATCACGTCTCCACGTGTGTGGCTGGTGAATTGTGGTCAAATGCACAGAGAATTCTGTTTAAATTGTATATTTTGGAACGGTAGTGTGCTGATTATTTATGGAGAGGAAGATGTTCAGGGACCAAGAAGAAAAGTCAGAGATATAAAACATGTCTGGCTGGCCCTGTGTCACCTCGACACCTTTGACTTCAGTGTAATTCATACATCATAAGATTAGCAGGAGACGTCTGTGATGCCCAGTTTTCACGATCCCTTAATATGATGTTTTTAAGATTATTATCACTATTTTAGGTTTGTTGGGCCTGATTGAATGACAACATTATCCAGTTCTCTGCTTCCCATTGACACCCTGAACCTTCCCTCCAGCGGGAAATGAGCTGCTTGTCCGTTGACCCAAAAGCATTTCATTTCCCAGCAGCCAATAGGGATTCTACTGCATCTGGATGATGGGAATGCGTGGGTCGGGAATCTTGGGAATGACGCCTCCATTGTCTCCTATTCTGCTGTTCGGGGTGGCGGTGTGCTGCCGGTGTATCTGATGCAGTATTGATAACGGTCAGCAGTAATTAAATGATCTCCTCCCCCTTTATTTTCTTCCTCAGGTGTTCTGGCATGGTTGTTAATTCAAGCTAGATTATTAAAGCAGGGAATGTCAGTGGTTTTAACCAGATGGATAGAAGTCGTGGATGTTTTTTTTTTTTAGTCTTCATCCAGAAATCAACCGTCGCAGCTAAATGCAAAATGCTGATGAGGAAATGTCAAAAGCTCCTCACAGTTTTTCCTTTTTCATTTAATTTCTCTTTTCTGGCCTTAAGGGAGTCCATCACCCTGCAAACGTTCCTCCAGAAACCAAGTGATGATGTCACAGATGCTGCAAGCATGTTTTTATGTGTTAGCTTTCATGTGTCCTTGACTGTTTCACTGATGGGTGGATGCAGTGACCCCTACTGTGGGAGACAAAGAGTGCAGGGAGTGTCAGTCCACCCCTCTCTCTCTCTCTCTCTCTCTCGCTCTCTCTCTTTTCCTGTCACCTCAGAATAATAATAACATCATTTTGTGCGACCTTTGATCATTTGCATGTCATTTAAAGTATGCAGGTATCACATTTATTTGCAATTCCCTTTTGAAAAATGATGCAGATGAAAACAGGAAGGTATGAAATGGCCATGTATGGTATCCTATTCATGTTCCGGGGTGGAGGCCGGATTCAGATGCGGTTCTTTGTTGTTTGCTTGGAGTTCAGGCCCCAAAGTCATATAAAAGACCTGCAATTAAATGGCTCGAGGAGAAACTCCTAAATTGGGAATGTTTCTTCCTCTCTTCCTCTCTCCTCCTGCTCCTTACTTCTCCTTTTTCTCGCCTCTGTCCATCTCTCTTCACCTCCGCTTTCTTCTTCTTCTTCTTTGCGGATGGTTAGAAAGCGAGACACTTGGGAGCCTCCACAGAATATGGAAATAACTCCGAGATTAGATTTGGAAACGCTCCGCAGTCTAAATTGGTGTAAAATATTTCCCTCCGCAAGTTGCAAACATACTCCCACGAGTGTGCGCGGCTTATTCTTTATGTTGTTATTTCTTTATTTTGTGTTCGTGAAACGCAGTGTTTTGCACCAGGCACCTCTTCAGTGCACCGTAAGGGTTCAGAGGCTTTACCGTTTAACCCCCGAGTGACCGCTGGCCAATCTTTTGTGTGTTTGTGCGCGCCTGCATGTGTGTATCCATGTATGGAAGTCAGATAGTCCATCCCAGAGTCCCATGGGTCCCTGTTTGCATAAGCCGGTTGTTTTCCGGGCCGTAACAACAGCGGTCGGCCGTGGGATCCGACGCCGGTGGTGGGGGAGTGGCCTGTCGGTCCCTGACTGCTGGGTGTGTGTTCAACAGGACGTGGTCTTTGTTGAGGTCAAGTCTAGTGGACATCTATTCAGAGAAGAGAGGGAGGAGAGGAGAGGGAGGAGTGGAAACTACTGGAGAGGAGTGTCGGAGACAAAGTCATGAAGGGGAAGACGAGGATGAGGAGAAAGTGAGGATGAGGCAGGGAGGAGGATAACGGAGAAGAAGAGCAGAGAGGGAGTAATGCATCTGCACACATCTCTCTGGACACACACACACACATACACACACAGGCATACGTCATAAAACAATAATGTCCAGAGCTAACAAAGGCCTGTGCATCTGTGTGTGTGTGTGTGTGCGTGCTTGTGTGTGTGTGTGTGTGTGTGTGTGTGTGTGTGTGTCTTCCTCTGGGAACTGGCTGTGACTGCTGAGCTTGTAAACAGGAAGCTGGAAGCCATGCAGGTGCACACACACACACACACACACACACAAACCCTAAAGACAACTGTATGTGGTGAGTTATTATAGCTTTGGTCTGTTTGCTGGATTCGTTGAGGCAGACATCACAGGTTTGATTCCCTGTGTGTCGGACAGGTCTGCTGTGAAACAGGGAGCTGGTCCTTTATGTGTGTGTGTGTGTGTGTGTGTGTGTGTGTGTGTTACCTTGATGAGAATGAAAGATGCTGCACAGTGAGTCATCGTGCTTTTCACAGATTTGTTTGTTTTTCGTGAGCGTTCCTGTCACACCTGTGTTGTTTTGATCGGCCTCTGAGTGGAAAGAGAGGAGCAGCTCCATGTGGAGGTTTGGTCTAAACCTCATGAACACACACACAGTGTCAGCGTGTGTTTGTGTGTGTTTGACACATCTATAATACCTCATGAACACACACAAATCTGATTTAATTAAAATTTAATTAAATCAGATTGTCAACATGTCAACAAGGAGGAGACGCTTTATTTAACAAACGCTTTATCACAAACCAGGTGGATGAGGACATCTCTCTCTCTCTCTCTCTCTCTCTCTCTCTCTCTCTCTCTCTCGCTCTCGCCCATCGTCTGACATCATCAGTTCAAGTCCCGGACAGCTGACATGGCTTTTGTCTCGAGCATTTTTTCCCTCTTGCTCTTTCCTCCTGTGCCCTCTTTTCATCTCAGGCAGTTAGTGACACACACACACACACACACACACACACACACACACACACACACACACACAAACCTTCTGCACCCTGACTGTCGAGGGTAATTTGGTGTTGTGTGGTGTTGTGCGGGGGACAATCGGGGCTCGGTGTGATGAATGGAGCTCCCTGAGCCGTACAAAGCGCCCTGCTCTCCACTTCATGGGTGCTGGGCTGCCCAGTGGGTCTGTACTGTGTCTGATGCCCAGTGGGTCTGTACTGTGTACTGATGCCCAGTGGGTCTGTACTGTGTACTGATGCTCAGTGGGTCTGTACTGTGTACTGATGCCCAGTGGGTCTGTACTGTGTACTGATGCCCAGTGGGTCTGTACTGTGTACTGATGCTCAGTGGGTCTGTACTGTGTACTGATGCTCAGTGGGTCTGTACTGTGTACTGATGCCCAGTGGGTCTGTACTGTGTCTGATGCCCAGTGGGTCTGTACTGTGTCTGATGCCCAGTGGGTCTGTACTGTGTACTGATGCCCAGTGGGTCTGTACTGTGTACTGATGCTCAGTGGGTCTGTACTGTGTACTGATGCCCAGTGGGTCTGTACTGTGTACTGATGCCCAGTGGGTCTGTACTGTGTCTGATGCCCAGTGGGTCTGTACTGTGTCTGATGCCCAGTGGGTCTGTACTGTGTACTGATGCTCAGTGGGTCTGTACTGTGTACTGATGCCCAGTGGGTCTGTACTGTGTACTGATGCTCAGTGGGTCTGTACTGTGTACTGATGCCCAGTGGGTCTGTACTGTGTACTGATGCTCAGTGGGTCTGTACTGTGTACTGATGCCCAGTGGGTCTGTACTGTGTACTGATGCTCAGTGGGTCTGTACTGTGTACTGATGCCCAGTGGGTCTGTACTGTGTACTGATGCTCAGTGGGTCTGTACTGTGTACTGATGCCCAGTGGGTCTGTACTGTGTACTGATGCTCAGTGGGTCTGTACTGTGTACTGATGCCCAGTGGGTCTGTACTGTGTACTGATGCTCAGTGGGTCTGTACTGTGTACTGATGCCCAGTGGGTCTGTACTGTGTACTGATGCTCAGTGGGTCTGTACTGTGTACGGATGCCCAGTGGGTCTGTACTGTGTACTGATGCTCAGTGGGTCTGTACTGTGTACTGATGCCCAGTGGGTCTGTACTGTGTCTGTTGTGGGCTCACAGGCAGCAGATGCACATGGACGCTCGGCCCTGAAAAGAGCTTTTATGCCTCTTCTTCTTTCAGTGTGGATCCCTCACTGCCACACAGCCACAGCTGGACAGTGTGTGGCGTTCTGCGAAGGCCACGGCCAATAGTACGGCCCTCTTGATGAATTCATAATCTATTGTAATATAATGCAAGATAACACACTGTGAATAAAGGTCAACGAGGCTGGGTCACAAGGGGATAAGAAGGCAATAAGGGGGGAGGGAGGCCATCTATTTAGGGAGGTTATTATAACACAGATATGTTGTGCCATTTGTTACGACCTCGAGAGTGGTCTAGGGTGCGGGGTCGCAAACATAAAGACAGAGGCTGGTCGGGGGTGAAAAGAAGGTTTATTGGAGAGGAGGGATTCCTACCCACCTAACAAGATGTACTGAAGGAGGGTGGCGTCGGGTGCTGGGGAAACATAACAACCCAAAACCGGAACATAAGTAGGTCTCCCCAAAAGGGGGAGACTAAGCCTGCCTGCTTCTCACAGCACACAAGGATACTGAAAACACAACACAAGGCCCTCAGCACCCACTATACCTGTGCGTCTAACATCACCTGCTACGTGTTGCGGATCAGTTTCGACTCTTGCCCTCACGCCTCCAATCAGCTAGCAAACAGAGGGAAAACAAGCATCTCGAGCGAAGGGATCAACGGGTCGGGCGTCCGTCCGACACACAGCGGACTTCGGCTACTCACCGGTGTAGCCGCCGTACCACACACCCGTTACCGTCTCTCGTTACACAGCGCTTCGCTAAATAGTCCACAAATCCCATACGCCAGGCACACTTGTTCACGGGCGCCCACAAGCTGCCCTGTGCGACTCGTGAGCCCGCCTTAAGACTCCGCCGTCGCGCTGTGATGACGTCGGGCTCTTGGCGAAGCGGGACCATGGTTCACCAATCAGGATCCCGCCGCCTCCCGGAAATGGGCAGGTCCCTCGTCCGCAGGTCCACCTATCTTGCTCCGGGAGAAACACACACACACACATACAACACCACCAGCCGTAACACCCCCCCCCATAAACACAAACACCCCGGTTTGTGATCCATTCTTCCTCAGAACTAGACCTCACCACCCTCTTCCCTCTGCTCTGGGTGTAACCTAGACAGGGCATCCGCAATCACATTTTCAGACCCCTTCTTATGGTGTATCTCTAGGTTAAAGCCTTGGACCAGGAGGGCCCACCTCATGAGTCTTTGGTTGTGGTTATACATCCGGTTCAGAAAAACAAGGGGGTTATGGTCTGTGTACACCAACAGGGGTAGAGAGCTGGAATTCACATATACCTCAAAATGTTGTAGCGCCAACAACAAAGCAAGTGTCTCCTTCTCAATCGTCGAATAGTTCAGCTGATGGCGGTTGTACTTTCTGGAGAAGTAGCACACGGGATGGTCTATCCCCTCGCCATCCTCCTGTAAAAGCACGGCACCTGCTCCCACCGCACTGGCGTCAACCTCCAGTTTGAAGGGCCTATCAAAATCTGGGGCTGCCAGGACGGGAGCATGACAGAGGAGATACTTAACATTGTTAAAGGCATCCTGACACTCAGGGGACCACACGAAGTCAACTTTCGGGCTGAGCAGACTGGTTAATGGTTCCACCACTGACGAGAAATTCCTGCAGAACGCTCGGTAATACCCCGCTAAGCCGAGAAAGGAGCGCAGAGCTTTACGGGTGGCAGGAATTGGACTCGACGCAACTGCCACTACTTTGGCCTCTACAGGACAAACCTGTCCTTGACCAACCTGACGGCCTAAGTAGGTCAGGGTGGCCTTCCCGAACTCGCATTTGGCCAGATTGACGGTGAGGTTGGCCTGAGCCAGGCGGGAAAATACCTCAGAGAGGGTGCTCATGTGACTCTCCCAAGTCTCGGAATAGATAATGAGATCATCCAAATAAGCCTTGCAATGGCCAACACCGGCTAACACCGTGTTTATCAACCTCTGGAAGGTGGCCGGGGCGTTACACATGCCGAATGCCATTACCGTATACTGGAGGAAATCATCCGGAGTCACGAACGCGGAAACCTCAGAGGCCCGCTCCGTTAGGGGAACCTGCCAGTATCCCTTCAGCAAATCCAGTTTGCTCACAAACATGGCTGTACCTAATGCATCAATACAATCCTCCATCCGGGGTAGAGGATAGGCATCCCGCACTGTGACTGCGTTAACCTTTCTAAAATCCGTAATGAATCTCGGTGATCCATCCGGTTTAGTTTCCGTCAAACACGGAGAACTCCAGGGACTGGCGCTGGGAATGGCCAGCCCATGCTGTAGGAGGTAGCTTACCTCCCCCTTCATTATTTCCCTCTTTACCATACTTGCGCGGTATGGATGTTGCTTAATAGGCCGGGGCGTGGTTAACTCCACATCATGCGTTACCCCCGTAGCTCTACCGGGGACGTCACGGAACAAACTCGGGAACTGCCCAACCAAGTCCACTACCTCCTGCCGTTGGGAGGCGCTGAGATGCGGTAGGCCACTAGGTAATGCTTTGACTGCCCCAGAGTTTGGGATTCGAGTCTCCGAATAGGCATGACAACGCAGTCTTACATCACCGTCTTCATTTGCTACCAGAGGGCTAGCCACGGTTAAAGCTACCACTCTATGCTGAGGTTCCTCAGGAGCCAGGCCTTCCTTCACTCTAGCCCCACCAGGGACCTCTTGCTCCCGAACATAATACCGTTTCAACATATTGATATGGCATATGCGCGTCTTCCTACGCCTATCGGGAGTGTTAAGCGCGTAGTCGGTATCGCTAAGTCGATCACAAATTTCGTAGGGTCCCGAAAACTTGGCGGACAGAGCCGTACCCGGGGCGGGAAGTAACGCCAGGACCCGGTCTCCCACCTGGAAATGACGCTCTACGGCGGCCCGGTCGTAATTCCGTTTCATAACGCTCTGGGAAGTCGCCAGCATGCGCTTAGCGAGGGCATTAGCTTTACGCAACCGCTCACGAAACAGGCGGACATACTCTAACACGGTCTGGGCGGGGGCAGACCGCAACGACAGAACCTGGTCGTGCAAAATTTTCAGCGGGCCGCGGAGGGTATGGCCAAAAACTAACTGAGCTGGGCTGAACCCCAGGGACTCTTGTACCGCGTCTCGGGCGGCAAACAACACAAATGGGACACTATCGTCCCAATCGGTGGTGTTGTCCTGCCCATGCTTCTTAAGCATGGACTTCAGAGTTTGATGCCACCGTTCCAGAGCCCCCTGCGACTGTGGGTGATAAGCTGACGAGACCACATGACGTATCTTTAGGGTCCCTAGGATTTGTTTAACCAACCGTGACTGGAAATTGGTACCTTGATCTGACTGTACCACCCGGGGTAGCCCGAACGTAGAAAAGAATTTTGTTAACGCTTTTACTACGCTCTTGGCAGTAATATTACGAAGGGGGACCGCTTCGGGATATCGGGTAGCTGCACACATGATAGTCAGTAAGTATTGGTTGCCATTCTTCGTGCGTGGCAACGGACCCACGCAGTCCATAATCACTCTGTCAAACGGTGCTTCAATTACAGGAATCGGATGTAGAGGAGCCGGGGGAACCTTTTGGTTGGGCTTCCCGGTTATCTGGCATATGTGACAACTACGGACAAATGTAGCCGTATCCGTCTTTAACCCGGGCCAAAAGAAATGCCGTAACACTGACTGGTAAGTCTTCGTAACTCCAAAGTGCGCGGACCATTTGCTTTCATGGGCCACGGATAGCACATGTTGTCGGTACACGGAAGGCACCACTATCTGATGCACACTTTGCCAATCTACATCAGAAACTACGCCCGGAGACCATCTCCGCATCAACACGCCATCGTCTAAATAGAACTCTACCTTCACACCACTTGCTGTGTTGTTGTCACTTACCGCCCCTTTGTAGCAGGCCCGCAGCGTCGGATCCTCCTTCTGCGCTAGAGCCAGGCGTTCTCTAGTGGCGGGTAGTAGTGGGAAGGGACAGGACGCCTCCGTCTCGCAGCTCTCCAACACTGGCTCCCCCACCGGAGTCACGGACGCGGTCTGAAACGGCTCACATAAAATAGTATCAGCCAGCGGGACCTCTGCCTCAGACACCAACTGGCGTCTCTGGGCCCGTGTGACAACACAGCTGGGAAATACTTCGGGTGTCTCAAGGGACCTACCAGCGACTTCCGGTACATCGAGCACCTCCAAAGTGGTTGTTACCTTACCCCCGGCTATGTCGTTTCCCATCAGCATCACCACCCCTTGTATGGGGAGTTCCTCACATACCGCCACGGTAAAGAACCCCGTAGCCAGCTCGGATTGGATGTGTACCCGATGCACGGGCCATGGCACATATCCCATCTCAATCCCTCTTAAAACTGTCGAGAAACCGCAAGCGGTCTCTGCTGAAAAAGGTAGCATTGAGGATAACACAACTGATTGTGAACAGGCAGTGTCCCGTAATATCTGGACGGGTCGCTGATCCGCTGGCAACCCCGTTAGGGAAACACGGGCTTCCAGTACAAAAGGCCGAAAACACGCTTCCACCTCACCTCTGTTGGAGCCAGCTATCCCCGAACTCCGCGAGCCCCTGATCAACCCCACACCCTTGGGCTGAACTCCTCGCGAAGACGACGGGTCCCTTCGCTTCCACGCCCGACAATCCGCGATGACGTGTCCCGTCTTATCGCAGAAGAAGCAGCGACGCTCCCCCTCCCTTGCCCTGGAGTTCCGAGGAGAAACTCCCGGACCTGCCCTCTCACGGCGGGAGCTATCTGCATCGGGCACAAAAACTGGCTTATGGATGAGTAGATATTCATCCGCTAACGTCGCAGCCGCCGCTACCGTCAGTACTTTATGCTCATTGAGGTACATTACAATGCGCTCGGGTAAGCAGCGCTTAAGCTCCTCCACTAGGCAGAGCTCCCTCAGCGTACTAAACTCGTCGACACTAGATGACATCAGCCATCTATCGAAGAGCATTGCTTTCTCTCTCGCAAACTCAGTGTAGCTTTGCGTGGCTAACTTCTTGTAAGACCGAAACTTTTGCCTATACGCTTCCGGCACAAGCTCATAAATCCGCAGGACGGCCGCTTTGACGATACTATAGTCCGTGCTGTCCTCGATGGGCAATGCCGCAATAGCCTCCTGGGCCTTGCCCTGCAATTTACACTGTAGCAGTAATGACCAAACTTCCGGCGGCCATCTTAACGCTCCCGCGATGCGTTCAAACACCGCGAAATATGAATCCACCTCAGCTTCTCGAAAAACGGGCACCAACGCAATATGCTTGCTAACATCGAATACGGGAGCGGCAGACTCCGCTCTCGCAGACTGGGGATGGTGACTAGAGGCAGTACCACCAGGCCCGGCAGCCACACCCGCCATGGCCGCAGGACCGCCCTGGAGCTCGAGTGTTCGCAGTCGCACTACCTGATCTGCCTCAATCTCCATCCGCCGTACCTCCAGTTGAATACGCCCCTGTCGTTCCCTCTCTTGGGCTTCATACTGCAGACGCGCAAGGCGCACCTTCAGCCGCGCCTCCCCTAACGTATGAGGACTACTGACCGAGGTAGGGTCGAACCTAGGTAACGTAAAGGGGGTTGCCCGCGGCTCCCCCATATCCAGAGTAGCGTCGGAAATAAGTGTCGCGGGTGGCCCCTCAACCGGCACCGGGCCCTCCCCCTGGGGCCGGTCAGGCACCACCACTATCCCCTTCTCAATTAACGCTAATGACAGCATAGGCTTCAATACTTTTTTAAGAATTGTCCTGGGGACCGAGATGCCAAAATGAGCGGCTAGCTGGAGCAACTCGTCCTTCCTACACAGGTCCAGCCCCTCCACTGAGGGCTGACCTAGGAAGGCATCTAAATCAAACCTGGCGGCGGCCATGATCCCCACGCCCCGTTACGACCAGTTCACCGGTTTCACCACAACGACCACCCACTGCCTCTCGGGATCCCTCAAAAGTGAGGAGCTACAATCCCGGACGAGCCCCCATATATGTTACGACCTCGAGAGTGGTCTAGGGTGCGGGGTCGCAAACATAAAGACAGAGGCTGGTCGGGGGTGAAAAGAAGGTTTATTGGAGAGGAGGGATTCCTACCCACCTAACAAGATGTACTGAAGGAGGGTGGCGTCGGGTGCTGGGGAAACATAACAACCCAAAACCGGAACATAAGTAGGTCTCCCCAAAAGGGGGAGACTAAGCCTGCCTGCTTCTCACAGCACACAAGGATACTGAAAACACAACACAAGGCCCTCAGCACCCACTATACCTGTGCGTCTAACATCACCTGCTACGTGTTGCGGATCAGTTTCGACTCTTGCCCTCACGCCTCCAATCAGCTAGCAAACAGAGGGAAAACAAGCATCTCGAGCGAAGGGATCAACGGGTCGGGCGTCCGTCCGACACACAGCGGACTTCGGCTACTCACCGGTGTAGCCGCCGTACCACACACCCGTTACCGTCTCTCGTTACACAGCGCTTCGCTAAATAGTCCACAAATCCCATACGCCAGGCACACTTGTTCACGGGCGCCCACAAGCTGCCCTGTGCGACTCGTGAGCCCGCCTTAAGACTCCGCCGTCGCGCTGTGATGACGTCGGGCTCTTGGCGAAGCGGGACCATGGTTCACCAATCAGGATCCCGCCGCCTCCCGGAAATGGGCAGGTCCCTCGTCCGCAGGTCCACCTATCTTGCTCCGGGAGAAACACACACACACACATACAACACCACCAGCCGTAACACATTGCAAAACAAAACACAAAAAGCAAGTAATCTCCTGACCTACAACATACTATGATTTTTTTTTTTAACTTTTTTGACATACTATGACTTTTTTGACATGCTATGACTTTTTTGACATACAATGACTTTTTTCATACATTTTTTTGACAAATATTTTTTTTTACTTTTTTGACATACTATGACTTTTTCCTTACATTTTTTTGACAAATATATATATTTTTTACTTTTTTGACATACTATGACTTTTTGACATACTATGACTTTTTCCTTAAATTTTTTTGACAAATATTTGTTTTTACTTTTTTGACATACTGTGACTTTTTTGACATGCTATTACTTTTTTCATACTTTTTTTTGACATATATATTTTTTTTTACTTTTTTTACATGCTATGACTTTTTTGAAGTACTAATACTTTTTTTGACAAATGATATCGTATGCTTTGGAATCCTCATTGTTAGTTTAAATACTACATTTTATCACTTTTTCATGTTCACACCCAAATTTCACTAAATGTTTGGTCATGGGAATTTGGTTTAAAGTCCTGGAAGTCCATTGGTCAGAATGTGTATGAGCCCTGAAAGGGAGAAACTGTTGAATGCAAAGCAGCACTTGCTACTAAATCTTGTTTCGGGGAGGGGTTAGTGACACGGGGGGTGCACGGCAAACAAAAGCCGGTTGGTGAAGGCAGAGAGGAGCTGGTAGCGCCGCTGGCTTCTGGCAGCTCAGTGGGCGGCAGGGCGTTGGCCTCTCGGCAGGACTGGACACAATGGTGGGTTAGAAAAGCTAGAAGCGGTGGTGGGATAACTGTGGAGGCCGAGACTGATAGCGGCGGTTCGATGCTGGTTCTGGTTCACCATGGCGGTGCTGGATAACCACAGCTGGCAGTTTGCCCAGGCTGGAGAAACCCTGATCAGACTCTCAGGTGGAGTATTCTCTATAGAAATATATTCAGTGGTTTTTACGCAGAATCCTGTTTTATTTTCATTCACACTCTTCTCCGTCTATTTATCTTGTGTTTGACATAATTAGATGACATTTTTAGGATGCAAAGGGAAAACAAAAGGCAACTTGCATGCACATTATTTTTCTTTTCATGCACTTTATACATAAGGTACAAAGCCCCTCATACATGAGGCGTCCTGTTTTCATTTCACTATATGGGTCATTGTGCTCAGCCCGGGCTGCAGTGCACACACACAAACTGATTCAGTTGCAATAGGATAAAAATAGAAAACAAGTCGTATGTTGAGGCTCAACACCTCACAGGAGGTAAAACTACGAGACAAGTACCGACCCGGCTTGTACCTCCTCAAACACTTTAATCAGGTAGCTAGAAGATACAGCCGTCACTCTGGATAAAGCAAAAGCTTTGTTTCCGTCTCTCTCTCTCCTGCTCCACCACCAGGCCCTGGTGCCTGCAGGGGTAATGCATGCAGATGTCTGAGGAGTAGCTGAAGCCATTAGGAGAAACAGTGCTATTTATCATGAGGGACAGCGGAGCGCTGCAGAGGGAGATCACAGCAAGCTGAGCGAGGACTTATAACGCCTCCGGAGAACAGGCTCATCTGGACCACGAGTCCCGGGACCGTCACGGGGGCTCGTTTCCACTCTTCGGGATACCTGAGCCATCAGGTGATCAAGCCTGAACTTTTATAGTAAGATCAATAGAGAAATCAGCTTTTATATCTCGTGAAGGGGAGATCTGGTCCAACGCAGGAAGACACTGTAGGTGTTCATATTTTATGCACCTACAGGAAGATTTGCTATCAAAGTATTTCTGTTTAAACAGAATGAGGTTCCTGCAGGTTCGATATCGACAAGACAAACGCTTCCAGTCTGTGAGAGCTGCTGACTGTTGGTGGAGCCTTCGCCTCACTTCTTCTTCTTCTATCCTTTAAAATGAAGCCGTGAGTCACAGCTCTCTAATTAAAGGACAGCTTTAAGTACTGGCAAGTGCCACAGAGGGTTGCCAAGAGTGAGGCCTAGAGGGACACTAAGTATGTCAGGAGTCAATAGAGAGAGAGAGAGGGGGGGATGAGACGAGAAACAAGAGAAAAGAGGAGATTTGTAAATGATGCACGGAGGTGAGGCTGTTATTGAGGCTCACTGAGGTGTGAGAGAAACAGCTGTAGAGCTATAGTGAGAACACACACAGAAAACATGCAAGGTTTGATACAACCTGAACAAATGAGACAGACACACACATCTTCTTGTGTGTCTATAACGTTACAATTGCGATATTAGAGGGAGTGGTGTTATTATTCCCATTTTCGTGTGATTTGAACCGTTCAAAGATGTTTTTTTAGCTATGTGGACTGTGATGTTTAGGACAATATTTCATTTAAAATGGTATTTTGACATTTTGCTTTTCTCTGTTGCTCCTCGTGTTATTTTAGTGGTGTGGTCGGTCATATTGCAACTTTTATAAAATGTTGATTAATTCTTCAGCCCTGCATAATACTGCTGACCATTGTTTATCCATGCTTTGCACGCTGTACTTAATACGAGTCATATTTATGGTAGATCAGACTGGATATGACTTACAGACAAGTTGTTCTTTTTAAGAGCTCCTAATCTATAATATAGGTGAAGATATGTTAGGATATGGCATCCCGAAGATTGGGTTCTGTTATGCTCCAATAATGAGTTATGTATACACATCATATAGTGGTCAAGAGTTGCAGTTATATTAGATGTTTAAGTGTGGAAATATTAGCAGCAATGGGCAGAATCATTGAAGATAAATAGAACCATAACAGTAAAAGTACTTGTACATTGTTTGAGTATGAGACTGTCAGACAAAACATCTATTTGAAGACTTTCTCATTTTTGGATAGTTCATAGACTAAAAACCTGACAGATGACTTACATTGTGCATTATTATTAACTGTCCTTATGGTCTGTAAAAGCAGCCTGTTTGGTAGCTCCATATGTTGTTGTTTACGTTACAGAAATCGCCATAAGAAACATATAAGACTTCCTTAGTGGCGTGATAGTTTTATCTGAAGGCTCACAGCACCATGAGATCAGTTTGTGTTTCCTCCCCTCGCCATTTGTTATGACTTATTCATACCTTTTTCTTTTTTTTTGTGTGCTTTGCTCAGGGGTTATATCCAGGTCGAGGGGTGGCGGTAGGAGCAAAGTGTTATTTTTACTGTAAGCCACACTGTAACAACAATATGAGAAACCCGATGAAAGCTGAGCTCGCCACGGTCCTCGGGCCGCCGGCCAGCTCCCGCTGAAGGTCACGGGGGGGAGGGAGGGGAGGGGAGGGGAGAGGCTCTGCGTCTGAGCGAGGGAAGACTGGAAGATGGGGAAGTAAACAGAGGATGCACGGTTAAAGAGAGAGAGAGAGAGAACCAGCATCCTGCTGGCGACAGCCCATCATGTGGACTCCACCCATCACCCTGCCCGTGCAGCGGCATTGTGGGATACCGTCACACCACGGCCTCGTGGACCATGCATGCATGTATTTTTGCAGAATAAAATATGTTATCCTTACCGAGCAACATTAAACTGTGGAAGTCAGCAGTTGAGTGTGTTTTCGCTCAGACAGCTCAGTATTTGACGTTGGACTCAGAGAGCTGACGTTGGCTCTGATTCAACCTCCCAGATGACCCCGAACCCAGAAAAGCAGACGTTAACCACCGAAAACGTATCGGATGAAAACGCCACATCACAGAAGAGCTGACGACCCGCAGACGTTCAGGTGGACACACCCGGCTCCAGCTTTTCCTGGAAGGCGGCGGTGTTGCTCTTCTCGGTGCACGGTATTCGTCTTGTGTTCAGCTGAAGTGGATTCCCCGGAGGATCTAGAGTGGCATGCGCCCCACTTTCTGCTTAGGTTCTGTTACACCAAAAAGCTGATAACATGACACATCCCTCTCTCCGAGGGAGCCCTATTCTTAGAGCCCTGCAAAGGGTTTCAGTCTGCTGCAGTGAAACACAGGTCACAACACACACACACACACACACACAAACCTGCACAGACTCACACATGGGGTATAGGCACACACACACAGCCACATGCACACACTCTCCAACTCCAGCACAGTAATGACTGAATATCCACTTTCACACTTCCTCTGTTTCTGCGCCGTTCCCATAAGCCCCTCCCATAAGCCCCTCCCACATCCTCAGCCAGTCCAAGTCGGGCCAAACTGAGCCAAACCAGGCCGAGCAGAGGGACAAATCTTCTACCTCCCAGTTCTCTCTTTCCACTCAGGCCCACGGTGAGGTTCACGTCCCGGGCTCTGACCCAGAACTGGAGTACGAAGGAGCCATCTGAGATCCATCACGTTCATATGCGCTGTAAATCTTCTTATATAGCAGACGGTACATTTATGCAGCTGTGATTAATAATAAGCATCCGTTTGTTGAAGCTGTGCACGGACAGATGGGTGAGCGGTGCACAATGTTGTGAAATGCATTTTCATAT